>CM054058.1:333279955-333589416 GCA_028641055.1 Alopecurus myosuroides
GTTGGTCCACAGAACCAAAACCTCAATGGTATGTCGTTCAATGCCGGTGCTGCGGGCAATGACGCCCATGATGATCGGAGAACCATCAACTTTGGAGGACGGTGACGTCAATGATATAATAACTTTGGCAGCGAGGTGGGCAGAGGAAGAGGAGGTGCAAGAGGTTGGTTCAAGAGAGGAGGGTCACGACATCGGTATGTTGTGGTACCACCTGCGGTGGGCGTAGTTGCACAACCAGTGAATCATTTCACGGTGCAGAATGCAACTTCTGGGGTTGCTCTTCCGTTGGTGAATCTTGTTGCCGGGGCTGTTGTTCCTCCTCAAGTGGCAGCACCGGTAGAGGCAGAGGTGGCTCAAGTTGTTGTGGTTACGTACGCCGCCAATTTGCAGTAGAGTATGTTGGGGGCACGAGTTCATTTGGAACACGATGGAGTGTCTGCTGAACAACTCTCGGATGCTCTAAAGAAGGCCAAGAAAGGCGACAAACAGAAGTGCTTCCATTGTGGCTTGTCGTGACACTTGCTGGGTGATTGTTCTACTCAGATGTGTGTGATTTGTGAAGGTCCATCTCATGCTAATGGTCCCTGCCATCTTCTATCATTTCCAAAGCCTCAGTTGATTCAGTACGGATATGCAAATGAGAGCTTAGCTTTTTTTTAATGCCATGCTCGGAATCTTATCGCCCTAAACCCATTAATCACCGGTTGACATCATTAGTTGTAATTGGGGTTGAATGTCCATTACACAGATTATCACGCAATTGCGAAGATTGGTTCCTTGAGAGCAATTTCACTAGGATGTTCAGCGAGCGGGTCACAATATTTTTAAGGTCCAATTTCCTTCTAGAAGGGAGTTGGAGAGGCTCCAGATCATTTGGGACTTGTTGTGTGCCAAAGAGCCCAAGTCAGATTACCGCTACAATGTTTTGTACTTCTACCCACGGTTTTGCTATTGACAAACTATAAACCATCATGCAAAGTCCTTAATACACCACATAATATATTTTTTCGTCACCTATTGGCGTTAATGCATGATGCTTAATATATTTTCCATGCAATAGTATGTTCAATTGTCATGCATTACTGGATTGACGGAATAATTTCGTCGTGCATTGCTATGTGTTGTTGGGAACCCCAAGAGGAGGGTGTGATGAGCACGGCGGTAGGAGTTTTCCCCTTAGTTAAGAACCAGAGTTATCAATCCAGTAGGAGAAATACGACCTTCAGAAGGTTGATGCCACTGAAGGTGGTGCTGACATTTCACCGGTGTTAGCAACAACGTGGAACCTACACACAACACAACCAAAATACTTTGCCCCAACGATACAGTGAGGTTGTCAATCTCACCGGTCTTGCTGAAAACAAAGATTAGACGTATAGTATGGAAAATAGTGGATGCTTGCAGTAAGTAAAGAAAGCAGAAAATTTTTGTGGTTTGTTCAATAGTGTGGAAAATGGATCGGGGTTCATAGGTTCACTACTGGTGTCTCTCCATGAAAATAACATGATGGGTGAAAAAATTACAGCTAGGCAATTGACAAATAAAGGTTGCACCGTAGTGCACATTATAACATCATGACTACTATGATATTTAGTGTGGGCATTACAACAAAATACGTAGACCGAAATCCATCTGCATCTATGACTAAGAATCCACCCTCGGTTTATCATCCGAACCCCCTTAGGTATTAAGTTGCAAGCAACATATAATCGCATTAAGTAATGTGTGTAATGTAAGCAATGATTATACACGCGGGCACTCTCACCGCAGTTTTCTCCCTAATGGCAACATCACATCCTCCCCTGTCACATTTCTGTCACTTGAGCATAGGCGAAAAGGAGGCATGAACCCACTATCTAGCATAAATACTCCCTCTTGGAGTCACTAGCAACTACTTGGACAGAGCAACCACTAGCAACGGAAAGCATGCAAGATCACAAATAACATATGCAATAAAGACTATAATCAACTTGGCATAAGGTCAATATTCATCGGATCCTGGCAAACACAGCATATAGAATTACATAAGATCAATCTCGAGCATGATAGGCAGCTCACGAGATCTAAACATGGAGGCATATGAGGAGGAGACAACCATCTAGCTACTGTTATGGACCCGTAGTTCAGGGATGAACTACTCACGCGTCACTCCGGAGGCAGGCATGGTGATGTAGAAGCCTCCGGTGACGATTTCCTCTCCGGCAGGGTGCCGAAAAACAGCTCCAGAACCCTCCTGATCTAAGGTTGACGACGGCGGCGGCTGCAGAACTTTTTCGGGATTTTTGATCAGGTGCCTAGGGTTTTCCATCTGGGGGGAATAAAGGCGAAATGGCAGAGGCGATGGAGGCCAGTTGACCCCACACCCATAGCTGGCGCGGCCAGGGGGACCCGTGGCAGCCTATGGTGTGGCCCCCCTGTTGCCCGTCTTCGACTCCTCTTTAGTGTTCTGGATGCTTCCGGGGAAAATAGGCACTTCGGGCTTTGTGGGGTCCAATTCCGAGAATGTTTCCAGAAAAACTTTTCTGAAACCAAAAACAGCAGAAAACAGGGAACTTACGCTTGGCATCTTGTTAATAGGTTAGCCGCGGAAAACGTATGAAAATGCTATAAATAAGGGAGAAAACATGTAGCAATTGGCATAATATGATCATGGAGCATCAGAAATTAGGGATACGTTTATGACGTATCAAGCATCCCCAAGCTTAGTTCCTACTCGTCCTCGAGTAGGTAATCGATAAACAATAATTTCTGAGGTGACATGCTACTATCATAATCTTGATCATTAGAATGTAAAAGCATATGTACGCTGAGATCATAAAACTTCAAACACAAACATGATAAATAGAACTATAATAATAAAGCATAGCAATCACTTTGCATCACGAAGAGTATCTTAAGTAAAGGATCATGGATAATAATGCAAAGAAAGATAAACGTGTGTTTCAGGTATAGAGAAAGCATGTCAAAGTGGTATTTCGCTAGTCCTTCAGAGTGGGACAAAACATAAATGGCAGGACACTTTCAAAGTTCAAGAGGAAGACTAGAACAAATAATATCACACCATGAAGTAATTATTGATGTTTATGGGACAAATGCACATAGAACTTAGAATGGCAAAAATGCTCTCTCAACAGTGCATAAAGTTAGAAGATGGAGACTCAACATAAAAGTAAAAGAAAGGCCCTTCGCAGAGGGAAGCAGGGATCACTCATGTGCTAGAGCTTTTTATTTTATTAAACAGAGGTATTAAAAGTTTGACATTGTGGATTAATGTCTATTTTTTAGGAGAGGTGTATGCTAAAGTCAACGAATGGTAAACATACAATACAGTACGTTACAAGCCAACTGGATTCACAAGAGCGGCACCCATGGTGAAGGACGCAACTAGTGTAGAAGGTCATCCCTCTTTCTCTTTTGTTTACACAATTATGCTTTGACTGGTAAATCAGGGGCAAAAATAGTGAAGAGAATTTGTTTGTATTAATTTGGGGCTGGGCACCCCGATGCCAGCTCTTCTATCATTTGGATAAGCGGCTGAGGCCACTAGTCCAGGGTGTGAAATCCAATTAACATGTGAGATAAAGATTCTCTATTGACGTCCTGATGAGCAAAAACAAGAACACAAAGCTGGAATAATTTTGAAGGTTTTAAAGGTAACACATGAGCAATTTACTTGGAGTGGCAGTTAAATACCACATGTAGGTAGATATGGTGTGCACAATGGGAATACTTTGGTTTAAGGAGGTTGGATGCACGAGTAGAATTCCATACTTAGTACATGTGGAGGCTAGCAAAAGACTAGGAGCGACAAATCAAGAGAGCATAAGAGTCATAATCATGCATAGCGACATAAGCATCATTAATTAAAGCATAAGCGGTATCACAAGTTCAAAAACTAAGTGGGCATGGAGGCTATTCATGACTGGTTTGTAGTCATAAACATGGTGTGAGCATGTGCCAAGTCAACCAAATAAAACATTCGAGAGAGAATACCATATATTGATGCTTTACTATGACAAGAACAACTCATGAATTTTTCAAGACATATTAAACGCTCTCAGCTATTTAAATCTATTCATGCTACTCAATAACCACAAGGCTTTAAAACTAAAATAACATTTAGCATGGCATGAAAAATTTCTAGCCACAGTCTATACAACATTCTACTAGTACTGTTATAAATTTTACATCAAGCAGTAGTTTTCTTTTCCCAACAAGCACCATACAAGATATGTTTTAACAAAAAATACTCTTTATGATACATCAAGAAAACATGAGAGTACTAAAATAATAGTACTAAAGCTAACAGCTCTGATAAGATATGCATGCAATACAAGAGCTAAATAAATGCAGCAACCAGACAGAGATTAAGAATACAACGTATTCTCATGAAAAAGTGGAGCGTGTCACTCTCCAATAAAATAATGCTGGGGTCCAACCAAGCTTATTAAGAAAATAAAAACAAATTGACAAAAAACTAAAAACTAACTGAAAACAAAAATAAAAGACGCTCCAAGTAAAGCACATAAGGTGTGACCGAATAAAAATATAGTTTCACTAGAAGTGACCTGATAATTTGTTGATGAAGAAGGGGATGCCTTGGGCATCCCCAAGCTTAGACACTTGAGTCTTCTTGGAATTTGTTGTGATGTACCACCGGGGCATCCCCAAGCTTAGGATTTTCACTCTTCTTGATCACATCATATCATCCTCTTCTCTTGACCCTTGAAAACTTCCTTCACACCAAAATTCTCACAATCTTCATTAGCAACGTTAGTGCAATCGAAATAATAAATTCACACGGTTCAGTTTCAACACAAGACTAGCACTCAAAAACACATTAGCTACTGACACAACTTCTTTTAAAACTCTTTTTCTCAAAAGAACACGAAAAGAAAGAGATTATGATGCAAATGCAATAGTTTGCAGAAATCTGTCAAAACAGAACAGCAGGCAGAGATCGATTTTTTCGAAAATCTTCTCCTTCTCAAATCAAAAAGTGGTCAACTAAAAAAAGTTGTGTATATAGCCCAGAATTAAGCACAAAGAAGCTCATGTCATTTTTAATTTTTTGTGATTTTATACGTAATTAACAGTGGACAACAGAAATCTGTTTCCTGCGCAGAAATCCGAAATATAGTGCCAACTTTCCACTAGAGGCTTTACTTGGCTCAACAAAAACATAGAAGAAAAGATACGGCAGGGTTGCTAAGGAAATAGAAAATACCCAAGTGCAAAGCATATCAAATAAAACAAAGGAAAACAGAGAAATAAAACAGATTTTCTCCCGGTAGCGCTTTTCTTTAACGCCTTTCAGCTAGGCCAAAAAGATCAACTCAAGTATTTTCAAGTGAAGAAGAATCAACTATAACTTCCTCTAAACCATTATTTGCAGCAATAGGCACTTCGGATGTTTTTGAAGATTCAACATGAAGGTCACTCTTAGTTTCATTAATTGTTTTAGCATTTTCAGCACAAATTGAGATTTGGGTTTAGTTATCTTGGAAACATACATGAATATTTGCTCCTTTCCCACAAAGGCTTTCTCCTTCTTTAATTTAAGAGATGAAAAAGTTGAGCTTAAAGTTCCGATAGCATCCTCTGAAAGTGCACTTGCATTTTTGATCTCTCTTAGGTTTTGGAGTTGATAGCAACACTACTAAGAATCTAACAGTGCGTCAAAGTATTTCAGGAAATATCATCTAGACGCAAAAAGGTGAAGAGAATTCCAAGACAAAGCCACGAAGATTAGCTTGATCCAGCGGTAGTACCGGGACCCTCAGCGGTAGTTCCGCTCTGCACAGCAAGCGGTAGTAACGCGCCCAGTACCGCCAGAGTGAAAATGGCTACTGCATCCAGCGGTACTTGAGCGGTACTTGTTCGGTAGTACCGATGTGTTCATATTGGTCTAGGAGCAAATCCATGCTTGACGGTAGTACCACTACTGTCTGGCGGTGTTACCGCTGTTTCCAGGAAGCAGTAGTACCGCCGGCAGTACCGGCCCAAGTACCGCCAGTGAGAATTTTCTCAAGGTAACGTTTACGGTACTAGAGCGGTAGTGCCCTAGTACTACCGCCAGCCACTTCGATTTATTTAGAAGTTGTGGCCAGCGGTACTACCGCTGGGCTCTCGCGGTAGTACCGCTGCTGGAGTACCATGGTACTTCTGCGGTTGTACCACTCGCGCCCTGTGCCTGGGACACTCCAGTACCGCTCACGTTTCCAGGTAGCGGTAATACCGCTGACCCTAGTGGTAGTACCGCTAGGTGCAAAAGAAGGTCAAACGGCTAGTTTGGGGAGGGGCCTATAAATACCCCATCCCCTTCTTCTCCAAAGGGTTGCTCGAACCAGCATTGAAGACAAGCATTTATTGAGCCTCCAAAGTTATATTTCTCCCAATCCCTCCACCCAAACTCGTTGATACTTGGAGGATTGAAGGAGAAGACCCCGATCTACATCTTCACCGAGTCGATCTTCATTTCCCCCTCATATTCTAGAGGGATCTAGTCTAGGGTTTCCTTATGGAGAACCTAGACTCCATTGCTACACTTGTTGGTGATTGGTGATTGTTGGGAGCCCCCAATTTGGTTGTGGGTGTGTGCCCCAAGCTTGTTTGTAAAGGACTCGATTCCCGCCTCAAAGGGGATCAATAGTGGAAGGTGGACTAGGCCTTTGTGGCGGGGTTCATAGGAGAATAGGCTGAGGCCTTTGTGGCGTCGAGTAGGCCTTCGTGGCGATCTCAGACCCCTCCAACAAGACGTACTCCCTTAACAAGGAGGAACTCGGGAATACATCGTGTCTCCGTGTGCTTCATATCGGTTACCTCGTTCCCTTCCCCCCTTTACTATTGCTTGTATTATTATTGTGCTTGTCCTTGTCATATAGGTAAATTCACCGTAGTTGCATCAGCTAGAGAATTTACCTTTGTGTCAAGCCTAATTGTGAAAGAAAAATTAAAATTGGTCGTAGAACCTATTCATCCCCCCTCTAGGTTCTCATACTATACTTTCAATTGGTATTAGAGCCTCGACTCATCTATCGGGCTTAACCGCCTAAGAGATTAAGGATGGTCGATGAGGCGGAGACCGCCGCGTCCGAGGCGCCGGTCTCTATGAATGATCTCAGTGAGTTGAAAAAATCATTGACCTCATCCATGGAGACCAAAATCGATGAGTTGCGTCAAGTCTTGGTGAAACTCTTGAAAGCCAAAGGACCGGAGGTCACCGGCTCATCCCCTCCGGAAGAACCTCCTGAGTGCGCCAAGAAAGGGGAAGATGGTGATCCATCTAAAAATGCTTCTGGCGAAAACTCCACCAAGAAGGGTACAGAAGGAGAGGAAGAATATCACTCCTTCAAAGGGCATTATTCTCCCGATACTACCGTCCCACATCCTCATATAATTCCTAGGGGAGATCCACCTAAAATTGATGCATTTTATTTTCGTGAATGGAAATATTACATGGAGACTCACTTGAACTCTTCTTACATGGAGCCTCATGACCCCAAGAACCTAACAAGAAGAGAAGTCGTAGATTCTCAACTCAACTACACCGCCTTGTCTATTCTTCAACAAACCGTAGGTCCTAATCACATGCCTCATCTTCAATAATATTCCACCGCCAAGGAAACATGGGACGCTCTTGTCGTCATGTTTGTGGGCAATGAGAGCATGCAAAGGAATAGGTATGATGCCTTGACCAATGAGGCCAAAGGGTTCTATATGCATGATGGAGAGAACCATGAATACATGTACCAAAGACTCAAGACTCTTTCCACCGTGTTCTCCAATGTTGGTGCCAAGTACATTGATGATGCTTGGATCAAGAGGAAGTACACGATTTCCCTAATGCCATTTGAGCCCGCGGACTTGAAGAGCATTCAAGGAAGACATGATTTCCCTTCTATGACCTCAACCCAAGTTATGCAAGAAATGTGCTCCTATCAAGTGCAAACCAAGAATGCTCTTGACAACCGTGCTAGGGCCATAGGAATGCACAAAGGGGCATTGGTTGCTTTGAAGGCCAAGGTTTTGTCAAGAGAGGTTGAGTATGAAGAAGAATGCAATGAGGTCTGGGCTCCATTGAAGGATCAAGAGTATGATCCCGTGCTCAAGGATATCATTGCTCTCACCGTGCAAAAGTTTTGGAGGAACCCTCCCAAGGCCAAGCAATATGTTGAGGAGAAGACCAAGTCTCGCTATGGCAATGATGGGGATCAAAAATTGAGGTCTTGCTTCAGTTGTCAAGATAAGCACCACTTCATTGTGGAGTGTCCCTATGAAAATAGAGAACCCCGTAGTGGCAAGCTCATTCGCAAGGACAAGTCCAAGGTTGAGTACAAGAAACCTCATTTCAAGAAGAAACCCTTCAACAAGAAGTCTCTCACCAAGTTTGTGCTAGTGACTCAAGAGGAGTATGATTCCGGGAGTGATGAAGAAGAAGAAACCACAAGTGAAGTGGCCTCTCTTGGTATTGCTTCTACTCCATCGTCTTCATCTCTCTTTGAATCCCCCAATGAAAATCATCCTCACCCAAATGCCAAGTGCTTCATGGCTAAGGCCTTATGATGTATCACCTTGTCATCGAACCTGGAAATGAAGCGCCCGAGCGCCGCCACGCATCCCGTGAGGCGTTGCATATCCTTCAGTCGTCGTGGAGGTTGCATCTCTTCAATAGATCGGATCTTGTCGGGGTTCGCCTCGATGCCCCGATGGGACACCAGGAAACCCAACAGCTTCCATGCAGCAACTCCGAACACACATTTGTCGGGGTTGAGCATGATGTTGACCCAACGGAGGTTTTGAAATGTCTCCCCAAGGTCGACGACGAACGTGTGCTCTTCTCGAGTTTTGAAGATGATGTCGTCAACCTATCTGCGTCCTCAAGGCGATGCGCATGAGACTCTCGAAGGTGGCTCCTGCGTTTTTTCAAACCAAAGGGCATACAGACGTAGCAGAACACCCCGCAAGGTGTCAGAAAGGAGGTCTTCTCTTCATCTTCGTTTTCCATTTTTATCTGATGATAGCCCGAGAAGGCGTCCAGGAAACAGAGGTGATCGCACCCAGCGGTGGAGTCCACTATTTGATCGATCCTCGGGAGAGGATATGGATCCTTCGGGCAGGCTTTGTTGAGGTCGGTGAAATCCACGTAGAGACATCCTCCACCCGTGTGCTTGGCAACAACGACGGGGTTGGAGATCCACTCGGCGTGGATGACCTCACGGATAATCCTAGCGTCCAGGAGATTCTCCACCTCTGTGGTGACCCAGCACACCACTTCATGTGTAGTGCCCAAGTCAGTGACATAATACTCACAGAAGGACTTATCCGTGAATATTACATCTCTCAGAGTGGTACAACAGAAACACAGCGGGTCCAAGCAAAGCTATAGGATACAAACCTCATTACAAAATCTTGGGAATCTCCTTGATGAATCAAGAAAATCTCCTGCAAAAGAAACATCAGAAGAAGCAATTCGAAGCTCCAAGCCGGAGAAGAACTCTAGCTCAGAACATAATCCACTACGGCTGATGTCAGCCCTACTCTATGGCTTGTAAATGCTAAAACCAGGAATGGACTCTACCTACACCTTGATATCTCGTCCTCCACCAGTGTTGTTGATGATGATACTTTATCGACTAAGTAGTAAATCATTCCACACAGCTTCTTTAGGCAGCGATGGCTTCTCGATGACGACTTCAATAGGGCTTCAACTCTAAGCAGGGGGTCAAACGGGATAGAATGAGTAACGAGCGTTACTCAGCAAGTTCATGATATATAGTGGGTGGTTGATGCACTAACTACAGCTTTAGACCTGAAAGAGTCATAAGCTAATGCAAGGTTTTGTAAAACTTTCTTCAAGAGGTTGCTTTTAATTCTGAAAACTATGCCCGCCATTCTTCACAGGATTAGAACTTTCATGGAGTTGCCTTTCCTGCGGCGTTCGCAGCTCCTTCCCGGAACAAGGGGTAACATGTCACATCCTTTTACACTCTGCAGAGGTGCGTTACTTTACCCATGGACGACCAAGACCATGTTGCACAACCAGGCGCGCAATCCTGTCCACTCACACTTAGGTGTGGGGCCCGGTTGTTGGTCCAAGCCAAACCGCGCTTCTCCGCACAACGCATGCCCACCCATTTCTGCCAGCAGGTTGAACGCCTGATTCCACCCCTCATGATGGATATCTACGCGCCCCTGGCAGACCATCATAGACCCGCAGAGTCCGTGGGAATTAAGGGATCCCACCCATGTGCATGTAGTCCCGCACTACCTACGCGAGAGTACAGCGTACGTCTCTGGCAGCCCGTTGACATGCGAACGAGAAAAGTATCACGGCTGACTTACTCCCCCCATAGAAGATCCATGGTCAACGCGAGTTTACGGCGCAAGAATCCTGACGGCATTTGTTGTTAATTCCTAGGTAATACGTTCCCATGCAGATGGAACCTTCCTTTGACCTATTCATCTTACCATGGTTCCATCCGCCCACCAAACAGAACACTACCACTCGGGTAGTCATTCAATTAGTCATATTATTATAAAAATAAGATCATGCATTCTTTTGAGAGTAGGTGATAAGACGATAGGGTTTTTGCAATTAGTTTGTTATGAAGTACTGCAAAGGATATGAACAAGTGATGAACTTGCCTGATGTTGAAATAATGACAATAATAATCCAGGTCTTCGGGGTTCGAGGGTCGCGTAGAGAAATCCAAACATCTGAAAGATAGCAAAGTAGTCCCGGTAAGGACTACAGAAAACACTGGCAAGATGACACATGCATAGTAATGAGATGCATCGCGAAATACCCTGGAAAATACCCCAGCTTACAAGTGTAAGCCATGATCGATACGATAAGTTAATCACACAGGTTTTAGGTGAATCGTTTCATTACTTGTGGTGATGTGGTTATTACTTTGTCTTTAGATTAACATGTGTTTCACTTTTATTTAACAAACACTTGTTATTATGTTTGCGTAGAAGTGTTTATTACTTGGTGAGGTAACGAGACCATAACACATGGAAAACAATTATTGAAAAGGTAACAACATGTTTAGTTTTATTTTCCAAAAGTGTAGAGCTGATGACAAGGAGTTAAATTGAAAATGGTGAACTAGTATAACTAACTCTATCATCACAATATTTGCTAATGATTTGTGATGGTAGGTTATAGTAGGTGTGAAAACCTGAGGTTTTTATCAAATAAGGAAAATAATGATGGGGTAGTCATCTATTGTTTTTAATAGATTTTCAGTATAATTATAGAAGAAAATTTAGAAGTTAATTAAAATGTTTTACAATTAACATATTTGAGTTGGAAATGCTTTTCTCTTTAATTTGATATATCATTCAATGTTTTCCGAAAACATTTGAATAAATTATTAATTTATTAATTTTAAATTAATTAAGTGACTAAGCAAAATATTGCACACATGAAATATTTGTCAAATGACTTTGTAAACATCATAGATGAGTTGTACATGTCATTTGGAGCATTTTGGTATATAACTTATATTTTTCTGATTTTATGAATTATTTCCTATTTTTCACAATTTTAAATGATTTAATTTAATTAAAGAAAATATTAATTTTTTAAACTTTATTAAATATTTTTGAAAAGTTGATAAACATTTATATTATATTTTTCTAAGCATTTAGACATTTTATTTGTATTTTTCTGATAAATGAATTAAAAGTTATTGATTTAATAAGATTATGATTTTTCTGCCTATTTTAAATTGACAGGTGGGTCCCACCTGTTTGTTTTGTTTTCCAATTAAAAATAAAGAAAATGAAAAAGAAAAATGTACTGGCGTCAGGCTGACGTCATCCCTGCATCACCAGTGGACGAAATCCTCTCAGTTGGATTCCAATCCACGAATCCACCCCAAATTGGCTCGATTGAATCACTCCACTAGGTAGATGAAGTTGTGGCGAGTTTAGGGGTGGCAGCGTCGCTTCCAAAAGGTCACCGGCGGCTCGCCGGCGTGCAGTTGCGCGGCGGCGCGGTACGGTCTCCGACGATTAATCGAACCCGAGGGTTAAATGCTTATTGGAAGGTATCTACGAGTTGCTATGCTCACCCTGGAGCTCGTGGTGGTGTCGGTGAAGCCCGGCGAGGTCCTTATCACCGGCGGCGAGAAGAAATCGACGGCGGCCGGAGTTGGGGATGACGACGGAATCCGGTGGCTTCACTGCGTCCCGGCAAGCGATACTCAGCAGGGAGATAGAGGAGATCACGGCGGTTCTAATGGTGGTCTCCATTCATCCCGAGGTTGCCGGAGTCGACGGCGGCGTGCGGTGGCCGTATGGGTTAGGGTTAGGGTTTTCCTTTCGAGCTCGTACAGAGAGAGAGAGCAAGCGAGGGGAAGTGAGGGTGAGGAAGAGAGATGCGGACGCCTCTCGGTGGTCTTATCCTCGACGTATGGCGGCAGCAGGAGGTGGCATCGAGATTGCCACGGCGACGTTCTCCTCTGCCTTCTGGCAGAGGAAGAAGAAGAAGAAAATGAAATGCCACATTTCAATAACCCCCTCAAGTTTCCAGTATTTTCGTTCAAGCCCTTCTGTTACTAAATGGAGAGGAAAACCCTTGTTTTCAGGGCTGATTTGTAAATATAAAAATTATTAAAAATCATATTTGGATTCCTTATCAAAAATGCAATCTCACCATATTTTGTTTTGGTGAAATTGGACAATATTTATAATTTTTATTTAGGGTGCTATATTAAGTGATTTTATTGTTTTTACTCTATTTTATTTACTAAATGTTTTAAATTCTATTTTAGGCATGAAAATTATCTCCACACCACACACATGGGGTTTACCAAGGGGTATGGTATGAATGGATCATATTGGATACAATCACTTATAGAAAGAAATTTGGTATCACTACTGGGTAATGTTTGTATGCACTGTAATGAAATTCATCAACGGGGATTTTATTCCATCAAACCAATTGGTGTTGGTTAATGAATGGACTTATTTCCTTTTTATATATTCTGTTATTTTCGGAGTTAAAACTCTTAGCAATTTTAGTAGACATTTTACTTAGGTAGGTGTAAGCCTTATTTGAGAAATTGGGTTCTTTATCAAGTGGAAAACATGTGTGTCTTTGGAACCTATTTGTTTGTTTTCCACCAGTTTCCAAGTGTGGATATTATCTAATGTTGTTTTAAAACATGTAATCATTTACATGGTTAGATGTAGATGAGTTTTTGTTATCATCTATTAGTCTTGCTTGTGAAAGGATTTGGAAAACAAGGTTTTAAGCTTGTTTTCATCTACCTCCACATAACAAGACATGTGGATGTAATGACTTGTTATTTTCCCATACTTGATAGTTGTTTCCATTAAAAATATTATTATGAGTTCATCATCTCTTATGAGCTTGACATAGGTTACTGGTTATCTATTATATCCTAATGATTTACTGGATAAATTCTTATGCTCTCTTACTGAGGCAGTGTTGCTTCATGTGCTCTTCTGTTGCTTGATGTTCTTCTCTCTAGTTGCCACTAGTCTTCTGGTACTGCCTTTGTCACTTGCAAGGAATATCATCTCTTGGATTCCAAGTTCAATTATCTCACCCTTGTGGTGAAAACAAACAGTTATTTCAAGCAAAGATTTTACTTAGATAATTATACTGTGGTTTCTTGTTTCCTTAGGGTTATTCTTTCTATTGGTTGATGATAAAAGGAATGTAGGTGTAGTTTATGACATCATTTAGCCTTATACATATAAGAAGAATCTGTTGACAAGTTTGCAAGGCTTGTCCCCAATTACTTTTCATATACAAGAGACTAAGATGTACTAGGTGATTCTACCTTCTATTTGTTTGTGTATGACACTCAATTGTTTGAGTATACAAAAGTGATCTGTTAACAAGGTAGCTAGTTTTTTATCAAACTACTTCTATATAACTCTAACATTGGGGTATCACACTCTTTCAAGAGAGTTAATAAGATCATATCAAGGTATAAGAGTTTCCAAGTACTCTTATAGGAGATTAGAGTAGCACTTCTAGAACACTCTAAATAATCTTCTTGGATATCTTCCTGTGGTATTTCCTCTTCTCTTGTGGGTGCTTCTCTTGCAGAATATCTTTGGGAAGATTGGAAACAAGATACATTGTCTAGCAACATAACAAGATCTAGGTTAAGAGTTATTTCATGCTTTTATTATCCTTACATACATTTCTTGTTTTTCTTCCCATAGTATAAATACTTGTCTCATACATGATTGGTTTTATCTAGCTTCCAATCCAATTCCTCTAATAGAGGTTATATCTTTTTGTTATTCATTACTTGTATCCAGAGATACTAGATTTATTGAATTATTGAATTTGAGTGGAGATGTGGAATACTTATGGAATGATGACTTAATAGTAATTGATCAAATGGTTCATTAATGTGTTGAGATCTCATATGCTCACTTGTATAAGATGAATGAGACAATGATCATTAGAAAGTTATTGAGGTTTAATGACTTATGTCATAGTTGTTATTTGTTCTCCCAGGTGTCATGATCTACTTTAAATTCATCTCTTTATTAACTTTGTTATTCTTAATGCAGATATAGAGATTTGGGAGTATCATATGTAATGATCAAGGTTTGTTATTAGTTGAAGAAAATTTATTTCTTCTTGTTGATACTTCTTTTAGGGTTGAGGAGATATGTACATATTCGATAAATATGTGATTACAATAATTAATTCATTTCCCACTTTTGGGTTTTGGGTTAACACTTGTTTGTATCTTTTGTGTTCTTTTGCACCTCTGTTATTTATTTGTGAAGGTTCACTTAATAGGTTCTAAATAGTTTGGAAAGATGTAGTGTGAATGGTTTATAACTTAAAGAGTTATTGTTTTACAGAACCTAGAATATTTGTTGATGAGATTATTCCATCAAGCATTTCTAGCTTGTGGAAATTAATTGATAACTTAGGGAGTTGTTGTTTTATACAAGATCACATCTCTGTTGATGAGATGGTTCAATTATGTGTTACTCATTAGTGAAAGTGTGATCAGCATTTAGGAGATTTGGATTCTCACCCCTCGTTGAGTTCTAGATACCTAGTGAATTATCCCAAGTCACTTATAGACTTGAGGTTTAGGTGGTTGAGAATTTGTGTTGGTTACATCCAATTATGGTTTGTGTAACCAGATGATTTAGTTTGTAGAGATACAATGTTATAAAGATCACTCCAAATGAACTCCTGACTAGATGAACTAGACCTATTTCATCATGTCAAGTGAAACTTTGGTCACTTTGATTCGTTCAAACTTTCGCGCCAAAATTTCCCGTACTTTTAGATGCATGCTTTGCAAATGCACATATTAACTTTAGATCCTTATAACCTCCCAAACACTGGGATGTTACAACCTCCTTGACAATGAATTCTTGCTTCTCTGGGCCTTGGCAGCGGGCCTTCTGCTTGACCAGGCATGCGCCCGGCCACACCGCCAGATGGTGCTCGATCACCTCCCTTGGTACACCGGGCATTTCGGACGCTGTTCGTGCGAACATGTCCGCGTTTTCCCGAAGGAAGGAGACGAGCGTGCTTTCCTATTTGGGGGGCAGTCCGGCCCCGATGGTGAGTGTCGGCCCTGTGCCATCGGGGTTCATGTAGACCTTCTTTATCGTTGCCCTCTCGTGAGAGAACAACTGCTTCTTCTATGGAGGCTTGACAGCGTCCCCGAGGTTACCCTTGTCGATGGGGTGTGATGCTGCCACCTCCTTGTAGGCGTCCTCCATGGAACGCACCGCGTCCTTTACGTCCCCATGAACAGCGAGGGGTCCGCTGCTCCCGGGAATCTTGACCACGTTGTAGGCATGGTGCGTGACGGCCATAAACTTGGCAAGCCCCGGGTAGCCGAGTATGGCATTGTAGGACAGCCCGATATGCGCGACGTCAAAGTCGATCTCCTCGGTGCGGTAGTTGTAGCGGGTCCCGAACGTGACTGCCAGCCTGACCCTCCCCAGTGACACGATTGTGCCGCTGGTTACTCCAGTGAAGGTCCTGGTGGCCTTGAGGCGGTCACGCGGGATGCGTAGCTTCTCAAAGGTCCCGAGGGATCTCATGTTGAGGTCTGCGCCTCCGTCCGCAAGCGTCTTCGACACGGCACGTGGTTGATTGTGGGGGTGCAGACCATTGGGATGGATCCCACCGAGCCAGTGGCCTTCGGGTGATCGGCGACGTCGAAGGAGATCTCTTGCTGAGACCACTTGAGTGGTGAGGCAGACGTTTCACCCCCGCGACAGGCGGCGTTGACCTCCCGGGACGCTTGCTTGAGGTGGCGTCCGGAAGAAGGGGCGAGGGACCTGCCGAGTATGCAGGCGAAGTGACGAGTGGTGTCGTGTGCCTCCGCCGCGCCGCGGCTGCCGCGTCCCAAGGCGAAACGCCAGAGAGTCACTTGACCCTCCGGCTCACCGTGGGGAAGACGGCCGTAGTAGCGGAACCGTTGGAGGAACTACGTGCGCATGTCCTCCCACGAGTCCACGGAGCTGTCCGGAAGGTTTGGCGACCAGGAGAGCGCAGGGCCGTGAAGAGCCAGGGGAAAGTATCTCAGGAGGCACCAGTCACCGCCCCCAGCTGCCCTGACTCGCGGTTCGTATTGCCACAGGAAGTCCGACGGGGGAATGTCTCCTGTGTAGTAAGGCGGGAGGCGAGGCCGGAAGGCTGAAGGCCACCTTGCCTCACATAGGTCTCTGTTGAACACGTAGCAGCACCCCGCCTGGGAGCTCGCTCGCCGCTCTCGGTAGCTAGGCCACTCTTAGTCGGTGGTGGTGTTTCCTGGGGTGAAGAATGTCGTGTCGCGCCCTGCGCGTGCAGGGTTCCGCCGGCCTGACCACGGACGTGTCAGCCGCGGTGAGGCTAGTATGCTCCCACTTTGGCCGATGGAGTTGTGGTGAGCTCGATAGTGTACACCAACCGAGCATCACCTGCATCGAGCAATGTCGGGCAGCGCGCCGGCCCCTGTGCTCCATATGGGGCATCCTGCACGGTTACCCATGCAGGAGACCGCAGGGGCCGTGCCAGGTACGCGTGGAACTCGTCGGCGTGCGTCGTGCCACGCCCGCGCCGTGACGCAGGGGAGCGAGACTAGGAAAGCCCGATGTGGGCGAAGTCGGTGACGAAGCTGCCAAGGTTGTTCCGCTTCCAGGACTGCGCCCTGCGGCTGGCCCGATTTCTACGGAAAGCGAGCATGGCGACAGAGATGCAAGAGATACGCCTTAGCCCCATACCTGGTGCGCCAAATGTTGGAGAGAGCTGTTCTGTGAACGACATGGTAGCACTCAAAGGTTCTAACACTAGGGGCTAACCACGTTCAATCGCACCTCCAGGGGCTTCAAGAGGGGAGCTCTCGAAGGAAAACAGTCACAACACGAGGGGTTTACCCAGGTTCAGGTCACCGTGATGGTGTAAAACCCTACTCCTGCTTGTCTGGTTGATTGCACTGTGAAGATTATAGTACAATGGGGTGTTCTAGTGATCTTTCTACTTTGTGTTCTCTCCCTCTCTCTCGTTCTTGTTCTCTCTCTTGTTCTTGTTATCTCTCTTCCTGTTCTTCCCCCCCGTTCTAGGAGATAGGGGTGGTCTACTTATACCGGCAACCGGCCCTATTTCCCGCTCACTTGGCGGGAAACGGATACCACAAGGTGCCAAAGGGAGGAGCGTCCCGTACACTCCGCCTCCTGCACGGTCTTGGTCGCTGGGGAACAGCTGCGCCGTCCATGGCGTCACGGTCGGGGAGCTAGGTGACGCCGCCTTCGTCTTCTAGTGCGTACTTGGTCTCCTTGCACCAAAGGGGAAAGCCACATATGAGGCTTTGGTGCACGCATCGGAGCTCTGCGCTTTATTCACGAGAATGGGAAGTGCCAAAGCCATCCTGTCTTCTGCGGCGGTTTCCTCATCCGTGTAGGGGTCGGAACGTCACCCTCACGTGGGCTGTGTCCCAGCGGGTGAGGCTCCTTCCAGGAAGGAGCGGGGTCGGAGCAGGACTCCTCCCCAACGATGTGCGTTGGAGATATCCTCTTCAAGGGTTGTCCTTGGTGGAGAACGGTTAAGGGGTTCTCCTTGTCTTGATGGATGGGTACGGACTCCTTCCGTGCCCTGTGGACTGGGCCAGCAGCAGACGGCCCAAGATACCCTGGTATCCGTGGGTCCGACACATGTGACCTTGTGAAAGATGCTCATCCCTTTCCAACTTCTCCAAGGCCTTCTTCTTCGTCTCTAATGACACAAGTCATAACACCGCCCAACATCAAGAGCGCCTCTAGAACTCCCAATGCTACCAACAAAACGCCGCAACCATTCAAGAAACAAGCGTCTCCTACCACCACCTCTAATGCTCCTCAAGTCAAATCGAGCACAATTACTTGCTTCAAATGTGGTGGAAGTTGACACAAGTCTTCGAGTGTTCCAACAAGATGATCATGATTGTCAACCAAGATGGTGAACGTGACTCCATGAGTGAGGAAGAATACTATGCCTTGCACCAAGTTGCTCTTAATTCCTTGGACGTACAAAACAGTGAAGAAGAGAGTGTCTATTTGATAAGGGGTAGCCCGATCTTCTCAGTGAACTTTCTGATAAATTGGTAACCAATGTGATACCTCGCTCTCTCCTTTGGCTAAACCCTGTCACCAATTGCAACAGCACTTAACCCCTTCGGATATTCGAGACTCCACACTCTTGCACAAGTAGTCACCGACTACAAGTGGTCCTGTTTCTCCTTATTCCCAGTGGAACAGCATAATACACTCAGATTTGCAATGGATATATGATTCAAGATGAATGCTTCAAGCAATACAAACTAGAGTCCAGGGTTTATGTTTCATCGTATTCTACCCTATGTATTTTGCACCAAGGGGTATATATGAGGGATGGGGGTGCGGCCAGAAGGGGTATTGCGCAAGCAACCCAACCCAACCCGAATAGGACCCAACTTGGCCTTGTTTTTGGACTTGGACTCAACCAACTAGATACAAACCGACCCACCATTAAGGGGTGCGTCCAATGATGGTATACAAACCATGCCTAATATAATTAGGATTTCTACTAGGCCCATTTAACATTGTGGAGGCGCCATCCCCTTGTTTTCCATGCAATAGCAATTTTTTTCCATGAAATAACAATTGTTATTTTCTGTTATTCCTTGTTTTCTCCCTTCTAGCACTTGTTTTCCAGCTCCTCTTCAAGTCCATCTTCATCCATGTGTATCTCCTCTTCATGATCTCCTCTCCTCATGCTTGTGTTATCAACAAACTTGAGAATACATAAATGCATGGATTTAGGTTGTATAAAGTTCTCATAATTATAAATGTTATACTCAAGTAGGAGTGCATTCACCTGTTGTTGTAATAATTTAGTCCTTGATCTTGTCATGGGACCCATCCATACTTCATCATCTTTTATAGCAATATCATCATGTGTAACAATAGGTGAAGAGCTAGGGATGTCCTCATCATCCTCCCCCTTTTGAAAAGGAATCGTCCTCGATGCAAGATAATCTCCATGGTATGGAGTCAAATCAGCCACATTAAAAGAATTACTAACACCAAACTCATCAATTGGGAGGTCTATCTTATATGCATTGTCATTCATCCTCGAAATAACTTTATATGGACCAGCACCTCTAGGCATCAATTTTGATTTGCGCAATGTGGGAAATCTGTCCTTACGAAAATGAACCCATACCATATCACCTGGCCGAAATATCACCTCCTTTCTCTTCTTGTTAACTCTTTCAGCCACATGTTGTCCTTTCTTCTCAATGGCGTCTTTTGTTTTCTCATGATTTTTCTTCACAAAATCAGCTCTCTTTGATGGCTCCATATTTATTCTCTCTTGTGTAGGAAGTCGTAACAAATCTAATGGAGTAGTAGGCTTGAACCCATATACCACCTCAAAAGGACATAGTTGAGTAGTTGAATGCAAAGCCCTATTATATGCAAATTCCACATGTGGCAAGCACTCCTCCCACTCCTTCAAATTTTTCTTGATCATGCTTCTCAATAATGTTGACAATGTTCTATTTACCACTTCGGTTTGCCCATCAGTTTGGGGGTGACAAGTTGTGGAAAATAACAATTTTGTTCCAAGCTTCCCCCATAGTGTCTTCCAAAAATAGCTCATGAATTTCACATCTCTATTGGACACAATTGTTCTTGGCACTCCATGTAATCTCACTATCTCTCTAAAGAAGAGGTTAGCAATGTGAGAAGCATCATCAATCTTGTGGCAAGCAATGAAGTGGGACATCTTAGAAAATCTGTCCACAACCACAAAATAGAGTCATGTCCTCTTTTTGTCCTTGGCAAGCCAACACAAAATCCATACTTATATCTTCCCATGGTGTATTTGGTGATGGCAATGGAGTATACAACCCGTGGGGTTTTAAGTTGGACTTTGCCTTATTGCATGTAATACATCTTTGCACCAATCTATACACATCTCTCCTCATATGTGCCCAATAAAAAATTTCAGCCAACATAAGCAATGTCTTCTCTATTCCAAGTGTCCCATTAATCCTCCACTATGAGATTCCTGCACTAAGAATAAACGCAAAGAACACTCGGGAATACACAATTTGTTAGCTCTAAACAAGTACCCATCATGTATATGAAATTTATCCCATGCCTTAACATTAGTACATTTATTAAATGGCATAGAAAATTCATTATCTTCATCATATAAATATCTAATACCCTCCAAACCCGAAACCTTAACTTCTAATGTGGAGAGTAACATATTTTTCCTTAACAAAGCATCAGCAACTACATTATCCAATCCCTTTTTATACTGAATTATGTATGGAAAAGATTATATAAATTCAACCCATTTAGCATGTCTTTTATTCAAATTAGATTGGCTCGTCAAGAATTTTAATGCCTCATGATCAGAATGTATAGTAAATTCTTTAGGCCACAAATAATGTTTCCATACCTCCAAAACTCTCACAAGTGCATATAGTTCTTTATCATAAACAGAATAATTCAATTGTGCACCATGTAATTTTTCAGAAAAATAGGCAATAGGTTTTTTTTCTTGCATTAACACACCTCCAATACCTATGCCACTAGCATCACACTCAATCTCAAATTGTTTGTAAAAATTTGGAAGCATTAATAAAGGGGCCGAAATCAACTTTTCTTTAATAGCATCAAAAGCAATATCTTGTTCACCTCCCCACACAAATTCTACACCCTTTTTAGTGAGTTCATTCAAAGGTGCAGCAAGTGTACTAAATCTTTGACAAATCTTCTATAAAAACCAGCTAATCCATTAAAACTTCTTAATTGACTCACATTAATAGGAATAGGAAAAAATTTAATAGCCTCAATTTTAGATTCATCTACTTCAATTCCATGTTTAGAAATAACATATCTAAGAAATATGACCTTATCTTTGCCAAAAGTGCACTTCTCTAAATTTCCATACAATTTATTTTCTCTTATCACATGCAAGACTTCTCTAATATGATCAATGTGTTCATGTTCATTGTGGCTATATATGAGAATATCATCATAGTAAACAACCATAAATTTGCCAATAAAATCTCTCAAAACATGGTTCATTAATCTCATGAAAGTACTAGGTGTATTAGTTAATCCAAAAGGCATTACTAACCACTCATATAAACCAAATTTTGTTTTAAAGGTTGTTTTCCATTCATCCCCCTCTTTCATCATAATTTGATGATAACCACTACGCAAATCAACTTTAGAGAAAACAGCACTACCACTTAATTCATCTAACATGTCTTCCAAACGTGGTATAGGATGACGATAACGAATAGTGATATTGTTAATTGTTGTATAATCCACACACATGCGCCATGTACCATCTTTTTTAGGAACTAAAATAACAGAAACAGCACAAGGAGAAAGGCTTATTCGAATGTAACCTTTGTCAAGAAGCTCTTGTACTTGTTTCTGAATTTCTTTTGTTTCTTGGGGATTTGTCCTATAGGGAGCTCGGTTTGGCAATGAAGATCCAGGAATCAAATCAATTTGGTGCTCAATACCTCTCAACGGTGGCAAACCCGAGGGCACCTCATCTGGAAATACATCATCAAATTCCTGCAAAATATTAGAAACACCAAGAGGAATAGGGGTCATGTCATTAGAAACCAATGTTTCTCCCTTGTGCATAAGCACTATAGGAAGCATACTAGGGTCCTCTCTAAATTCTCCCAAGTCCTCTTTAGTGGTTAACATGCGTAATAGGCTCACTCCCTCACTTTTATTTCTACCACTCAGATTGGTTTTTCCATTTTCACTCACAACACTATTGTTTTCACTCTCAATTTTTTCAGCACTCTCGGGAATTTTCTGTCTAGATTCATTTACAATTTGTTCTGGTGTCATAGGTCTCAATAATATGTCCTTCTCTGATATGGGGTGGCCCAATCTTCTCAGTGAACTCACAGATAACTCCAGTATGATAACTAGTGCGCCACTAAGAACTCTCCCGGCTGATCCCTGATGCCAATGCAAAAGATAGCAACCCCAAGGATATTCTCAACTCCACACTCTTGCACAAGTAATCCACCGACTACAAGTGGTACTGTACCGTCTTATTCCCAGTGGAACAGCAGGTATCACGTAAAGTTTGCAGATGAACTTCCAGATGAAAGGCTTACAAGCAGTTTCAATCTAGAGGTCTAGGGTTTATGTTTTAACGTAGTCTGGTCTATTCCACACGCAGGTGGTAGCTATATATGAGGGAGGGGTGCGGCCACAAACTCCTTGCGCAAGCAATCCCTCTCCTACTCGACTAGGACTCCTATTTCCTAACACATATGGATACAAACCGACCCCACACACAAAGGGGTGCGGCCATATTGGTATACACACCAATTGGACTCGTTTTGGAAACTGGCAGAAAACTATTCGTGGCTTGTTTCGGTCACCACGACTTGCACGACTCGAATTTCTTGATGGGGCCGGATCCATTGGAAAGCCCATCAAATTCCCTATCCGGATTGTGCTCGTTTGCTGTATTTGGAGCCCGTATGAAGAATCCATGACTATTTCAAATTCGGGACTCCTGGCAGTCCGAACTGAAACATCATTTCCTTGTAGTTGTTTTCCATGCCTCCTTCTTTTGCTCCTTGCTTCCTCTTCTCCATCCATGTTTGTGTTATCAATAAACCTAATCATACATATCATAGGCTTAGTTAGTATAACGTTCTCACAAACACAAACATTATTTATTACTAGGAAAAAATTCACCTTATAATAAACATCAGTGAGACTCAATATTTCCTTCCAACTCAAGCATGAATAAACCTCATGGACCTCTATTATGTCCATATCATTCTCATTCCGCTTGAGCTGATAGGTATTTGCTCTCCATCATGTATAACACTCCTATCAAACTGCCAAGGTCTCCCAAGCAACATGTGACAAACTGACATGGGCACCACATCACACTCAATGGTATCTTTGTAAGGCCTAATCTGAAATTCAACTCTCACCATGTGTGTAACCTTGATCTCTCCTTTATCACTAAGCCACTATATAAGATAAGGATGAGGATGTGAAATATATCTCAATTTGAGCTTTGCACACAATTCTTTGCTTGCTAAATTTCTGCAACTACCTCCATCAATAATCACCTTGCAAGCCAATTGAGGAGCTACAATTGCTCTTGTTTGAAATAAGTTGCATCTTTGACTTTCAGGACTAGGGAGAATACTCAATGTTCTTGGTGTGCAAACAAAAGTAGGATAAGTGGAAGGATATGCATCAATAGGCCCATCATCATCATACGCATCCTCTTGAGTAGGATCAGCATCATCACCTGTCTCATATTCATTGTCCTCATTAATGACCATAATATTTTTATTTGGACAATCTTTCTTGAAGTGCCCTTTTCCTCCACATGTATGGCAGCTCATGTCTCTATTTCGAGCTGTAGAATTAGTGGATCCACTTGCACTAGCTGCTGGTTGTACTTGCCTCTTAGATATAGAGGTAGAACTCTCGGGTCTAGTGGTGAAAACCCCATGGCTAGGGGTAGGCTGTGGTGGTGGTGGTGATGAGAAAGAAGACCTATTTGTGAAAGGCCTCCTTGGAGCCATAAGTGCTTCCTCGGCCAATTGTTTTTCTGACTCCCTTGCTTGATGCAATAATTCATTCATGTCACTATATTGCACATGCCTCACAATGCTCTTTATTTTGAATTGCAAACCTGAAAGAAATCTTTGCATAGTATGTTCAGCATCTTCTCTCACTCTAGCTCTTTGCAATATAAACTCCATCTCCCTAAAATAAGCATCCACTGTTTTTGTGCCTTGCTTCAAGTGTTGTAATTTGTCAAACAAAGATCTCAAATAATTTCTAGGCACAAATATGTCCCTCATAACTTGCTTCATCTCCCTCCATGTAACAATTTCAGGTTCTCTATTTCTTGCTCTTGTTCTTGTAATATTATCCCACCATAACAAAGCATAGCCATCAAAACCTGAAGAAGCAAGTTTAATTTTTCTCTCCTCATTATACTCATGCATCCTCCACAATTTTTCTATTTTCAGCTCCCACATGAGGTACTCTTCAACATCATCAGTATCAAAGTTGAAGGATGGTAACATGAATTTTGGTTTACCGAGCCCATCATCCTCTCGGTTTGGTTCTTGTATAGGGATCCTTCTAGCTTGAAAGCCATGGCCAGCACCATGATTACCTCTACCACCTCCACGGACATGAGGGATAAAATTGCCCTCATCATTATCAGCATCACCAAAAGCACTACCATCAACCTCTTGGGCAGGTAGCCTTTGATTCACCAAAGTAGCCAAGGCAGCAATTTGAGTAGTCAATGTATCCAGAGAAGTTTGTAAGGTTGTAACTTCCTCTTGTGTAGCAGCAGCTGTTTCAGTCACAGTATCAATTTGAAGGCCCAAATTCTGAACATGTGTATCCATATCCACTCCATGCTTATCAATGAGAGAATGCAATTCCGAATCTTTTGCAGCAATGTTTGTGTTTAATTTTTCTTGCATCTCCTCCAAATCTGTCCACTTCACATGCTCATCACCATTAGCTCTTTTTCCCTGCGTAGAAACATCACTAGGAGAAGCCATGATTAATGTGTTAGTGAAATAAACAAATTGCTATGGGTTGTGGTGCCTCTCTCAACTCACTCAAAACCAGCAAAATAGGTGATCCTTACTGTTCCAAAGTGAAAAGAAAATCTTACCACAAGTAATAGCAACTAATGTGACTTGGTGTGAAGAATAGAATACCTAGGGGTTTTTGCTCTCACAAAGGTACAACAGATTATATGGTGGGGCTTGGTATGGATACCTAACAATCACCAATTAATAAGTCCTAGTTGTTATTTTATTGTGTTCCGAATCCCATACAAGTGTTGTACTATAGATGGAGTCCTACTAGACTAAGGCAAGATAACCGTGCTAAACATAGCATGTCTACAACTCTATTTCGTGTCCGCCAAGAAAGCGAGTTGTTTGCCCCAATATATAGTACAAGATAGTCATAGAATAGATTGAGAGAGAAAGATGTGTGAGATCATGAGATCCACCAGATTAGCACGTAGAGGGTTTGTCCTCTCCTATATTTTAATACTCCTCCCAATTATAGTGATACGCCTTTGTGCGTTCCGTGGTTTTCTCCCGCAAGGGTTTACACGTAAAAATATGTGTTCTTGTTCGTCGTGTTGATCCGCTTTCGCTGCGCTGATTTGTAACAAGTGGTATCAGAGCTTCAGGCTTGAAGATCGATTCGCTGCCCGGGAGACTTTCCGCTGCGCTCCTGGACAGCATCGCGCAACGTCGATTGGATCAACCGCCGCAGTTTTGTGGCATCATGCAGCTGCACGACAATCAAGCATCATGTGGAGATCAGATCTAAGAAGGTTTGTAGCTTTTTCGGCCGGCGTCCCGCGCGCCGCCATTAGCGATCTGTCCGTCGCAGTTTTGAGTCATATTTTCGAGTCTGGTGAATTTCCAGGAGAGAGGTGCTGCGTGCCGTACCAATCTGTCGAGATCGTCAGTCCGTTTTCCTGTGTGTGCTTCTTGTCGGTGGAAGATCTCCGGTTCGATTCCAAAGAGAATTGTTGTTCCTATAGTTGTCCAACCAGAGTACACCAGATCGATCAGCTCAAGGATGCACACACTGATCAAGTCCCGAGGCAAGGCGCCAAAAGTGATTTGCAAACTAGTGCTCTATTGCTGCCATCACGTGAAGACTATCAGTTCATTCATCTTTGACCTGCTACGGGCACACAACAAGAGTCTCAAATTGCTATGTCCACCAAAGATGTATCAGGTACAATCTCTTTTAGTTCATTGCTCCGTATAGATTAATTTCTTTGGAGAAATTTTATGTTCTTTGGCTTGTACTGCTTTTGATATGGGGTGGCCCGATCTTCTCGTTGATCTTCTCTCTCTTTTTGTGGTTTTCTGGATTTTGTGATAACTAGTGCTACACTGAGACCTCTCACTTGGATGACCCCTGTTGCTAGATGCAACAACAACCAATCCCTTTGGATATTATCAACTACACACTCTTGCACACGTAATCAAAGATCACGAGTGGTCCTGTATCCCCCTGTTCCCAGATGGAATAACAAGATATCACGCAACTTTGCAATGGTAACACCACCCTGTCGATACGAACATGGTGGTTGATAAATTTCAGATGGACATCGTTCAATCAAGGAAATCTAGGGTTTATCTTAAACTTGGTCTAACCCTCCAACTCGCAGGAAGGGGGTATAAGAGAGGGAGGGGTGCGACCACAAGGAGCCCTTGCGCAAGCAAACCTTCCCCCCTTGACTAGGACTCCTACTTGGACTCTAACATGGATACAAACCGACCCATTTTAGGGGGTTCGGCCCAATATGGCATACAAGCCATGCCTAACATAATTAGGACTTGATCATGGCGCATTTAACCCTATGGAGGCACCATCCCCTTCTTTTCAACCTTGCAACAATTGTTTTCACCATTTGTAAGATTGTTTTCATCACTTGTACTTTTGTTTTCACCATGGCTTGATTGTTTTCAACACTTGTAAGCTTGTCTTCCATCAGCCACATATTGTTTTCCAGCTCCTCTTGAGGTCATCCTCCATCCATGTTTGTGTTAACAATAACCCTGCTAATAAATAATAACATAGCTTAGGTAGTATAACACCTTATAATCACAAACAATATTTAATAATAGGAAAGAATTCACCTTAAAATAATCATCAGTGAGACTTAATATTTCTTTCCAACTCAAGCGTGAATAAACCTCATGGACCTCTATTAAGTTCCTATCATCCTCCCTTTCTTCAAGACAAGACGTCATCGGCTTGTTGTATGCTGAAAGTGGAATAAACAAAAAGAACAACGTGTATGCACAATACATATATCTATAATGAGGTGCATTAGTTGTTATCATATCATAAAATTGTGCCCTAGACATGTGACCACGAATTTTGCTTGTAAACATCACATAATTGTCACAGCACTCCATAAAATAGCAATCACAATTGTAAATATAAGTGAATCTCATTAAATCATGATCAAAAGGAGAATTATATGTGTATATATTTTTATTGTTTAGTATCAATTCAAGTGTTCTCACTGAATATCTATGATCAAATTTGTTTTTATTAGTACACTCAAAAGTGGGAACATGCTTATTATTTTCATCATGAAAATTGCAATTCAATTTGCAAATATAAGTGAAGAACAATTTATTAGCACATGTATGTGACAAGTGTTGTGGCAAACCAAACATATGTGTCAAATCATGCTCATATGTAGGAAATTGTAGCCTATTTACCCAAGGTAAAACAATGTTCAATTCGGCCACTTTATCACAAGTTATGCATATGTGATCCACCATAAATATTTCACTCATGTTATAGTCACCAATCAAGTTAAAAGTGAAAGAAGAAACATAGTTGCTAGAATTGACATATGAAACTTCAGCAACCTTTTTCATAGCACTTCGCACATTAATTGATTCATTTAACATGATGTAATCCACAATATCATTAGGTGGTATTTTAGCAAGTACTTCTTTATGTGAAATCAACACCACATGATTAAATTTCGAAATTAGCACATTATCACATGTAGGTGGACTATCTATGCTTGTTAACTCACAAGAATCTACTAGCAATTTAGTGGGTTCACATAATTCAATACTTGAGAGGGGTAACACGAAATCAGCACCTTTATCAATAGCATCCTCCTCAGAATTATTTGATACCAATTCAACTATCTCCAATGGTGATGCAGGTTCTACTTGTTGTGGCTCCCTTTCTTCAAAAGTAACCTTCAAATCACAAGAAATAACACTAGGAACAATGACATGCTCCTCCAATGGTGGTGGTGGTGATGTAACTATGGGCTCCCTTTCTTCAAAAGTCTGCACATGAGAAGAAACAACACTAGGAATAGATATTATTTCATTAGTAGTGGTAATGCTTGACTTTTGGATTGGTGGAAAAATTCTTCTTCTTGGAGCCATAGGAACCTCTTCGGCCATATTCTTTTCTACTTTCCTTGCTATTTGCAATAATTCATCCAAAGTACTATATTCAACACGCCTCACTTGGAGTCTAATTGAAAATGGTAATCCGGAATAAAATCTTTGCATTATTCTTTCTTGATCCTCTACAACCCGAGCTTGTTGTAGCAATGACATCATCTCAATGTAATATGCATCCACAGATTTTTCCCCTTTTCTTAATTGCTTCAATTTTTATAATTCTCCTCATCAACTAAAACATCCTTAGCTAGTAAGCTTTGCATGTTGTAAATCATTGTTGACATTTTGGAGACTTGTTCTTGCATAGCTTCAATAATTTCTTTAGTTCCCTTGCTAACCTGCACATACTCAACAACACTAGAAACACCCGTTATGTTAGTGAAAACAAAAATCAATGGGTCGTGGTGTTCTCTCACAACTCACTCAAAACCAAGCAAAGATGGCTTCACTTATTGTTCCCGTGAAAAGGATCAACTTACCACAAGTTCCAATGAAAAGTGTACCAAGTGTGAGAAGAGAATATCCAGGATATGATAGTATCACAAAGACAAACATGGTATATGGTGGAGCTCGGCTTGGGTTCCTAACAACACCAAAAATAAGTCCTATTTGCTGCTTGTGATGATAAAATAACACCTAGGGAAACACACACCAAATATGGAGACAAATGTGGCAATGCAAATATGTGTAGGAAAATTTGCAATGCACTGGAAAGACACTAGCCAAGCTCAAATAATAATCATGCACAAGATTGCTCAATGGTGTGTCAATATAGCAATGATGAAAACAGCTCCACAAATATATCAATGTATCTCAAGGCCTTTTTGCTTTTCTCAATTCTGTTTTGCTCTTTTCTCTTTTTCTCTTTTTTTATATACTTTTTACTGTCCAAATAACAACACAAGGAGCAATACTATCAAGTGGTAACACTGCAATGAACAATGTGACACAAATATGTGATGAAGACCAGCCTGAAAACGAGGAAAAGATAGCTATTCTTATTGGGTAAGGTACCTAGTTATTGCTGTAGAAAGGCTCTGGCTAAGGCTCACAAAGTTCAGACTTGAAACCCTAAAGAAATTGGAAAAGAAAAATCAAACTGAAACTATATATGCTAATGGAATTGCCCACGGCAGAACTTTGGACCAGGGCAGCGAATCTGCTTATTTTGGTGCTGCGGCAGCACACTGTGATCAGTGTGGTAAGGAAAAACGGGCGCGCGCGGGTGCTTTTTGCGGTGGTGATGTGGGGCGGTTGATGGCGCGCGACAGCATGTAGCGCACGGCAGCAATCAAGGGCGCGGCAGCGTTTCGGCGATTTCGGGTGCCGTGGCAGCGTGTGGGGTTTGCAGATGGTAAGCGTGAGACGGGCGCGCGGGGCGTTTTGGTAAGGCTGATACGGTGGAATCCGAGTCCGGACGGGACTCCGATTACAGCGAGGCACGACAGCAAATTGGAAAGAAATCGTGCCACGACAGGAGGTTCTAGTCCAACTCGAAAACAAACAAGCCGACCACTCGGATTGGTAACTTGGAGGGCACGGATAAGGTAGATCTGAGTGCGACTAGGGGAGGTTCACGACAGCGATTTGGTAAGCTTTTCTGCCACAGTAGGAGTTCAAAACCAACTCGAAGAACAAGAACAACCACCAATCGGGTTGCAATATGGAGGAGATTTTGGTGGACACCAAAGGCAAAACTTGAAGAACACAAGAACCCTAAACCTAGACCTAACTAAAACAAGACACAAAAGGAGAAAACGAAACACAAAATCAAACACAAGACAACAACTAGAAACTTGACAATGGTGATCTAAGGCTATGGCAATGACTAGACCTAATTTTTTTGTGTGGCTTTTTCTGTATAGGAAATAAAAACAACTATACTATGGATAAATTTTCTCACCGAGTGATAAGGGGTAGCCCGATCTTCTCAGTGAACTCTCTTGATAATTTGATAAATAATGTGATACCTCGCTCTCTCCTTTGGCTAAACCCTGTCACCAATTGCAACAGAACTTAACCCCTTTGGATATTCGAGACTCCACACTCTTGCACAAGTAGCCACCGACTACAAGTGGTCCTGTTTCTCCTTATTCCCAATGGAACAGCAGAATACACTCAAATTTGCAAAGGTATGATGATTCAAGATGAATGCTTCAAGCAATACAATCTAGAAGTCTAGGATTTTTGTTTTAACGTAGTCTAACCTAATCTATGCGCCCCAAGGGGTATATATGAGGGGTGGGGTGCGGCCACAAGGTATCTTTCGCAAGCAAGACCCACTGATAAGGGGTGGCCCAATCTTCTCAGTGAACTCACAGATAACTTCTGTATGATAACTAGTGCGCCACTAAGAACTCTCCCGGCTGATCCCTGATGCCAATGCAAAAGATAGCAACCCCAAGGATATTCTCAACTCCACACTCTTGCACAAGTAATCCACCGACTACAAGTGGTCCTGTACCGTCTTATTCCCAGTGGAACAGCAGGTAACACGTAAAGTTTGCAGATGAACTTCCAGATGAAAGGCTTACAAGCAGTTTCAATCTAGAGGTCTAGGGTTTATTGTTTTAACGTAGTCTCACCTATTCCACACGCAGGTGGTAGCTATATATGAGGGAGGGGGTGTTTTCCCACTAACTTGACCTATTCCTACTTGTTTGGACTCAACCAATTCGGATACAAACTGACCCAACACGGGTGCAGCCAATTGGACTCGATTTGGAAACTGGCAGAAAACTATTCGTGGCTTGTTTCGGTCACCACGGCTTGCACGAGACGAATTTGTTGAGGGGGCCGGATCCATTGGAAAGCCCATCAAATTCCCTATCCGGATTGTGCTCGTTTTCTGTATTTGGAGCCCGTATGAAGAATCCATGGCTATTTCAAATTCGGGACTTCTGGCAGTCTGAACTAAACCATCATTTCCTTGTTGTTGTTTTCCACGCCTCTTTCTCTTGCTCCTTGCTTCCTTTTCTCCATCCATGTTTGTGTTATTAATAAACCTAATCATACATAAATTTATAGGTTTAGGTAGTATAATATTCTCATAAACACAAACATTATTTGTTAGGAAAGAATTCACCTTATAATAAACATCAGTGAGCCTCAATATTTCTTTCCAACTCAAGCATGGATAGACCTCATGGACCTCTATTATATCCCTATCATCCTCCCTTTCTTCAAGACAAGCCGTCCTCGGCTTGTAGTAAGCTGAAAGTGGAAGAAACAAAAAGAACAACGTGTATGCACAATACAAATATCTACAATGAGGTGCATTAGTTGTTATCATATCATAAAATTGTGCCCTAGACATGTGACCACGAATTTTGCTTAAAACCATCACATAATTGTCATAGCACTCCATAAAATAGTAATCATAATTGCAAATATAAGTGAAGCTCATTAAACCATGATCAAAAGGAGAGACATGTATGTATAAATTTTTATTGTATAGTATCAAACCAAGTGTCTCCACAGAAGATCTATGATGAAAATTGGTGGTACTAAAGTCAAAGCAATCCAAACAAATTAATTCATTGTATAGTGGATACCATGCTTCAACTGTGCTACTCTGATATATATAAGAAAGTAATGGCCGAGTAGTAGTACACATAATTTTCTTCTCATGTTTAGTATAATCATCATGTAAATTGCAACTTTGTTTGCAAATATAAGTGAAGAACAATTTATTAGCACATGTATGTGACAGGTATTGTGGCAAACCAAACATATGTGTAAAATCATGCTCATATGTAGGAAGTTGTAGCTTATTTACCCAAGGTAAAACAATGTTCAATTCGGCCACTTTATCACAAGTTATGCATATATGATCCACCATAAAAATTTCACTCATGTTATAATCACCAATCAAGTTAAAAGTGAAAGAAGAAACACAATTGCTAGAATTTACATATGAAATTTCAGCAACCTTTTTCATAGCACTTTGCACACTAATTGATTCATTTAACATGATGTAATCCACAATATTATTAGGTGGTATTTTAGCAAGTACTTCTTTATGTGAAATCAAAACCACATGATGAAATTTTGAAATTAGCATATTATCACATGTAGTTGGACTATCTATGCTTGTTAACTCACTAGAATCAATTAGCAATTTAGTGGGTTCACATAATTCAATACTTGAGAGGGGTAACACGAAATCAGCACCTTTATCAATAGCATCCTCCTCAGATTTATTAGGTACCAATTCAACTATCTCAACTGGTGATGCAGGTTCGACTTGTTGTGGCTCCCTTTCTTCAAAAGTAACCTGCATATCACAAGAAACAAAACTAGGCACAATGGCATGCTCCTCCAATGGTTGTGGTGGTTGTGGTGCAGGTTGTACTATAGGCTCCCTTTCTTCAAAAGCAACCTGCACATCACAAGTAACAACACTAGGAGTAGACATGGTTACATTAGTAGACACCACCTCACATATCTTCTCAATTTCGGATCCCATGACTTGAGGATAACATAATGGTTGTTTTCTAACTTCCATACAATTTTCAAGTGAAACATGGTTTCTAGCAAAAACAAACTGAAATTTGACAATACATGATTTACCCAACAAAAGATGACAACTAGTAAATGCTCTAGGAATCACATTACAATAAATTTGCTCTGTATGACCATAAATGGTTAATGGAACAAAAGTACGTTGAGTAATTCGAATTTTATCATCATTAATAATTAACATGTATGGATTTGCTGAAAAAGTTTCCAATTGCAATTGCTCAACCACATCAAGACTAACAAAGTTATATTGAGTATCCTTATCAAGAGTAATAGCAGCAGGACAACCTTTGATGTCTAAAATCAAGTGGAACAAATTTGTTGCAGGCATTCCACTAGAATCCTCCTCCCAGAAAGCATCACTGCACATAGAAAAACTACGAAGCTCCGTTAATTAATTTATTAGTAACAAAATAACAATGGGATGTGGTGTTCTCTCACAACTCACTGAAAAATCTAGCAACACAATAGGTATCTTACCGTTCCAAAGTGAATAGAAAATACTTACCAACAAGTAGTGGCAACTAATATGCTTTGATGTGAAGAAGAGAATACCCAGGGTGTTAACAATCACACGACAAACAAGGTATATGGTGGGGCTTGGTATGGATACCTAACGACACCAAAATAACAATCCTATTTGCTGTCCAATGTGATATAAAAAGCACAGGAAACACACACCAAGTATGGAGACAAATGTGGCAATGCAAATATATGGAGGAAATTTTGCAATGCACTGAAAAGACAGTAGCCAAGCTCAAATAATATTCTGGCACAAGATTGCTCAATGGTGTGTTAATATAGCAATGATGAAAACAGCTCCACAAATATATCAATGTATCTCAAGGCCTTTTTGCTTTTTCTCTATTTTTTTTCTCTTTTCTCTTTTCTGTTTTTCTCTTTTTTTTATACTTTTTACTGGCCAAATAACAACACTAGGAGCAATACCATCAAGTGATAACAATGCTATGAACAATGTGACACAAATATGATATAAAGAGCAGCCTGAAAACGAGCAAAAGATAGCTAGTCTTATTGGGTTGTGGTACCTAAATTTTGCTGTAGAAAGGCTTTGGCTAAGGCTCACAAAGTTCAGCACAGAAATCTAGGAAGAAAACAGGAGAAAAACGAGATATAGCAGCACACAGGAGAAAACGGCTCCAAACAGTACGGGCAGGTGGCTTATGTTGGCTCCTCCCGAGCGCGCGTGGTTGGCGCGGTCCCGTGCCCGACAAAATTGGAACACACGCGCGTAGGAAAAAGGTGTGTTGCAGCGGTAGCAGGACAAATAAAACCAGCGCGTGTGGCACTGGTTTCCGACACGGAAACAGAAACGCGTGGTGTTCGGTAGCGGGATCCGTGTGGAGGCGTGCGGGTGGATCGACGAGATTTGGCTGGAGCGGTTGCCAAAACGAGCGCGCGCGGAACGAATCCCGGGAATACGACAGGTTTCAGTACGCGTTTGATGACAACAGCGCGCGTCGCACGCGATATGCTGGAAAACGCGTTTGCGGGCTCGCGCTCGGAACGAGTCCCAAGGAGTGCGCGTGGTGCGGTTATGATTGGCCAGCAGTGGAAGCGGTTAATTCGCCGGAATAGATTGGCGCGAGAGCTCTTGGCCCGCGTGGCGCGTGGCTCCCGAGACGGAAACGAATCGCGTTGGCTGGTATCGGAAAAGGATAAAGGCCACGACGCGGTATAGCCAGGAATTTCGGCGCGTTGGTTTTTGACGCACGCGCGCGAGCAGCTCGACGCAGTTGAGGATTGGCGGTAAGCACGGATCTGCACGCGAAAAGAGACAAAAATAAGCGATGTCCGATGATTGAAAACAGCGCGGCAGCGGATCTGCAGGTGAAAATTGTTGCTAATCCGATCCAGCAAAATCCGATGGTGGCTAGGGCAATGCGCAGCAGATTTGGCCAATATTTTTTATAGGATTTTCTGGTATAGATCTAAACAAAAGATGAACTAGATGAACCCAAACCCTAATAGACAAAACTATAAACAAAAAAACAGGAACACAAATCAATAAGAAACATCAACTAGTAGATGCAAATTGGTGTTGATCTAGGCTCTGACAATGAACTAAACAACTATTTTTGTGAGGCAATTCTCTGGATAGGTAAAAAAAACACAAATCTAAAGGGAAATTTGATAGCTCACCGAGGCAACCTGTAAATCTGATACCAAGATGATAAGGATAAGGGGTGGCCCAATCTTCTCAGTGAACTCACAGATAACTTCTGTATGATAACTAGTGCGCCACTAAGAACTCTCCCGGCTGATCCCTGATACCAATGCAAAAGATAGCAACCCCAAAGATATTCTCAACTCCACACTCTTGCACAAGTAATCCACCGACTACAAGTGGTACTGTACCGTCTTATTCCCAGTGGAACAGCAGGTAACACGTAAAGTTTGCAGATGAACTTCCAGATGAAAGGCTTACAAGCAGTTTCAATCTAGAGGTCTAGGGTTTATTGTTTTAACGTAGTCTCACCTATTCCACACGCAGGTGGTAGCTATATATGAGGAAGGGGTGTTTTCCCACGAACTTGACCTATTCCTACTTGTTTGGACTCAACCAATTCGGATACAAACTGACCCAACACGGGTGCAGCCAATTGGACTCGATTTGGAAACTGGCAGAAAACTATTCGTGGCTTGTTTCGGTCACCACGGCTTGCACGAGACGAATTTGTTGATGGGGCCGGATCCATTGGAAAGCCCATCAAATTTCCTATCCGAATTGTGCTCGTGTGCTGTATTTGGAGCCCGTATGAAGAATCCATGACTATTTCAAATTCGGGACTTCTGGCAGTCCGAACTGAAACATTATTTCCTTGTTGTTGTTTTCCATGCTTTCTCCTCTTGCTTCTTGCTTCCTCTTCTCCATCCATGTTTGTGTTATTAATAAACCTAATCATACATAAATTCATAGGTTTAGGTAGTATAATATTCTCATAAACACAAACATTATTGATTAGGAAAGAATTCACCTTATAATAAACATCAGTGAGGCTTAATATTTCTTTCCAACTCAAGCATGAATAAACCTCATGGACCTCTATTATGTCCCTATCACCCACCAACCCGAATAGGAACCCAACATGGGTCTAGTTTTGGACTTGGACTCAACCACAATAGATACAAACCGACCATGCTAGGGGGTGCGGCCATAATGGTATACAAACCATGGGTAACACTAATTGGACTCTATATGGCGCATTGATACTCTTTGTGGGCGCCCTCCTCTTTTTTTCTCCCTCCATGAGTGTGGAATAACAATCTAGCACTTGTTTTCCACACGTGTAGAATTGTTTTCAACATCTTCAATATTTGTTTTCACCACAGTGATCTTGTTTTTCAGCTCCTCTTGAACTCCATCTTCATCCATGTGCATCTTCTCTCCTTGTTCTCCCTCCTTAATGCTTGTGTTATCAACAAACCTAAGAATACAAACATGCATGGATTTAGGTAGTATAAAGCTCTCATAATTATAAATGTTATACTCAAGTAGGAGTGAATTCACCTGTTGTTGCAATAGTTTAGTCCTTGATCTTGTCATGGGACCAATGCTCACTTCATCATTCTTTGTAGGAATATCATCATGTGAAACAATAGGTGAAGAACTAGGGATGTCCTCATCATCCTCCCCCCCCCTTGAAAAGGCATCGTCCTCGATGCAAGATCATCTCCATAGTAAGGTGTCAAATCAGCCACATTAAAAGAGTTACTAACACCAAACTCATCAATAGGGAGGTCTATCTTGTATGCATTGTCATTTATCCTCGAAATCACTCTATAAGGACCAGCACCTCTAGGCATCAATTCTGATTTACGCAATGTGGGAAATCTGTCCTTACGAAAGTGAACCCACACCATGTCACCTGGCCAAAATATTACCTCCTTTCTCTTCTTATTAATCCTCTCGGCCACATTGTGTCCTCTTTGCTCAATTGCCTCCTTGGTCCTCTCATGAATCTTCTTCACAAAATCTGCTCTTTTGGATGCCTCCATATTAGTTCTCTCATGTATAGGAAGTGGTAACAAGTCCAATGGTAGTTGGCTTAAACCCATAGACCACCTCGAAAGGACAAAGATTAGTGGTTGAATGCACAGCCCTATTATATGCAAATTCCACATGTGGCAAGCACTCTTCCCACTCCTTCAAATTTTTCTTGATCAGGCTTCTCAACAATGTTGACAATGTCCTATTCACCACTTCAGTTTGCCCATCAGTTTGGGGGGTGGCAAGTAGTGGAAAATAACAATTTAGTTCCAAGCTTGCCCCATAGTGTCTTCCAAAAGTAGCTCATGAATTTGACATCTCTATCTGAAACAATAGTTCTTGGCACTCCATGTAATATCACAATTTCTCTAAAGAATAAATTTGCAATGTGAGAAGAATCATCACTCTTGTGGCAAGCAATGAAGTGTGCCATCTTGGAAAATCTGTCCACAACTACAAAGATAGAATCATGTCCTCTTTTTGTCCTTGGCAAGCCCAAAACAAAATCCATACTAATATCCTCCCATGGTGTACTAGGTGATGGCAATGGTGTGTACAACCCGTGGGGCTTCAACTTGGACTTTGCCTTATAGCAAGTATGCATCTTTGCACCAATCTATACACATCTCTTCTCATATGTGCCCAATAAAAATTCTCAGCTAACATAAGCAATGTCTTATCTCTTCCAAAGTGTCCCATTAATCTTCCACTATGAGATTCCTGTAATAAGAATAAACGCAAAGAACACTCGGGAATACATAATTTGTTAGCCCTAAACAAGGTATCCATCATGTATATGAAATTTGTCCCATGCCTTAACATTAGTACATTTATTAAATGGCATAGCAAATTCATTATCATTAACATATAGCTCTCTAATACCCTCCAAACCCGAAACCTTTATCTCTAAATTGGAGAGTAACATGTTCTTTCTTGATAAAGCATCAGCAACTACATTGTCCAATCCCTTTTTATGTTTAATGATATATGGAAAAGACTCAATAAATTCAACCTATTTAGCATGTCTTTTATTCAAATTTGATTGGCACTTTAAGAATTTGAATGCTTCATGATCACTATGTATAATAAATTCTTTACGGCATAAGTAATGTTTCCACACATCTAAAACTCTCACAAGTGCATATAGTTCCTTATCATAAACAGAATAATTCAATTGTGCACCATGTAGTTTTTCAGAAAAATAGGCAATAGGTTTCTTTTCTTGCATTAATACTCCTCCTATACCTATGCCACTAGCATCACACTCAATCTCAAATTGTTTGTCAAAATTAGGAAGCATTAACAAAGGGGCCAAAATCAACTTCTCTTTAATAGCATCAAAAGCAATATCTTGTTCAACTCCCCACACAAATTCTACACCCTTTTTAGTGAGTTCATTCAAAGGTGCAACAAGTGTACTAAAATCTTTGACAAATCTTCTATAAAAACCAGCTAATCCATTAAAATTTCTTACTTGACTCACATTAATAGGAATAGGCCAATTTTTAATAGCTTCAATTTTTGATTCATCTACTTCAATCCCATGTTTAGAAACAACATAACCAAGAAATATGACCTTATCTTTGCCAAAAGTGCACTTCTCTAAATTTCCATACAATTTATTTTCTCTTAGCACATGCAAGACTTGTCTAATATGATCAATATGTTCATGTTCATTGTGGCTATAAATAAGAATATCATCAAAATAAACCACCACAAATTTACCAATAAAATTTCTCAAAACATGGTTCATTAATCTCATGAAAGTACTAGGTGCATTAGTCAATCCAAAGGGCATAACTAACCATTCATATAAACCAAATTTTGTCTTAAAATCTGTTTTCCACTCATCCCCCTCTTTCATCCTAATTTGATGATAACCACTATGCAAATTAATTTTAGGGAAAATAGCACTACCACTTAATTCATCTAACATGTCTTCCAAATGTGGTATAGGATGACGATAACGAATAGTGATATTGTTAATTGCTCTACAATCTACACACATGCGCCATGTACCATCTTTCTTAGGCACTAAAATAACAGGAACAGCACAAGGTGAAAGGCTTATTCGAATGTAACCTTTATCAAGAAGCTCTTGCACTTGTTTCTGAATCTCTTTTGTTTCTTGGGGATTAGTCCTATAGGGAGCTCAGTTTGGCAATGAAGATCCAGGAATCAAATCAATTTGGTGCTCAATACCCCTCAATGGTGGCAAACCCGAGGGCACTTCTTCTGGAAAAACATCCGCAAAATCCTGCAAAACATTAGAAACACCAAGAGGGGGTCATGTCATTAGAAACAAAAATTTCTCCCTTGTGCATAAGCACTATAGGAAGCATAGTAGGATCCTCCCTAAATTATCTCAAGTCCTCTCTAGTGGCTAACATGCATAATAAGTTCACTCCCTCACTTTTATTTTTACCACTCGAATTGGATGTCCTATTTTCACTCACAACACTCTTATTTTCACTCTCAATCTTTTCAACACTCTCATGAATTTTTTTGTCTAGACTCATTTACAATTTGTTGTGGTGTCATAGGCCTCAATAATATATCCTTCTCCTTCCACTTGAGTTGATAGGTATTTGCTCTCCCATCATGTATAACACTCCTATCAAATTGCCAAGGTCTCCGAAGTAACATGTGACAAACTGACATGGGCACCACATCACACTCAATGGTGTCTTTATAAGGCCCAATTTGGAATTCAACTCTCACCATATGGGTAACCTTCATCTCTCCTTTATCACTAAGCCATTGTATATGATAAGGATGAGGGTGTGTAATATATCTCAATTTCAACTTTGCACACAATTCTTTGCTTGCCAAATTTCTGCAACTACCACCATCAATAATAACCTTGCAAGCCAATTGGGGACCAACAATTGCTCTTGTTTGAAATAAGTTGCGTCTTTGACTTTCAGGACTAGGAAGAATACTCAATGTTCTTGGTGTGCAAACAAAAGTACGATATGTAGAAGGATATGCATCAAGAGGTCCATCATCATCATAATAATCCTCTTGAGTAGGATCAGCGTCATCACGAGTCTCATATTCATTGTCCTCATTAATAATCATAACCTTTTTATTTGGACAATCTCTCTTGAAATGACCTTTACCTCCACATGTATGGCAGCTCATGTCCCTATTCCGAGCTGTAGAAGAAGTAGATCCACTTGCACTAGCTGTTGGTTGTGCTTTCCTCTTAGAAATAGAGGAATTACCTTCAGATTTTGTAGTGGATACCCCACGGCTAGGGGTGGGTTGTGGAGGTGGTGGTGAAGAAAAGGAGGACCTATTAGTGAAAGGTCTCCTTGGAGCTTGCAATGCCTCCTCGGCCAATTGCTTTTCAGTTTCCCTTTCTTGATCCAACAACTCATTCATGTCATTATATTGTGTATGCCTCACAATACTTCTAATTTTGAATTGCAAACCTGAAAGGAATCTTTGCATAGTGTGCTCAACATCCTCTCTTACTCTAGCTCGTTGCAATATCAACTACATCTCTCTAAAATAAGCATCAAATGTCTTTGTACCTTGCTTCAAATGTTGTAACTTGTCGTACAATGATCTCAAGTAATTTTTAGGCACAAATCTGTCCCTCATAATTTGCTTCATGTCCCTCCATGTAGCAATTTCAGGTTCTCTATTTCTTGCTCTTTTTCTTGTAATATTATCCCACCATAGCAAAGCATAGCCATCAAAACTGAAGAAGCAAGGTTAACTTTCCTTTCCTCATTATACTCATGCATCCTCCATAATTTTTCAATTTTCAGCTCCCACATGAGGTACTCTTCAACATCATCACTATCAAAATTAAATGTGTGTAGCATAAACTTGGGTTTACCAAGGCCATCATCCTCTCGTTTGGTTCATGGACAGGAACCCTTCTAGCTTCAAAACCACCCCCACGGCCACCATGATTACCTCTTCCTCCCCCACGGCCTTGAGGGATAGCATTGCCCTCCTCAACATCATAATCATCATCAGCACCAAAAGCACTAGCATTATCCTCAGGAGGTAGCCTTTGAGTCACCAATGTAGTCAAGGCAGCAATTTGTGTAGTCAATGTGGCAAGAGAAGTTTGTATAGTAGTAACTTGCTCTTTGGTGGAAGTAGCTGTTCCAGTAACAGTATCAATTTGAAGGCCCAAATCCTGAACATGTGTATCCATGTCCACTCCATGCTTGTCAATGAGAGTATTTAATTCAGCATGCTTAGAAGCAATAGTTGAGTTCAATTGTGCATGCATCTCCTCCAAATCTGTCCACTTCACTTGTTCATCCCCATGATTTTTCTTAGCCTGTGTAGAAACATCACTAGGAGCAACCATGATTAATAGGTTAGTGAAATAAACAAAATTGCTATGGGTTGTGGTGCTCTCTCTCAACTCACTCAAAACCAGCAAAAGAGGTGATCCTTACTGCTCCAAAGTGAATAGAAAATCTTACCACAAGTAATAGCAACTAATGTGACTTGGTGTGAAGAATAGAATACCCAGGGGTTTTTGCTCTCACAAAGGTAAAACAGGTTATATGGTGGGGCTTGGTATGGATACCTAACAATCACCAATTAAAAAGTCATATTGCTGTTTGTGAATGATACAAAAATAACACCTAGGAAACACACACCAAAATTGGAGACAAATGTGGCAATGCAAATATATGTAGGAATTTTTGCAATGCTCTAGAAAGACACTAGCCAAGCTCAATGATAATCAGGCACAAGATTGCTCAATGTGTAGTGTCAATGATAGCAATGAAAATAGATCCAAATGATAGTAATAGCAATGTATCTCAATTGCCTTTCTTTTTGCTTTTTCTATTTTCTGTTTTTCTCTTTTTTTTATGGCCGAAAACAACTAAAGGAGCAAATGAAAAATAATAGCTAACTCAATGTGACACAAGATGATAGTGAGCAGCCTGAAAAGAGCAAGAGAATAGCTAGTCTTATGGGTAAGATACCTAGTCAATTGCTGTAGAATGGCTTTGTCTAAAGTTCACAATGATTGGACTGGAATTCGTAAAGAAAATGACAACGAAAAACAAAAGAAAACAACCTAAAAACTAACTAGAATGTCCACGGCAGGGAAAATGTCTCACGGCAGAAAAACGGAGCCGGTCGAGGCACCGGAAGCGGGTTTGGTAAGCGCGCGGTCGTTGCGGTGCAGTGCGTACCGCGGCAGAGAAACTGCGTGTTTTTTGTGCCGGCGGCAGAGCGCGGGTGCGGTGCGGGTGAGGTGCGCTGCGGTGGATTGGCGGATTTTATAAGCGTGCACTGGACGAATCCGAGTACTGCTAGGTTGCGGTAGCGGTGGGTGGCGGCAGCGAAAATTGCAAAAACGCTGTCACGGCAGGAATCCGATCCCGAATAGAACTAGATCACCACCACGGCTCGGATTGGAATTTTGAGTTGGATTTTTCGGTGGACAGTAATAAGAACACGAGGAACCCTAACCCTAACTCGAAACCTAAAAATTAAAAAGATGAAAAGGAACACAAAACAGCACTAAAACTTGAAAACTACTCCCTCCGTTCCGAATTATAAGACGTTTAAGAAAACGTTCCGACCAGGTGAAAACAGGAAAATTTACATCGCTACCCTTAACTCGAATCTCTACCAGATCTCTAATCGCAGCGCCGTCTTCCTCCGCCCCCACGACCCAGCGTCGTCTTCCTCCGCCCAGGCTGTGGACCTACTTCTCCTCGCCGCCCAGATTCCTGCTTCTCCTCGCCGCCTTGATTCCTGATTCTCCTCCTCGCCCCTGCTTCTCCTTGTCGCCAAAAGGTTTGCCATCCCCAGGCTCCCAGGTTGCCACAATGTTTGGCATCCCAGCGTCGTCTTCCTCCGCCCCCAGACTCTGGACCTACTTCTCCTCGCCGCCCTGATTCCTGATTCTCCTCCTCGACCTGCTTCTCCTCGCCGCCCCGATTCATGATTCTCCTCCTCGCCCCTGCTTCTCCTTGTCGCCACAAGGTTTGCCATACCCATGCTCCCAGGTTGCCACAATGTTTGGCATCCCCACGTTGCCACAAGAAGAAGCCGGAGCAGGCTCCCAGGTCGTCACAGAGTTGCCTGCAAACATCATGCAAACATCACAGAGTGGTTTCTTCTACACCGAGTATGGATTTTCTCATTTCATAAAACATGATGCATGCAAACATCAACCTGTCGAAAAAAATTAGAGTGTCAGGTTTCATATCAATATATTCAAATTGAAGTGGAGACCACCAGGTCCATATGCACAAAAACTCGTTTTCCCATGTGTTCCCTGTTCTTATCCATGTCATTAATCTAGAATTCATGTCAGTAACTATGGACTAGCTTTTCTATGCATGAGAGAACGGGTGATAACTTATTACTCCTGAATGCGTGCATGGATCTTAGATTTTGGAGTACTTCCGATGAGTACATTTAACATATCTGCTAAATTCTGGGAGTCATCCCCAAAGTCTTATAAGTTGAACACTGTTTTTGTGCAATTAGCTCTACATGAGAAACTGAAGTTACTCAGGCATGTTATGCTAATCAGCAAAAGAAACTGAAGCTCTATAGTGCTACTCAATTTAAGCAAACCAGCAACATTAAGCAGGAAGCAAGCATTTATTCAGTTTGCAGCCTGGGGGTATTATTATGTGTGTACTGAAATTTGTGCTGCTACATGTCAGGTAATGCAGTCATTCAGTCACTCAACAAATAAGCTACTGCAATTAATTGAAACTTGAGTACTCCTGATCAAGCACAAGTGGAATTGCATTTTTTTCTCAAGTGGCATTGATATACTCCAAGCATTTTCACAACAAGTGGAGTATCTAACTGACAGTAACTACTGCAAACTTGATCAGACTTGTATGCTTCATCAGGAAAGGAGTGCACAAACACAATGGATGAACCAGAACATACTTCTGATGTAGCACTAGTACTCCTGACGAAGATCTATAGTGCAGGATTACACAAGAAAGAAATACTAGTTGCAAGAAACCAGCACATTTTACGACACCGTGAAAAACTGATAAAAAAGAAATAAGATCAATTACTGCAATAACAAGCATGCCTTTGGTAGGACTACAACTACTTCATGATCAACGATGCATTTCATAAGTGTATTCAACCAAATTAGCATGAGTCAGTTAACCAAATATTGCTGAAGGTGTTGTTAGAGTTGCAACATTACCTTGTACTCTAGGGCTCTCTTTGTCAACTACTCTCCGAATAGACCACCTCTCTCTCTGATTTCAGGAACTTGTAGAGTGGGCAGCATTGTTGCCATTCACATCAATCTGCTTTGGGTTCCCTTTTAGCATAAATAGCGAAAAATACCATCCTGACATTATATGTCCTCGAGTACATACCTACTCCATCTTCTTTGTTCTGAAAAATTTAAGGGAAACAAAATTAATTCTTGCAAGCAAGCATTGAGTCACTTGGTCTCAGATGTTACTATAAAACATTTCATAATGTCGGGTGCATGGTTTTTGAGTCGCCGAATCGAGTCAAGTCGCCGAGGCTGCGACTCGCTGTATAGTCGCCAAAAGTTGTTGTATAGTCACCAAAAGTAGCTATATAGTCGTGAGTCGCCGTGATTTTGAGAAAACGACTCAGCCACTATACATCGACTATACAACAACTAAACGGCGACTCAAAAACTATGGTTCCATACATATTTTCTTTGGCAAAGTATGCAAGTTAACATGTCAGTGGAAAACTAGCAGAGCTACTAGTACTAGCACAATTTATGTTATTTGGAAACATATTTTCTTTGGCAAAGTATGCATTCATATTTGGAAACACACACAGAGAGTGCTAGTGTTATCTACTGGGAGCAGAGCAGGCTATCTACTGGAACCACATCAGGTCAAATAATTATGCTGGCTAGGCATAACTAGTACAGCTTGCTTTGGCCTTATAGGCTATGAGTCCAAGATTATTAAGATGCAAAATCACTAGCTTTGCAAAAAGGAAAAAATGAAGATGCAGCACATAATCGAAGACAGCACATGTTGGAACCAAGTAGCAAGCACTAGTGCTTCTCTAGGGGAGTAGATTCAGGCAGAGTACATAGATGCAGCAGAGTTCATACTCCAAGCAAAGTTTCGGACTAGAAGAGACCCTAAGCAACAAAATATTCCTGTTATATTTTGGAGTACATAAATGCAGCAGAAGGCACAAGATTGCTCAATGTGTAGTGTCAATGATAGCAATGAAAATAGATCCAAATGATAGTAATAGCAATGTATCTCAATTGCCTTTCTTTTTGCTTTTTCTATTTTCTGTTTTTCTCTTTTTTTTATGGCCGAAAACAACTGAAGGAGCAAATGAAAAATAATAGCTAACTCAATGTGACACAAGATGATAGTGAGCAGCCTGAAAAGAGCAAGAAAATAGCTAGTCTTATGGGTAAGATACCTAGTCAATTGCTGTAGAATGGCTTTGTCTAAGGTTCACAATGATTGGACTGGAATTCGTAAAGAAAATGACAACGAAAAACAAAAGAAAACAACCTAAAAACTAACTAGAATGTCCACGGCAGGGAAAATGTCTCACGGCAGAAAAACGGAGCCGGTCGAGGCACCGGAAGCGGGTTTGGTAAGCGCGCGGTCGTTGCGGTGCAGTGCGTACCGCGGCAGAGAAACTGCGTGTTTTTTGTGCCGGCGGCAGAGCGCGGGTGCGGTGCGGGTGAGGTGCGCTGCGGTGGATTGGCGGATTTTATAAGCGTGCACTGGACGAATCCGAGTACTGCTAGGTTGCGGTAGCGGTGGGTGGCGGCAGCGAAAATTGCAAAAACGCTGTCACGGCAGGAATCCGATCCCGAATAGAACTAGATCACCACCACGGCTCGGATTGGAATTTTGAGTTGGATTTTTCGGTGGACAGTAATAAGAACACGAGGAACCCTAACCCTAACTCGAAACCTAAAAATTAAAAAGATGAAAAGGAACACAAAATCAAAACACAAAACAGCACTAAAACTTGAAAACTAGTAATTATCTAAAGCTATGGCAATCAACTAACACTATTTTTTGTGGCTTTTTCTGGATAGGTATAAAAACAACTCGAATCTAAAGGGATAGATACAGCTCACCGAGTAAACCCAGTGCTCTGATACCAAGATGATAAGGGGTAGCCCGATCTTCTCAGTGAACTCTCTTGATAATTTGATAAATAATGTGATACCTCGCTCTCTCCTTTGAGTAAACCCTGTCACCAATTGCAACAACACTTAACCCCTTTGGATATTCGAGACTCCACACTCTTGCACAAGTAGCCACCGACTACAAGTGCTCATGTTTCTCCTTATTCCCAATGGAACAGCAGAATACACTCAAATTTGCAAAGGTATGATGATTCAAGATGAATGCTTCAAGCAATACAATCTAGAAGTCTAGGGTTTTTGTTTTAACGTAGTCTAACCTAATCTATGCGCCTCAAGGGGTATATATGAGGGGTGGGGTGCGGCCACAAGGTATCTTGTGCAAGCAAGACCCACCAACCCAAATAGGAACCCAACATGGGTCTAGTTTTGGACTTGGACTCAACCACAATAGATACAAACCGACCCATGCTAGGGGTGCGGCCATAATGGTATACAAACCATGGGTAACACTAATTGGAATCTATATGGCGCATTGATACTCTTTGTGGGCGCCCTCCTCTTGTTTTCTCCCTCCATGAGTGTGAAATAACAATCTAGCACTTGTTTTCCACACTTGTAGAATTGTTTTCAACATCTTCAATATTTGTTTTCACCATAGTGATCTTGTTTTTCAGCTCCTCTTGAACTCCATCTTCATCCATGTGCATCTTATCTCCTTGTTCTCCCTCCTTAATGCTTGTGTTATCAACAAACCTAAGAATACAAACATGCATGGATTTAGGTAGTATAAAGCTCTCGTAATTATAAATGTTATTGATGTGGGGTGGCCCAATCTTCTCAATGAGCTTCTCTCTCTTTTACTAATTTTCTGATATATGGATAACTAGTGCTACACTGAGACCTCTCACTCAGCTGACCCATGTTGCCAATGCAACAACAATCAAGCTCTTTGGATATTCTCAACTACACACTCTTGCACATGTAATCAAAGATCACAAGTGGTCCTGTATCCCCCTATTCCCAGATGGAATAACAAGATATCACGCAACTTTGCAATTGGTAAACTTCAAGATGAATGCTTACAAAGCAATACAATCTAGAGGCTAGGGTTTGTTGGTTTTTGGTTTAAACTGGTTCTATCTAATCCACACGAAGGTGGAGGACATATATAGGTGGAGGGGTGCGGCCACAAGGGGGCCTTGCGCAAGCAACCCTCTCCCTACTAGGACTAGGAGTCCAACTATGACTCAAAGAGAGATACAAACAGATCCACCATTAAGGGATTCGGCCACATTATGGTATACAAACCATACCTATATGAAATAGGATTTTATGAGGCGCATTTGACTTAGTGGAGGCACCTATCACCTTGTCTTGATGAATAACAATTGTTTCTATTGAAAAAAAACAATTGTTATTTATTGTTTTCACCATCTTGATCACTTGCTTTCACCATGGCATTATTGTTTTCTCCATCTTCTAGCATTTTTTTCACCATGGATCCTTTCATGTCATCACTTGTATAATCATCTTCTAGCTCCTCTTGATTGTTCTCCTCCATCATGTTTGTGTTATCAATAAACCTAATCATACATAAATGCATAGACTTAGGTAGTATAAAATTCTCATAATCACAAATAGCATAATCAATAAGGATGGAGCTCACTTGTTGTTCTAGTAGCTTGGTCCTTGATCTTGTCATTGGTCCAAGTCTCACTTCATCTTGTTTAAGTGGCAATATACTAGGGATGTCCTCATCATCCTCCCCCCCTTGAAAAGCCTTGATGTCCACATCAAGGTTCTCTCCATGATATGGTGTCAAATTAGCAACATTGAAGGAATTACTCACTCCAAACTCATCAATTGGAAGATCTATTTTGTAAGCATTGTCATTTATTGTTGCAATCACTTTGTAAGGACCAGCACCTCTTGGCAATAACTTTGATTTCCTTAGCTTAGGGAACCTATCCTTTCGAAAGTGCACCCATACCAAATCTCCCTCTTGAAAAATATGTTCCTTTCTATTTTGATTCCTCCTTTGAGCAACATCCTTCCCTTTCTTCTCTATAGCATCCATTGTTTTCTCATGTATCTTTTTCACAAAATCAGCCCTTTTGAATGCATCCATGTTAATTCTCTCTTGAATAGGAAGTGGTAATAAATCAAGTGGTGTAGTAGGCCGAAATCCATATACCACCTCAAAAGGACATAGTTGAGTAGTTGAATGCACATCTCTATTGTAGGCAAACTCCACATGTGGCAAACAATCTTCCCACTCCTTCAAATTCTTCTTGATCATAGTTCTCAACAATGTGGACAAAGTTCTATTCACCACCTCGGTTTGTCCATCTGTTTGAGGGTGACATGTTGTAGAAAACAACAATTTGGTTCCAAGCTTCCCCCATAATGTCTTCCAAAAGTAACTCATGAATTTCACATCTCTATCTGAAACAATTGTCCTTGGTACTCCATGTAGTCTTACTATCTCCTTGAAAAAGAGTGTAGCAATGTGGGAAGCATCATCACTTTTGTGGCAAGCAATGAAGTGTGACATCTTGGAAAATCTATCCACCACCACAAAAATTGAGTCATGTCCCCTCTTTGTCCTTGGCAAGCCTAACACAAAATCCATGCTTATATCTTCCCATGGTGTAGTTGGTGTTGCCAATGGAGTATATAATCCATGGGGCTTCAATTTGGACTTGGCTTTATTGCATGTAATACACCTTTGCACAAATCTATAGACATCTCTCCTCATATGTGCCCAATAGAAATTTTCAGCCAACATAAGCAATGTTTTCTCTCGTCCAAAGTGACCCATCAATCCACCACTATGAGATTCCTGTAATAACATCAAACGCAAAGAACACTCGGGAATACATAGTTTGTTAGCTCTAAACAAAAATCCATCATGTATATGATACTTATCCCAAGCCTTCACATTAGAACATTTACTATAGGGTGTAGAAAATTCTTTATCTTGAGCATATAGTGGCTTTAATTCTTGCAAACCCGAAACTTGCACATCCAATTTAGTGAGTAGCATATTTTTCCTAGACAAAGCATCAGCTACCACATTATCTAATCCTTTCTTATGTTTAATAATGTATGGGAAAGATTCAATAAATTCTACCCATTTAGCATGTCTTTTATTAAGATTGGATTGATTCTTTAAAAATTTCAATGCCTCATGATCAGAATGTATAATAAATTCCTTTGGGCACAAATAATGTTTCCAAACCTCAAGTACTCTAACAAGTGCATACAATTCTATATCATAGACAGAATAATTCAATTGTGCTCCATGTAATTTTTCAGAAAAATAAGAAATTGGTTTCTTATCTTTCATTAACACTCCTCCAATACCTATGCCACTAGCATCACATTCAATCTCAAATTGTTTATTACAATTTGGTAGCATCAATAATGGAGCCGAAATCAACTTATTTTTCAAAGTATCAAAAGCAATATCTTGAGCAACTCCCCACTCGAAATTTACACCTTTGTTAGTCAAATCATTTAAAAGGGCAGCAATAGTACTAAAATCTTTCACAAGTCTTCTATAAAATCCAGCTAGTCCATTAAAACTTCTTACTTGACTCACACTCATGGGAATTGGCCAATTTTTAATTGCTTCAATTTTAGATTCATCAACTTCTTTCCCATGTTTAGAGACAACATAACCAAGAAATATGACCTTATATTTGCAAAAAGTGCACTTCTCTAAATTTCCATAAAATTTATTTTCTCTTAGCACATGCAAGACTTGTCTAATATGATCAATGTGTTCATGTTCATTGTGGCTATATATGAGAATATCATCAAAGTAAACAACCACAAACTTGCCAATAAAATCTCTCAAAACATGGTTCATTAATCTCATGAAAGTACTAGGTGCATTAGTTAATCCAAAAGGCATTACTAACCACTCATATAAACCAAATTTTGTTTTAAAGGCTGTTTTCCACTCATCCCCTTCTTTCATTCTTATTTGATGGTAACCACTACGCAAATCAATTTTAGAGAAAACAGCACTACCACTTAATTCATCTAACATGTCTTCCAAACGTGGTATAGGATGACGATAACGAATAGTGATATTGTTAATTGCTCTACAATCTACACACATGCGCCAAGTACCATCTTTCTTAGGAACTAATATGCCAGGAACAGTACAAGGAGATAAGCTTATTCGAATGTAACCTTTATCAAGAAGATCTTGTACTTGTTTCTGAATTTCCTTTGTCTTTTGGGGATTTGTCCTATAGGGAGCTCGGTTTCGTAATGAAGATCCAGGAATTAAATCAATTTGATGCTCAATCCCTCTCAATGGTGGCAATCTCGAGGGCACTTCTTCTGGAAAAACATCATCCAATTCCTGCAAAACATTAGAAACACCAATAGAAAGAGGAGTCATGTCATTAGAAACTAAAATTTCCCCTTGTGCATGAGCACTATAGGTAGTAGGCTAGGATCATCCTCAAACTCTCTCAAATCTTCTTTGGTGGCTAACATTGTCAAAAGGCTCACTCCCTTACTTTTTCCACTCGGCCTAGGTTTGTTTTCCCCCATGGAAGTAGTGTTTTCACTCATATTTTCCCTCTCTCTCTCCTTCTCAACATTCACTTCCACTTTTTGCCTTGGTTCATTCACTGTTTGTTGGGGTGTCATAGACCTCAATATGATGTCCTTATTGTTCCAATTCAATTGTTAAGTGTTTGCTCTCCCATTGTGTAGCACCTTTCTATCAAATTTCCATGGCCTTCCAAGTAAGAGGTGGCAAACCGACATGGGAACAACATCACACTCAATAGTATCCTTGTATGGCCCAATTTGGAACTCCACTCTCACAATTTGGCATACTCTTATTTCCTCCTTCTCATTGAGCCATTGGATATAATATGGATGTGGATGTGGAATATCTCTCAACCTTAGCTTTGCACATAACTCCTTGCTTGCTAAATTTCTGCAACTCTCTCCATCAATGATCACCTTGCAAGCCATATTAGGACCAACAATTTCCTTGGTTTGAAATAAATTGCATCTTTGGCTCTCATCATTGCTAGGAACAATACTCAATGCTTTGGTGCAAACAATAGTTGGATAATTTGTAGCATAGGCATCAATAGGACCATCATCATCATCATATGCATCCTCCTCATTGGGATCAACATCATCTCCAGTCTCATACTCATCATTAGCATTGAGGAGCATAATTTTCTTGTTTGGGCAATCCCTCTTAAAGTGACCTTTTCCTCCACAAGTATGGCAAGCCATATCTCTATTCCTTGTAGGAGGTGTAGCACCACTAGAACCCGAAGTAGATGTAGTAGGTTTCTTGGAATTTGTTGAATTTGGCTCGGGTTTGGAACTAGGAGTCCCACGGGTAGTAGTAGTTGGAGGTGTAGGTGATGAAAAATTGGATTTTTGTGAAGGAAAACTTCTCCTTGCACTCACTTGTAGCTCTTCTTGCAATCTCTTTTCAACCTCCCTTGCTTGATGTAGTAATTCACTCATATTGTTAAATGGAACATGCCTCACAATGCTTCTCACTTTTAATTGCAATCCACTCAAGAATCTTTGCATTGTTTGTTTAGGAGCCTCTCTAATCCGAGCCCTTTGAATGATTTAATTCCATCTCCTTGTAATAGGCATCAACTATCTTGGATCCTTGCTTCAATTGTTTTAATTTGTCATAGAGAGTTCTAATATAATTCTTGGGAACAAATCTCTCTCTTAGCAATTGTTTCATCTCTCTCCATGTGTTCACTTCCTCTTCTTCCTTTTCTTCTCTATCTTTTGTAATGCCATCCCACCACAAAAGAGCATAGCCATCAAATGAAGAAGATGCAAGGTTCACTTTCCTCTCCTCGGGGTACTCATGGAGTCTCCATAATTTCTCAATTTTTAGCTCCCACATCAAGTACTCTTCCACATCTTCTGAATCACAAGCAATACTAGGGATAGAGAATTTTGGTTTTCCCAAGCCATCATTCTCTCTATTATTTTCCAATGGTACTCTTCTTGCCACATCTCCACGGCCTCCATTAATATTTCCTCTCCCATCATCAATTTGAGCAATAGCTTGAGGTCTTTGTTGAAATTGTTCCACTATATTGGCAATTGTAGTCACTTGTTGTGTCAATGTCCTCAATGTGTCCTTAATCTCATTGATAGATTCTTGAGATGCACAAGCTTCTATCTTTAAATCAAGGGTAGTCATCTCTTCTCTCAAGAGGTCATCACTTTTTTCAACCACATCAGAAATTCTTTTGTACATATGATCTCTCAATGCCTCATACTCATTCCATTGGACAGCATCCTCGGGTTTCTTCTTTCCCTGCACATCAACATCACTAGAGAAACTCATGATTAACTTGTTAGTAACAAAATAATCAATGGGTTTGTGGTGCCTCTCTCAACTCACTCAAAACCAAGCAAAGATGGCTTCACTTGATGTTCCAAGAGAGAAAAAAGATCAACTTACCAACAAGGAGCAATGAATAATGTGCTTTGGTGTGAGAAGAGAATATCCAAGCTATCAAGTATCACAATGCAAACAGGGTTTTTGGTTGGGCTTGGTTGGGAATCCTAACAACACCAAAATAACAACTCCAATGCACTGCTTAATGTGATAAAAATTACTAAGGAAACACACTCACACTTGGAGACAATTGTGGCTTAGCAAATATATGGTAGAGATTTTGCAAGCACTAGAAAGACACTAGCAAATACTCAAAGAAACAGGCACAAGATTGCTCAATATGTCCACAAAATTTCCAATATGAAATAGCTTCCACTAGTGATAAGTAGCACGGCCTCTTTTGAATTTTTCTTTCTTTCTATTTTTTTATACTTTTTACTTTTTCTCTATTTTTTTGATTTTTTCAATAGCCTTTGAATCAACTAGGAGCAATAAGTAGATGGAAAATAAAAACAGTGGACAGATTTGATCAAATGAGCAGCCCGTTAGAGCAATAAAATAGCTAGTCTTTGGGTTTTGGGAACCTAAATATAGTTGTAGAATGGCTGTAGCTAGAGCATATCAAAGATCAGACAAGAATCCTAGGGATAACAAGGAGTAAAACAAAAGAAATCTAAAGAAAACAGATGTTGGAAACAGCTCACGGCAGCCACTATGGCTCACGGCAGAGAAAACGAGCCCACGGCAGCAAAAACGAGCTCACGGCAGCAAACGGTAGCCCACGGCAGCGAAACAGGCTTACGGCAGGCGTACGGCAGGAAAAACGCGCAAAAACGGCGCGCGGTAGAGCTCACGGCAGCGCGCGCGGTGTGTGTTGCGGTGGTGTGCTGCGGGGTGGCGCGGGTGGGATTTTGTAGGCGCGCGCAAGGGCGAAGCCGAGTGTGGCTAGGATGGTGTGCTAGGGTGGCGGCAGCGGCGGCAGAGTTTTGCACCGAATCCGAGCCACGGCAGGAGTACGAGTGCGAGTAGGAAGTGGACCACGGCATCTTTTTTGGCAAGTTTTGTGCCGCGACAGCAACAAAGTGGAATCCGACTATAGCTAGGCACCCGTGAGTATATGGAATAGGAATTTTTTCGAGCACCACCAAGATCAACCCGAGAACAAAATCAACTCACTAAAAGCAAGCTGTAGGTCTTGAATCTCGAGAGAACACACACGGCAAGAACTATTTTTGGGAGTTTTTTGATATAGATGAAAACAAAAAGAACTAGATGAACCCTAACCCTAATAGATGAAAATCTAAAAACAGAAAAATAGAAACACAAATCAACAAAAAGCAGCAAGTAGGTAGAAGCAATTTGGTGTTGATCTAGTCTCTGGCAAATTCTAAACCTAATATTTTTGGCTTTTTCTGGATAGGAATAAAAATAACTGAAAGTAAAGATAACTTTGCTCACCGAGGCAACCTGAGAATCTGATACCAATATGATATGGGGTGGCCCAATCTTCTCAATGAGCTTCTCTCCCTCTTTTTGTAATTTTCTGATATGTGGATAACTAGTGCTACACTGAGACCTCTCACTCAGCTGACCCCTGTTGCCAATGCAACAACAATCAAGCTCTTTGGATATTCTCAACTACACACTCTTGCACAAGTAATCAAAGATCACAAGTGGTCCTGTATCCCCCTATTCCCAGATGGAACAACAAGATATCACGCAACTTTACAATTGGTAAACTTCAAGATGAATGCTTACAAAGCAATACAATCTAGAGGCTAGGGTTTGTTGGTTTTTGGTTTAAACTGGTTCTATCTAATCCACATTGGTTTAAACTTCTACAGCATTTTAATAGGAACTTGCCCACAAGTATAGCTATTTTTGTGCTCTGACAGGCTGCTCATTTTCATCACCACCATTGTGTTCACTTGTGTTTGGTTAATTGTTGCTCCTAGCTTAGTGTAAGGCCATTGGAAAAATACAAAAAAATATAGAAAAAGTAAAAAGTATAAAAAAAAGAGAAAAGAGAAAAAGAGCAAAGTGCAAAAGGCCATATCATTACTATTGTTTACTAGTTGAGCTTGCCATTGTGACCCTTGGTTTTTCATTGAGCAATCTTGTTCCTGTCAATTAAGATCCTAGCTAGTGACTTTCTAGAGCATTGCAAAAAATTCATCTATATATTTGCTTTGCCACATTTGTCTCCATTAATTGTGTGAGTTTCCTTGGGTATTTTATATCTTCACTAAGACAACAAATAGGATTGTTACTTTGGTGATTGTTAGGTATCCATACCAAGCCCCACTAAATAACCTTGTTTGCCTTTGTGAGAGTTAAAAACCTGGGTATTCTCTCTTTCACACCAAAGCACTTTAATTGCCTCTACTTGTGGTAAGTATCTCTATTCACTTTGGAGTGGTAAGATATCCTATTGTCTTGCTAGATTTTTGAGTGAGTTGCGAGAGGCACCACAACCTATACTTGTTTTATTTTCACTAACCTTCTAATGGATCCTTCTAGTGATGATCTTGTGCAGCAAAAGAAGGACCAAACCGAGGGAGTGAATTGGAGGGAGTATGAGGAATTAAGGGATGTGTTGAAAAATCAATTGACTGAAAATGAGACACACTTCAAGAAATATGTTGATAGTGCATGTGATCCTCTATATGAAACTGTTCATAACATGGAGAAGAAGGTGGAAGAAACCAATACTTTGGCCGAGACCAATAGTGCTCAATTGAAAACAATGCAAGATTCTATTGATGCCTTCAATCATACTATGACTGATCTTCAAAGATTGATTCAAGCTCGGTTGCCACCTATTGATGATGACAATGCTAGTGTCCATAGTGATGCAAATAATGAGGAGGAGCCTAATCTTGGCCGTGGAGCTAGAGGAGAGAGAGGCCGAGGAGGTGTTCTAGGCCGAGCTAGGCGTGTGCCCATACCAATTGCTCATGAAAATAGAGAGGATGCTTTGGGTAAGCCCAAATTTTCTATTCCAGCTTTCAGCTTTGATAATATGGATGTGGAAGAATATTTGCTATGGGAGTTGAAGATAGAAAAATTGTGGAGATTACATGACTACAATGAGGATAGAAAGATCAAATTGGCATCTTCTGAGTTTGATGGATATGCTCTTAGATGGTGGGATAATCTAGTGAGAAAGAGACATGATGATGTTGAGTTGCCCATTGTCACTTGGCACGCCATGAAGAGGCTTATGAGAGAAAGATTTGTACCACCCAATTACATAAGGCAACAATTTGACAAATTACAACAATTGAGGCAAGGTACCAAGACAGTTGATGCTTATTATCAAGAGATGGAATTAATCATGCAAAGGGCTCGTGTGAGAGAGCAAGGAGAGCAAACAATGCAAAGATTCCTTTCAGGTTTACATTATAAAATCAAGGGCATTGTGAGGCATTATCAATATACTAATATGCATGATTTACTCCATCATGCTAGGGAGGCCGAATCACATCTACTTGAGGAAGCACAAAATTCAGCTAGAACAAGGAGTAGATTCCAATTGAGATCATCTACTACTCCTAGTATACCACCACCACCACCTCCATCATCAAGTTTTAGAGGTGCTCCATCATCCAAAACCGAGCCTAGTGTGTCTAATGCAAGGAAAACATCACAACCAGCAGCAAGTGCCTCGGGTTCTAGTGCTTCTACTACAAGAAATAGAGATATTACATGCCATACATGTGGAGGCAAGGGTCACTTCAAGAAGGATTGTCCAAATTCAAAGGTGATGATTATCAATGAGAACAATGAGTATGAGACAGGTGATGATGTTGATCCCAATTATCTTGATGATGATGATGATGGCTATTTGAGTGATTCTCCTTTGGATGCTTATGCTACTACTATGCCATCTATTATTTGCACACAAAATTCATTGAGTGTGGTGCCTAGTCCTGAAAATCAAAGGTGCAATCTATTCCAAACAAAGGCTGTTATTGGTCCCAACATGGCTTGCAAAGTCATTATTGATGGAGGGAGTTGTAGAAACTTGGCAAGCAAGGATTTATGTGCCAAGTTGAATCTCAAATATTTACCACATCCGAGCCCTTATCATATCCAATGGTTGAGTAGCACGGGACAAATGAAGGTATCTCATATGGTGAGAGTGGAGTTTCAAATTGGACCTTACAAGGATACTATTGAGTTTGATTTGGTGCCCATGACAGTTTGCCACTTATTATTGGGAAGACCTTGGCAATTTGATAGAAGTGTGAAGCATGAAGGAAGAGATAATACTTATGAGTTGCATCATCATGGGAGGACTATTATTTTGAGGCCTATGACTCCACAACAAATTGTAAATGAGTCCCAATCCAAAATTGCTATGAAAGTGGAAAAAGAGAGAGAGAGGGATGAGGGAACACCAAAAATACAAGCCATGGGGAGTGATAGTACAACCAATTCGAGTGGTAAAAAGAGAGAGAACCTATTATGCATGTTAGCCACCAAAGAGGATTTGAGGGAATTTAGGGATGATCCTTCATTAGTCCCTATTGTGCTTATTCACAAGGGAGAGATTTTGGTTTCTAATGACATGACCCCTATTCCTCTTGGTGTTTCTAATGTTTTGCAGGACTTTGAGGATGTTTTTCCACAAGATGTGCCCTCGGGATTGCCACCATTGAGAGGCATTGAACATCAAATTGATTTGATCCCCGGAGCATCTCTCCCAAACCGAGCTCCTTATAGAACCAATCCACAAGAAACAAAGGAGATACAAAGGCAGGTACAAGAACTATTGGACAAAGGTTATATTCGGGTTAGTCTTTCTCCTTGTGCCATTCCCGTTATTTTGGTTCCTAAGAAAGATGGTACTTGGCGCATGTGTGTAGATTGTAGAGCAATTAATAACATCACTATTCGTTATCGTCATCCTATACCACGTTTAGATGACATGTTAGATGAATTAAGTGGTTCTATTCTTTTCTCTAAAATTGATTTGCGTAGTGGATACCATCAAATAAGAATGAAAGAGGGAGATGAATGGAAAACTGCTTTAAAGACAAAATTTGGTTTATATGAGTGGTTAGTAATGCCCTTTGGTTTAACTAATGCACCTAGTACTTTCATGAGATTAATGAACCATGTTTTGAGAGACTTTATTGGTAGATTTGTGGTAGTTTATTTTGATGATATTCTCATATATAGCCACAATGAACATGAACACATGGATCATATTAGACAAGTTTTGCAAGTGCTAAGAATTAATAAATTGTATGGTAATCTTGAGAAGTGCACTTTTTGCAAAGATAAGGTTATATTTCTTGGGTATGTTGTTTCTAAGCATGGAATTGAGGTTGATCAATCTAAAATTGAAGCTATTCGAAATTGACCAATTCCAACTAATGTGAGTCAAGTTAGAAGTTTTAATGGGCTTGCTAGTTTCTATAGAAGATTTGTGCCTAATTTTAGTACAATTGCTGCTCCTTTATATGATCTAACTAAAAAGGGTGTTAATTTTGAATGGGGTGTTACTCAAGATATTGCTTTTGATACATTGAAAGAGAATTTGATTTCGGCCCCATTGCTTATGCTTCCAAATTTTGATAAACAATTTGAGATTGAGTGTGATGCTAGTGGCATAGGTATTGGAGGTGTGCTCATGCAAGAAAAGAAACCTATTGCCTATTTTTCTGAAAAATTAAATGGTGCACAATTGAATTATTCTGTTTATGATAAGGAATTATATGCACTTGTGAGAGTTTTAGAGGTATGGAAACATTATTTGTGGCCTAAAGAATTTATTATACATAGTGATCATGAAGCATTGAAATTTTTAAAGTGCCAAAATAATTTGAATAAGAGACATGCTAAATGGGTTGAGTTTATTGAATCTTTTCCATACATCATAAAACATAAAAAGGGATTGGATAATGTAGTTGCTGATGCTTTGTCAAGGAAAAATATGTTACTCTCAAATTTAGAAATTAAGGTTTCGGGTTTGGAGGGTATTAGAGATTTATATGATGAAGATAAAGAATTTTCTATGCCATTTAATAAATGTGTTAATACTAAAGCATGGGAAAAATTTCATATACATGATGGGTACTTGTTTAGAGCTAACAAATTATGTATTCCCGAGTGTTCCTTGCGTTTATTTTTGATCCAGGAATCTCATAGTGGAGGATTGATGGGACACTTTGGAAGAGAGAAGACTTTGTTGATGTTGGCTGAAAATTTCTATTGGGCACATATGAGAAGAGATGTGTATAGATTGGTGCAAAGATGCATTACTTGCAACAAATCCAAATCAAAATTGAAGCCCCATGGATTATATACACCATTTCCATCACCAAGTACACCATGGGAGGATATTAGTATGGATTTTGTGTTGGGATTACCAAGGACAAAAAGAGGACATGACTCTATCTTTGTGGTTGTGGACAGATTTTCAAAGATGGCTCATTTTATTCCATGCCACAAGAGTGATGATGCTTCTCACATTGCCAATTTGTTCTTTAGAGAGATTGTGAGATTGCATGGAGTTCCAAGGACTATAGTTTCGGATAGAGATGTCAAGTTCATGAGTTACTTTTGGAAGACACTTTGGGGTAAGCTTGGCACTAAGCTATTATTTTCTACTACTTGCCACCCCCAAACTGATGGACAAACCGAGGTGGTTAATAGAACATTGTCCACATTGCTAAGAGGTATGATCAAGAAGAATTTGAAGGAGTGGTAGGAGTGTTTGCCCCATGTGGAATTTGCATATAATAGAGATGTGCATTCCACTACTCAACTATGTCCTTTTGAGGTGGTTTATGGTTTCAAGCCTATTACTCCTCTTGATTTATTACCACTTCCTTTACATGAGAGAGTTAATATGGAGGCATCAAAGAGGGCTGATTTTGTGAAGAAGATTCATGAGAAAACAAAAGAGGCCATTGAGAACAAAGGAAAACATGTGGCTGAAAGAGTAAACAAGAAGAGGAAGGAGATTATATTTCGGCCAGGCGACATGGTGTGGGTGCACTTTAGAAAAGATAGATTTCCCACATTGAGAAAATAAAATTGATGCCTAGAGGAGCTGGTCCTTACAAAGTTATTTCAAGTATCAATGATGATGCATACAAAATTGACCTCCCAATTGATGAGTTTGGTGTTAGTAATTCTTTTAATGTGGCTGATTTGACACCGTACCATGGAGATGATTTAGCATCGAGGTCGATGCCTTTTCAAGAGGGGGAGGATGATGAGGACATCCCTAGCTCTTCACCTATTGTTACACATGAGGATGCTCCTATACAAGCTAATGAAGTGAGGATTGGTCCAATGACAATATCAAGAACCAAGCTATTACAACAACAGGTGAATTCACTCCTACTTGAATATAATGTTTATAATTGTGAGAGCTTTATACTACCTAAATCTTTGCATTTGTGTATTCTTAGGTTTGTTGATAACACAAACATGAATGGAGATCATGGAGAGGAGCTACACAAGGATGAGCATGGACTTCAAGAGGAGATGGAAAACAAGTGCTAGCATGGTGAAAACAACAAATAACAAATGTTATCATGACAAGGGGATGGTGCTTCCACAAGGTCAAATGCACTAAGTGTGGAAAACAATGCCAATTATGTTATTCCACACTCATACATGAACAAGGAAAGAGGAGGGCGCCCACAAGGAGTATCAATGCGCCATATACAAGACCTAGTTCAATTAGGATTGGTTTGTATACCAATTTGGCCGCACCCCTTGTGTGGGGGTCGGTTTGTATCCAATTGTGGTAGATATAGGAGTCCTAGTCCAATTAGGAGTAGTGCTTGCGCAAGGGATCCCCTTGTGGCCGCACCCCCTCTCATATATACCCCTTGGGGCGCATAGGAGAGGTCAGACTATGTTAAACCCAAAAACCCTAGACCTCTAGATTGAAACTGCTTGTAAGCCTTTCATCTGGAAGTTCATCTGCAAACTTTACGTGTTACCTGCTGTTCCACTGGGAATAAGACGGTACAGGACCACTTGTAGTCGTTGGATTACTTGTGCAAGAGTGTGGAGTTGAGAATATCCTTGGGGTTGCTATCTTTTGCATTGGCATCAGGGATCAGCCGGGAGAGTTCTTAGTGGCACACTAGTTATCATACTGGAGTTTTCTGTGAGTTCACTGAGAAGATTGGGCCACCCCTTATCACATAGGGTCAACAAACGCCCCTATCCCACCAGGAATCTACTTCGATAGAATAATCAAACGATCAGTCAAGGTCAAAAAACCAGCAGGAACACCCGCAGCAGCGGAAACGGACACCAGCCCGCAGATTGCCCTCATCGAGCTCATCCACAATATCTCAAGGCAAGTTTTTCTGGTCGAGCCAGTATGGACGCAGAAATACCTTGACTACTTGTCCAATAAACAGCTCCCGGCAGACATTTGCGAGGCCAGACAGATAGTACGACGCAGCAAATCCTTTCGGGTGATCAACGCAGAGCTATACAAGCAAAGCATATCAGGAGTACTCCAAAGGTGCATCGCACCCGAGGATGGCAAGGAACTGCTCTGTGACATACACCAATGCGACTGCGGGCACCACGCAAGCTGGAGAGCGATCGTGGGCAAGGCTTTCAGGGCAGGATTCTACTGGCTCACGGCAGCCAGAGACGCCAAAGATCTCATCGACAGATGCAACGCCTGCCAAAAGTTTGTGCCCAAGCCACACGCCGCTGCCACAGAACTTCACATGATCCCTATCGCCTGGCCCTTTGCTCAATGGGGGCTATATATGGTGGGACCGCTGCGCAAGTCAACACCCGGAGGGTACACCCACCTGCTAGTAGCAGTCGACAAATTCACGAAGTGGATAGAAGCTATGCCAATCACTTCACAGCACGCCGAGTGCGCCGTGAGATTCCTCGACTCCATCGTGTGCAGGTTCGGTATCCCGCACAACATCATCACAGATAATGGGAGCAACTTCACAGCCAAAGAAACTCAGGACTTCTACGAGAAAAAAAGGATAACTCTCAGTTTCTCCTCGGTAGCTCACCCGCAAAGTAATGGCCAAGTTGAACGATCCAACAGATTAGTTTCGGCTGGCCTGAAGAAGCGGCTACTCACTCGGCTACACCCAGCAGCATGGCACTGGGCCGAAGAACTACCATCGGGTTATGGAGCCTGCGAACAACGCCAAATCGGTCGACAAATTACACGCCATTCTTCATGGTATACGGAGTTGAAGCCGTGCTACCCGAAGACGTCAAGTTTAGTGCATCACGAGTAGTTGCATACAGCCAAGAAACCTCAAACAAGGCACTCGCAGAAGACATGGATGCACTGGACGAGATCAGGGACATCGCACTCGCAAGATCCGCATTCTATCAGCAATCACTGCGCAATTACCATAGTCGCCGCATACGCCACAGATCCTTCGTGGTAGGAGACCTGGTACTACGCCTCAAGCAAAAGGAGGGACACAGGCTCGAGGCACCATGGGAAGGACCTTTCATCATACACGAGGTCATCCTAGGAGGCGCCTATCGCTTGAAGAACCCGAAGACCGGCGGTATCTACTCCAACCCGTGGGCGCACCTCCGCAAGTTCTACCCCTAGGATTTAATCTTCTACTCGCGAGAAATAAGGCTGTATCAGCCACTTTGTGTCGAGCAAACACATGGCTTCTCAGCCATAGCAATAAAACCGTGGTTTTTCAACCATAGCTACAAGGACTATCGCCCTTTTTCTCCTCTTTACATGCTAAAACGACAGTAAAACACCCCCAACACACGGGGGCTACGCCTAAATAGGATCACCAAACTTCTTCGAGCACTTATACTCGGTAAAAATCATACAGGGTAAAACAAGGTAGACACCTTATAAACACCTTAAACAAAACGAGTAAAACACACAAGGTCACAAGGTGTACACCTTCAAACACCTTACAACAAAACATACAAGATATTCACATCTTAAAACTACATTTATCGACGAGCAACCGCATCTTGAAGCAGTCGATCAGTCTCCTAGGAGGTCAGTCAAAAAATCTGCTCCGTTGCAGGATGCATGGCCTCATAATGAGGAACAAAATCCCTCGGTGGACCTCGAGTGTCAGGGAGTCGTGCAACAGAGTTAAAATTGACTTCAGGATGCCACAGGCAAACATAGGAAGGCGCCACCTGAGCTCCGCGGATGAGTTGTTGACGCACGGACTCCCGAACTTCCCCACCCGGTGAAACATCCTCAACAAGCCACTCAAGCTATCCGGGACAACGCCCAAAGGGTAAAACGCCCGATGGACAGAAGAAAGAACCTCTCGACAAGACTCAACGAGCATCTATGCTTGACTCGCCCAGTACTTCAGGGTAGCCAGTATAAAACCTCGACTCCGGTCAGACCAGAAGTTGCTTTCATGAGGTTTAGAGCTGCCCGACTCGTGGAGAATGTGATTTCCTACCCAATGGCTTTCGCAGACTCCATCAGGCTCAACAACTGCACGGACAACAAGCACGTCAAAACAAAAAACAGTAATCAGCAACAAGTACTCGGGGGCTCGCAAACTTACAGAGCATGCCCTTTGCAACAACTGCCAGTTCCTCCATTACAAATTGCTCACACTATGCCGCAAGTTTCCACTTCGACTTAGCAACGTCAGCCACGCCTCGCAGAGCCTTCAGTTTGTGATCGCCATCCGCGACACAGTCATGGAGTGATGCAAACATACTGGCAGTGGCAACCAACGGATTAACCAACGAAGCAGCTCCACTCGACGAACCTCTGCTGGAATCCACTACCTGGAAAAGAACAACGAAGATTCAGATACAGCACAATACCCCACTCGAGAATATACCACCCAAACCTCGGGTGCTCGGGGGCTACTCCCATCGGGAGAATACAAAGTAAGGCGCAGATATAAAACGCTGACACTTTCGAAAACATTTCGATTGGGCAAAATAAAATACAGGAATACATCCCAAGGTTCATTACATAATAGGGCACACGGAAACAAGAACTATCCTATGGAACTACAAAGGTGGCTCCACTCGCAGCAGGCTGTCCCTTACCCCAGCGCGGAAGAGCACCCTAGAAAGCATCTTCGTGAGCCCTTCAGCGCGGTCGCCAAAAGGACGGAGTGCTACATTTTTGCCCGTGGAGTCGCGCGGAACCTCCGAGTACAACTTCTCCAGGTCACCCGAAACACCATGCGCCAACGCGAATTGGATAGTCGTCTTGGCCCCGCACTCGGTCTGCGCGAGAGAGTACTCGTGGAGGAGATCTTCATAGCCTAGGAAAACCTACAGGAGACCACCCAGAGTAGGCGGAACCGCCACGTCCACAAGAAGGCGCTCATGGAACTGCGTCAGCACTCAGGTAGCATCACCGACGAGGGAGCAGACCCTATTTGCTTGCTCCCGATGTTGAGTACATGAGTCGGTGAGGGCATCGAGCCGCTGTTGTCCGGGTAGCTCCAACCCAACTCCAAGGCCATCGAAGACAAAGATAGAACAATTATCCGAAAAGGGAGAAAGACAGGCCACAATCGAAGGAAGATAAAACGAAACTTACCGGCGAACTTCTGAGCCAGAGGACGGATGACGCCGACAAGATCACTGTCGTGCTTCACGCTCGCCTCCTCCAGCTGCTTCAGAGCTCCCTGGGCTTCCGCGAGACTCCCCTCAAGGTCGGCTGAGCGCTTGCTTGAGGACTCCAACTCCTTTCGGGTGGACTCCAGCTCCATCTCAAGGTTTTTCACCCGAGAGAAAGCCTCTGCCTTTTCATCCTTCAAGCGGTTAACTTCATCTGCAATGCAAAAGACACGATTGGAATAACAATTACAACCAGGAAGAAACGGAAAAGACCAAAAGTGCGCGCTAGCCTACCTTGAAGGGTGCGACTGTCCTGGACGAGCTGGTCGCAATCCACCCGAAGAGAAATGCAGTTCGCTTCAGCCGTAAGAACTCGGCGCCCGAAACCTGCAAGGGAGTCGAGAAGGGCCTGCAGAAACTCCAAGTAAAAAATCACAAATAGATCACTTGAGCCTATACATGACTGTACACAGTCAAGTATAGCCTCGGGAGCTACTCCCATCGGGAGCACTGCCGTGCACCCGATGAAAGACAAGAACCAAGAAACAAACCAAGGAAAGATTCTCGATTTGATTCCATGACCAACTGCAAGCAATTGACCATAGACTCGGGGGCTACTCCCATCGGGAGCACTGCCGTGCACCCGATAAAAAAGAGAACAAGCGAAGTAAGACATAAGAACATAAACGGGCTTACCTTGCCCTGGGCGGTAGACAAAGGATCCGCCGAACTACCCGAGACTTCCCGGCTCGCTGACGCTCCAGCATCCACAGGTGGTCCACCCGCAAAGCTGGGCATCCCGTACTCCGGGGCTTCGGTTAATCTTGATGGGCTCGGAGATCTTCGGGTTATATCAGCGGCTAGAGCGAGATCTGTGGCGGCCTCTTTCCTCTTCACAGATGGAATCGAAGAAGTGAACTGGCCCGCTCTAATGGTCGCAAGACTGCTGCAGAAAGTACAATCAGATAAAGAGCAAAAACAGAAGGAAAGGGAAGAAGATTCGCGATTAGAAATAGAGTGCACGGGACTTACTCATCCTCGTCATCATCGTCAAGAGCATCCGGGTTCCAGGCGATGGAGACCTTCGACTGACGACCGGCAGGAGGAAGCACGCTGAGAGGAGCCACACGAAGGGGCTCAACCTCCTTGACGGACTCATCACCCAAGGAGTTATCCTTGGAAGTGACTTCTTCCTCCTCGTGCTTGCGGCGCTTGCGGTGGTGGAGTTGTTCACTATCCGACTCTTCCTCTTCATCAACATCGTCGCGTTCGGATCTTGAGTCAGCATCCGCGACGCTGGTTTTGTGGGGGGCTTGAATGTTACTCGCCAAAAGATCTGAGACATAGTCTGCAGAAACTGGCGGGTAGCATGTTGCCACATCCTGATTCTACAGAAGAAGAAAGAATAAACATATCACTCGAAGGAAACCCAGGGGTGAAAGAACAAAGGCAAAGGAGAATATTAGGAAACTCACCTCAGTCGGAGGGTTCCTCGCCTCGAATGGGTCAAGAGGGCACGACGAGTAGCCCTCTTCCTTCTTCAACTTGGTGATAGCTGCAATTTTCTTGTCGAATTCAGCGTTCGAAAGGATATCATCGCATACGCGGCTCGGGTCCTTGGCGCCCGTGTACTCCCACATGGCGGTTGGCCTCTCTTGAAGGGGTTGGATCCTTCGACGCAGGAACACACCTGACAGGTGTATCCCGTTCAGCGGGGTCCCCAACTCCTTGTCCCGGAAGCTTACCTTTGCGAGTAAAGGGGTGACAAATTTACCTTCTTCGGCGGTAAGCGAGTGCAGCCAGGACTTTCGTCGCTTCAGAGTGGCGAATGGCTGGAATTTGGGGGCTCCACCCGCGCTGTTATTGACGACGTAGAACCATTTTCGGCGCCACCCCTGCGTCGAGTCGACAAAATACATATCCATGTAGGGGATGTCTTTGCTCGCCTGGATCCCGAAGCCTCCAATCCGCAGCTGCTCCCCCACCTTCTCGCCTGGCTGCGCCTTCTCCTGAAAGATCCGCACTTTGAAGATGGCTTTCCAAAGCCCCCAGTGCGGACGGATCCCCAGGAAGCACTCGCAAAGCACGATATGTGATGAATCGCGTTTGGACGAAGGTCGTGCAGCTGTATGTCGTAGACATACAACAGCCCGACAAATAACGGGTGGAGGGGGAGATACAGACCTCGGGAGACATGCTCCGAGAAGATGACGCGCTCGGTGGCGAGAAGATTGGGGGTCTCCTCCTTCTTGGACAGGCGCACACGCGTGGAAGCTTCCGGCGGGAGTAATCCCTCCCGCTGCATCTCGGTGATGCTGTTCTTGGTGGTGTTCGCGGCGCGCCAGTCGCCCGTACTCTTCATGGGAGGCGCTGCAGAAGCGCTCGCCACGTCTTTGGAGGACGCCGCGGCAGCGCCACGTTTCTTTGCTCCTGCCATTGTAGGATGCTTTGTGCTCATGGAGAAGGAGTCATGCGCGAGGAAGGAGAAAGTGATTAAGGGCGGGGAAATTTACCTCTCCCCTAAAGCTTAGTACTTATACCCAAGCAAGACCGATCCAAGCCATAGATCTAACAACGTGGCATCCATCGCGGCTGCCACACGTGAAGCGGAAAAGAGGTGGCAGGGGACAGTTACCCCAGCACGATCTTTACGAAAAGATCATGCGTATTTACAGCGCGTGGCCAGCGGAAAAACTTGGACACAACCGATCGTTTCCAGTCAAAAAACTGACAAGGTAGGCCTGCGTGCTCTACTCCGCTTCGTCACGTCCCATCGGGAGCAGTCAGAGCGAACAATTGCGCAGTGACGTCACTGCGCACCTCACAACACACGAAATTTCTTTTGCATAAGCACCCTGACACAAAATCTCTTTCGTATGGGCACATCAAAGACGCGAAATTTCCTTCACATAGGCACCTTGACACGAAATTTATTTCGTATGGGCACATCAAGACGCGAAATTTCTTTCGCATAGGCACCCTGACACGAAATCTCTTTCATATGGGCACATCAAGACGAAATTTCTTTCGTATAAACTTCATAACGCGAAATCTCTTTCGCACAAGATCAAGAAGAGGGAAGATCTCTTCACCCGAAGAATCGCAAGAACATGATTAAGGTAAAATCGCGAGTGTGCGGCTCCCGCAACTCTACCACACGATGTATTTACACATCCTTATACTGGATCGTTTGGCCGACTAGGCACATCCGGATGTCGTATTCTTTCGAGTACGAAGTTAAGACCCAAGGATCTCTCTTGTGGGCCTGGAATCGCACTCAAGTTGCGTCCTCGGGTAAATTTTTCGTGTCAACAACACGAAGAAAAATCCTAGCGGACGCGTCGGGTACCCCTTTAGGTTAAGTTTGACTCGGTAAGACCTCCACGGCCCAGTCGCAACGATCACTTTGCCAGATTCGAGTCGGAGGTCTCGAATCTGTGTAGGCCAGAACCGGTTTTGCCCTAGATGCAATTAATTGGCCCTGATCTTTCGGGAGAGCAAAGCGACTGAGCCGCATCCTTCTGCGAAAACAGCCAACACAAGGCACATTTATCACTCGATGATCGAGTACAGAAGCGCATCATGCACATGGTATGCACCCTCCAAATCAGACGATTGAATGACCAGTCGAAGAAATCAGGAATGAACTATGAGTGCTTACCCGACTATTTTCAGTCGGATAAACACTCGGGGCTACTGACGTGGGGATGAATCCTGGACCTGTCAGATGATGCTACCCAGTCCAAGGCCCAAGACCTAGGCCCAAAGAGGGATGCCATCCCTCGTTACTAGAAGGCCCAGCGAAAGCCCACCCGCAAGACTTGCGGGTCAAGAAGGGAACTCATACCGACCTAAAACTAGGTTTTGTAACCCCCCCTGGACATGGTTTGAGACCTAGACACCTATAAAAGGCTAGGAGAGCCACCGAGAGGGGGATCCAATCTACTTTTCCCCACCACAATCTTAAGCTCGAGAACATACTCTCGACTTGAGCACCCCCTTGTAACCGGTCTATTGATAATACAGATCGAAAGAGCAGGAGTAAGGGTTTTACCTCTATGAGGGCCCCGAACCTGGGTAAATCATGCCCCCTGTTAGCCGACGATTGACACCAGCGCCTTTGTGTTCTCTTAATCGAAACCCTACCGAATCATCCGAGGGACTTGTTGAGATGACTAATCGACAAGTGTCTAGTTTTTAGAGAAGTGTATGCTTATGTCAACTAATGGTAAACAGAAAATACATTACGTCACAAGCCAACTAGACTTCACAAGAGCGACTCCCATTGAAGGACGAAACTGGTGTAGAAGGTCATCCCTCTTTCTCTTTTCTTTACACAATTATGCTTTGACTAATAAATTATGGGAAAAAATAGTGAAGAGAATTTGTTTGTATTAATTTGGGGCTGGGCACCCCACTGCCAGCTCTTTTATAAATTGGATAAGAGGATGAATCCACTAGTCGAGAGTGTGAAATCCAATCAACAAGTGAGATAAATATTCTCTATTTACGTCCTCATGAGCTAAAACAGGAACACAAAACAGGAGTAATTTTGAAAGTTTTAAAGGTAACACATAAGCAATTTACTTTGGAGTGGCGGTTAAGTACCACATGTAGGTAGGTATGGTGGACACATTTGGCATACTTTGGTTTTTGGGAGTTGGATGCACGAGTAGAGCTCATACTCAGTATAGGTGGAGGCTAGCAAAAGACTGGGAGCGACAAATCAAGAGAGCATAAAGGCCATAATCATGCATAGCGACAAAAACATCATTAATCAAAGCATAAGTGGTACTGCAAGTTCAAAAATTAAATGAACATAGAGGCTATAAGTGACTGGTTTGTAGTCATAAATATGGTGTAAGAATGCCCCAAGTCAACCAAATAAAACATGCAAAGGAGAACACCACAAATTTATGCTTCAATATGACAAGAACAACTCATGATTCTTTCAATGGCACATTAAACACTCTTAGAAGGTGTCGGAGCCATTGTACATGGTAGGGATGTGGGTGTTTCTTGTAAGTCAATTGGAGTTTGTCGCAAAGCTCTTTTCTAGCAAAATTGTGGCAACTACCTCCATCAATGATAACCTTGATTGATTTTCCATTGATGTCGGCTCTAGTTTGGAAGAGGTTGCACCGTTGGTCATGTTCATCTTGAGGAGAGGTGGTAAGGACTGTTGTCACCACTAGCGATGGATTCTTGTCCTCATCGCAATATACACTTTCTTCATCATCGTTTTGCACGTCCAAGTAATTAAGAGAAACTTGGTGCAAGGCATAGTATCCCCCTTCACTCATGGAGTCACGTTCACCATCTTGGTTGACAATCATGATCATCTTCTTGGAACACTCGAAAGACTTGTGTCCACTTCCACCACATTTGAAGCAAGTAATTGTGCTTGATTTGACTTGAGGAGCATTAGAGGTAGTGCTAGGATACGCTTGTTTCTTGAATGGTTGCGGAGTTTTGTTGGTAGCATTGGAAGTTCTAGATGCGCTCTTGGTGTTGGTCGCTGTTGTGACGTGTGTCATTGGAGACGAAGAAGAAGAAGGCCTTGATGCAAATTAAGACTTTTGCTTGTTGTACTTGTGGTATTCTGCAATTTGTCGCTCGGCCTTGAGACCTTGATGGACAAGTGCCACGATGTTGTCATAGGGTTGATACTCAACAATATTCCTTATTGGGAAGTTGAGGCCATTGAGAAAGCGGGCCATTGTTTGGTCTTGACATTCCATCACATGAGCTCTTATCAAAGCAGTCTCCATCTCCTTGTAATGCTCATCAACTGACTTCAAACCTTGTCTAAGCTCTTGAAGCTTTTTGAAGAGGTCACGCTTGTAGTGTGGAGGAACAAAGCGAGCATTCATTAATTGCTTCATCTCATTCCAAGTGTCGATGGGAGAAATTCGTTTCTTGACTCTTTCCGCTTGGAGATGGTCCCACCATAAGAGTGCATAGCCTTCAAACTCCAAAGAAGTCATAGCAACCATCTTCTTTTCACTAAATTTGTGGATGCCAAAGATCTTGTCCACCTTGAGAGCCCAAGAAAAATATTATTCGGGATCATTTTCACCATTGAACTTTGGGACGTTGAAGCGAAGGGCACTCATGTTGTTGTCTTCATGTTGTCGATGGGGTCGCTCATGTTGGTCTTCATCATAGATAGGAGGTGAAAGATCATATGGGTCATCCTCATTGTCTTGGCGTTGGCGGTCATGATGAGGAGGATGACTCAGGTGGTCATTAGGAGGTGGTTGTTGATGATGACGTAGTCGTGCTTCTCGGTGTTCACTATCATCATTGTCACGGTTTTCTTGTTGAGGACGCTCTTGTCCATTACGAGGGTGTTGAGGAAGTTCTTGTTCTTGGCGAGGGTGTTGAGGAAGTTCTTGTTCTTGGTGGTCATTGTGGCGGGGACGCGCATTGTCCCTTGGTGGCCTTCGATGTTGGAGACCACCTTCCACAAAGTCATTGTGACCATAGTCATTAGCGTAGCCTTGTGTAGGTGGTGGGTGATGTTTTCGAAGGTCTGGTTGTTGAGGTTGATGTTGAAGAGGGTCACCACGGCCTTGTCGGTGTCAAGGAGGTGGTGATGGCGAGCTATCTTCATACCAATTTCGTCGAGGATCTTGTGGTGGAGGAGGTGGTGGTGGTGGTTGTTGTTTTGGTTGGCCACCATCTTTCATGTTGGGGTTGTGATCATGGCGACGATCTTGGTGATGAGCTTGAGGTTGTTGGCTTGAACATCTCGACCTTGAGGACGATGATGATCCACGACGGTTTGTCAAGGTTAGCCAAGTTGATGTTGATGCGCGTCATTTGATCATTCAATTGAGCCTCTTGTGCTCGGAGTCGACGTTCATAGCGCACCAATCCGTCCTTCACAAGTTGGCAGAGTTGGAAATGGTCGTTGTGGGTGACGAAGTTGTGGTAGTTGTCGTTTGAGAAAGGGTTTCCTTCATCTTCCGAGCGCAGACTTGTGAACACTCCTTCCCTAGCCATCTCAAAAAAGCACACAAGTGTGATATGAAGAAATGGATGTCTCACTTACCCAACGTTACCTTTTTGGTCGTATTGAGGCTAGTGGACGAGCCTTGGTGTAGGGCGGTATGTCCAAAGTGAGTCCAAAAAGATCGAAAGAAAACCGCAAACAACAACACACACGCTTTATGTGGAAGGCAAATGGGTGAGGGAAGTGGCAAAGAAACTCAACAAATCAGAAGAAAAGTTTGTTGTAAAACATAGAGAAGAACCAAAATAAAATGTTAGCAAAAGAACCAAACCTAGTAGAGGAAACAAAAATGGAACACACACACACAAGTGATAAATGGGGTTAGTGCGGCCAAAGGACGAGCGTAGATGAAATGTTCCTACTGAAGACTAAGCTCAATGTCACACCAACGCAAGGAGGACGCTAGCTCAAACCGCAAACTATAAGAGGCAGCAAGATTCGCACTGTGGCAACCGGTCACTCTTTTCTCTTTTGCGACGCGAAGCTACACGTTCCTACAAGTGGTAGCAATTGGCATCGATCTTTTGCTTCTTTTTTTGATTTTTTGATTTTTGATGATTCCAAAATGCCAATGCCAACTCGAAACTACGCTCTCACAAGTTCCAACACGCACTCCCAGTGCCACTAATGCGATGCCAGGCAATGTAAAAGAGCTAGTCCGAATGGGAAAGGTACACAAACAATGGGTTAGTTCAAGCGGAAGCAAGTTACAACTATTTGGTAGATGATAATGGACTTGCGGCCAGAGGTTGTCGATGTCGTGTCGATCCGTTGATGTAGTTGCATAGATGATGTTGTGGGCTTTGTGTGGAAAATTGAATCACTCAAATCGGACCAACAACGACAAAGAAAACCACGTTCGAAAATCTGTCCAGGAATCGAAGAGCGGAATTTTTCTGGGATTTTTGCCCAATTTCGAAATTCCTTCAAATTCAAGAAAACTTTTAGACAAATTCGAGGAAAGTGGCTGAATAGAAAGGTGGGGAATGGTCTCAAGCAACAAATCCATGGCTCAAATCCACGAAAAACTCAACAAATCCACAAATCGGTCGAAATCCCTTTTTGGCTATTTTTTGTGAAATTTTCGAATTTAGTGTGGGAGGAGAAAAAAATTTGGTGGAAAGGGGGTAGTGGGGGTCGAATTCGTGGCAATCGAGCTGCTGATACCAGATGATGGAGGAGTTAACCTCTAAACGGATAGTGAGGGCACCTAGAGGGGGTGAATAGGTGCTACGACCAATTTTAATTTTTCTTCAAGTTTAGGCTTGACATAAAGGTAAATTCTCTAGATAATGCCACTACGGTGAATTTACATATATGATAACAACAAGGACAAACACAATACAAGCACAAGTAAAGGGAAAGGGAACAAGGTAACCTATATGAAGCACGTGGAGACACGATGTAATCCCGAGTTCCTCCTTGTTAAGGGAGTACGTCACGTTGGAGGGGTGTGAGATTCACCACAAAGGCCTACTCAACGCCATAAAGGCCTCACCCTATTCTCCGATGAACCCCGCCACAAAGGCCTAGTCCACCTTCCACTATTGATCCCCTTTGAGGCGGGAATCGAATCCTTTACAAACAAGCTTGGGGCACACACCCACAACCAAACTGGGGGCTCCCAACACCAAGAAACACCAAGAGTAGCAAGAGGTCTAGGTTCTCCACAAATGGAAACCCTAGACTAGAATCCATCAAGAGAATGAGGGGGAAATGAAGAACAGTTCGGTGAAAATGTAGATCGGGGCCTTCTCCTTCAATCCTCCGAAGATCAACAAGTTTGGTGGGAGGGATTGGGAGTAATTTAAGATTTGGTGAGCTCAATAAATGCTATTCAATGCTTTTGACGAACTAGTGCTCAAGGAGGAAGAGGAGGGGTATTTATACCCCCTCCTCAAATCTAGCCGTTTGAGCAGGAAAACGTGTACCGGAATATCCGGTTGGCTTCTTTCTCCATACCTGAATCGAACTCGCTGACTTCAACCGGATAACCCGCTAGGACTGAATAATCCGGTACCAATAATCTGGCTGGCTTATGTCCCGCGCTGGCACCTGAACCAGATATTCTGGTTGATACGGAATAATCCGGTTCAAATAATCCGGTTGAATTCTTTGACTTGAAGCTTGAGTCCTTAGTCGATTTTGAGCAAAACTGCCTCAATCGGAATATCCGGTTCCTTATGAATAATCCGATTCAAATATTCTGGCTCATCTCTGTTTCGAACTGGACAGAGACTACCCTAACCGGAATAATCCAGTTAGAATAATCCGGCTCCTCACTGTCCCAAATCTCAAAGGCCAATCTTCACCGATCTTTTTGGTGATCGATGCATATGTTAAGTATAACACATGCACACTAAACACCTCGATAAATAATGTACTTAGTATTGTTAACTAACACACAAAACAACGGGAAAATGAAATGCACTTTCAATATCCCCTTTTTGGTGTTAGATGACAATACTAAGATTTGCAATAAAACCTTGACGAGTAAAATGACATGGAAATTGCCCCCTACACATATGCATATCTTTTGTTGGCCAAAAATGCAAAATGTGCAATATCCATACGGAGAGTAATTTCCAACAAGTAAAACAAATATGCCAACAAAACTATAACCAATATATTGAGGAAGTTGAAAGAGATACCTTGTGCGTAGAGATAATGTCAAGTATACCGAGGCACAACAATAGATAATATCCTCAACATAGATAATCATAGATAACCAAATAACCAGAGACTCACAACACATAATAGCACATAGTTTTAAACGAGACAACAAATAGCAAATAGTTCACGAAATAAAACTAAATGGACACAAGCTCTCAAGAGATGGTAAAAGCATATGCTTGTGCTCGAAACCCATACAAATCCCGTAAGTGATGAGGACATCAGCTCTTCACCTATTGTTACACATGAGGATGCTCCAACACAAGCTAATGAAGTAAGGATTGGTCCAATGACAAGATCAAGAACCAAGCTATTACAACAACAGGTGAATTCACTCCTACTTGAGTATAATGTTTATAATTGTGAGAACTTTATACTACCTAAATCCATGCACTTATGTATTCTCAGGTCTATTGATAACACAAGCATGAATGGAGGAGATCATGAAGAGGAGATGCACATGGATGAAGATGGACTAGAAGAGGAGATGGAGAACAAGTACTAGCATGGTGAAAACAAGAAATAACAGAAAATAACAATTGTTATTCATTGAGAACAATTGTTATTTTGATGATGACAAGGGGATGGTGCCTCCACAAGGTCAAATGCACGTAGTAGAAATCCTAACAATGTTAGGTATGGTTTGTATACCATTATTGGCCGCACCCCTTAATGGTGGGTCGGTTTGTATCCATTGTGAGTCGGTTTGGGTTTGTGTCCACCCAAACCATGAGTCCTAGTCCTAATAGGTTTGGTGCTTGCGCAAAGGAACCCCCCTTGTGGCCGCAACCCCTCTCTTAAATAGATAGGATCCGAGCCAAGGCTCCTTAGACTACGTTAAATCATAAACCCTAGACCTCTAGATTGAAACAGCTTGTAAGCCTTCATCTGGAAGTTCATCTGCAAACTTTACGTGTTACCTGTTGTTCCACTGGGAATAAGAAGGTACAGGACCACTTGTAGTCGGTGGATTACTTGTTCAAGAGTGTGGAGTTGAGAATATCCTTGGGGTTGCTATCTTTTGCATTGGCATCAGGGATCAGCCGGGAGAGTTCTTAGTGGCGCACTAGTTATCATATTGAAGTTATCTGTGAGTTCACTGAGAAGATTGGGCCACCCCTTATCATCTTGGTATCATATTTACAGGTTGCCTCGGTGATCTATCAAATTTCCCTTTAGATTTGAGTGTTTTTATTACCTATCAAGAAAATTGCCCCACAAAAATATGTTAGTTCATTGCCATAGCCCTAGATATCACCTTAGTTTCAATTACTATAGCTATTTTTGTGTTTGATTTCGTGTCACTTTTTTGTCTTTTTAGATTTCTTATTTTTGGCTAGGGTTAGGGTTCTTTGTTCCCCTGGTCGAAACCTATCAAAAAACCCACAAAAAAATTAGCTTTCAGGTGTGTTTTCTTGCTCTATTCCGATTCCTACTAGATCTCCTACCGCGGCAAGAAAACTCCCAATCCGCTGTCGTACCGCTGCCGCCACCCACCCGCTATCGGATTTCCCCTGTCACGCGCTTACCAAATCCCCTCCCCGCACCGCAGTGCGCTTACCATACACTACACACGCGCGCTACCGCGGCACGCGTTTTCCCCGTTTCGCTGCCGCCAACCCGCCACCGCTGTCGTACCCTACTCGCACTCGGACTGCACCCGCACCTACCGCGCGCTTATAAAATCGCCTCCGCGCCCGTTCCACAGCTTACCACCTGCTCCCACCGTGCGTTGCCGCGACAGCTAGTTGCGCCAAACCGCTGCCGTGACCACGTAACACCCGCGCGCTGCATTTTACACCGTAGCGCGCTTACCGTTTCGCTGTCTAGACCGTGCGCGCGCTGCCGTGGCAGTGAAATTGATCTGTTTTGCTGCTGCCGTGCAAATTTCCTGCCGTGAGAAATTTAGAGCTGTTTTCACTTAGATTTTTTTTGTTTTTCTTTGTTATTTCCTGTTTTCTTCATTAGGATCAATATATCCATACCTTGTGAACCTAGCCACAGCCTTTCTACAGCATATTAATAGGAACTTGCCCACAAGTATAGCTATTTTGTGCTCTGACAGGTTGCTCATTTTCATCACCACCATTGTGTTCACTTGTTTATTGGTTCATATTGCTCCTAGTTGTGTTTAAGGCCATTGGAAAAATACAAAAAAAATAGAAAAAGAGTAAAAGTATAAAAAAAAAAGAGAAAACAAAAAATTGCAAAAAGGCCATATTGATACTATTATTTACTAGTTGAGCTTGCCATTGTGACACTTGGTTTTTCATTGAGCAATCTTGTTCCTATCAATTAAGAGACTAGCTAGTGACTTTCCAGTGCATTGCAAAATCTCATCCATGTATTTTATTTGCCACATTTGTCTCCATTATTGTGTGAGTTTCCTTGGGTATTTTTATATCATCACAAAACAGCAAATAGGACTTGTTACTTTGGTGATTGTTAGGTATCCATACCAAGCCACACTAAATAACCGTGTTTGCTTTTGTGAGAGTTAAAAACCTGGGTATTCTCTTCTTCACATCAAAATACATTAATTGCCTCTACTTGTGGTAAGTATTTCTATTCACTTTGGAACGGTAAGATAACCTATTTTCTTGCTAGATTTTTGGGTGAGTTGTGAGAGAACACCACAACCTATACTTGTTTCTATTTCACTAACCTACTAATGGATCTTTCTAGTGATGACATTGTGCAGCAAAAGAAGGACCATAAGGAGGGAGTAAATTGGAGGGAGTATGAGGCTCTAAGGGATGTGTTGACAAATCAAATGAAGGACAATCATACGAATATCAAGGAGTTTGTTACTGATGCATGTGATCCTCTATATGAGGCTCTCCAAGCCGTGGAGACTAAGATGGAGGAGACACATAAGATGGCCGAGACCAATAATGGGCAAATGCAAACAATACATGCTTCTATTGCTACATTGAATACTATCCTTGCTGGTCTTCAAACATTGATTCAACAAAGATTACCACCTATTGATGATGATAATGCTAGTGTCCATAGTGATGCAAATAATGGTTTTGAAGCCAATGTTGAGGTGGATAATAATCATGCCGTGGAGCTAGAGGTGAAAGAGGCCGAGGAGGATTTTTAGGCCGAGCTAATCACTTGGGAGCTAGGCGTGTTCCTCTCAATGTTGCTCCTGAAAATCATAGAGAGGATGATGGTTTGGGTAAGCCCAAATTTTCTATACCATCTTTCAGCTTTGACACTATGGATGTGGAAGAATATTTGCTATGGGAACTGAAAATCGAGAAGCTATGGAGATTACATGAGTATACTGAGGATAGACAAATAAAATTGGCTTCTTCTGAGTTTGATGGATATTCTCTTCGTTGGTGGGATACTACTGTGAGAAAGAGACAAGAGGATGGTGAATTGCCCATTATCACTTGGAATACCATGAAGAGAGTCATGAGGGACAGATTTGTATCACCAAATTACATAAGGCAACAATTTGATCAATTGCAACAATTGAGGCAAGGTACTATGACTGTTGATGCTTATTATCAAGAGATGGAATTGATCATGTAAAGAGCCGTGTGAGAGAGCAATTGGAGCAAACAATGCAAAGGTTCCTTTCAGGTTTGAATTATAAAATCAAGGGCATTGTTAGACATCATCAATACCATGATATGCATTAGTTATTACATCATGCTAGGGAGGCCGAATCACATATCAATGAGGAGGCTAAAATTACAGCAAGAACAAGGAGTAGATTTCCCTTGAGATCATCTACTATGCCTAGTACACCACCTCCACCATCTCTTAGCCGTTGTGTTTCATCATCCAAGGCCGAGCCTAGTGCCTCTATTGCAAAGAAATCATCACAACCAGCTGCAAGTGCCACGGGTTCAAGTGCTTCCACAACAAGAAATAGAGATATTACATGTCATACATGTGGAGGAAAGGGGCACTTCAAGAAGGATTGTCAAAATACAAAGGTGATGATTATTAATGAGAACAATGAGTATGAGACAGGTGATGATGTTGATCCTAATGATAATAATGATGATGATGGCTATTTGAGTGATACTCCATTGGATGCCTATGCTACCACTATGCCATCTATTATTTGCACACAAAAATCTTTGAGTGTTATTCCTAGTCTGAGAATCAAAGGTGCAATTTATTTCAAACAAAGGCTGTTATTGGTCCTAATATGGCTTGCAAAGTCATTATTGATGGAGGGAGTTGCAGGAATTTGGCTAGCAAAGATTTATGTGCAAAGCTAGATCTGAAATATTTACCACACCCATGTCCTTATCATATACAATGGTTGAGTAGCTCTGGACAAATGAAGGTGACCCATATGGTGCGTGTGGAATTTCAGATTGGTCCTTATAAGGATACTATTGAGTTTGATGTGGTTCCTATGACAGTTTGCCACTTACTATTGGGAAGACCATGGCAATTTGATAGAAGTGTGAAGCATGAAGGAAGAGCAAATACTTATGAGTTGCATCATCAAGGGAATACTATTATTTTGAGGCCTATGACTCCACAACAAATTGTAAATGAGTCCCAATCCAAAATAGATGTGAGAGTTGAAAAAGAGAGTGAGAGGGATGAGGGAAAACAAAATTCACAAGCCTTGGGGAGTGGTAGTCAAACCAATTCGAGTGGTAAAAATAAAAATAAGAGAGAGAGCCTATTATGCATGTTAGCCACTAAAGAGGATTTGAGGCAATTTAGGGATGATCCTACATTAGTCCCTATTGTGCTTATTCACAAGGGAGAGATTTTGGTTTCTAATGACATGACCCCTATTCCTCTTGGTGTTTCTCATGTGTTGCAGGATTTTGATGATGTTTTTCCAGGAGATATTCCCTCGGGATTGCCACCATTGAGAGGGATTGAGCATAAAATTGATTTAATTCCTGGAGCATCTTTGCCAAACCGAGCCCCTTATAGAACAAATCCACAAGAAACAAAGGAGATACAAAGGCAAGTACAAGAGCTACTAGATAAAGGTTATATTCGAGTTAGTCTTTCTCCTTGTGTTGTTCCCGTTATTTTAGTCCCTAAGAAAGATGGTACTTGGCGCATGTGTGTAGATTGTAGAGAAATTAATAACATCACTATTCGTTATCGTCATCCTATACCACGTTTAGATGACATGTTAGATGAATTAAGTGGTGCTACTCTTTTCTCTAAAACTGATTTGCGTAGTGGGTACCATCAAATAAGAATGAAAGAGGGAGATGAGTGGAAAACTGCATTTAAAACAAAATTTGGTTTATATGAATGGTTAGTGATGCCTTTTGGTTTAACTAATGCACCTAGTACTTTCATGAGACTAATGAACCATATTTTGAGAGATTTTATTGGTAGATTTGTGGTAGTTTATTTTGATGATATTCTCATATATAGCCACAATGAACATGAACATATTAATCATATTAGACAATTTTTGCAAGTGCTAAGAGAACATAAATTGTATGGTAATCTTGAGAAGTGCACTTTTTGCAAAGATAAGGTCATCTTTTTGGGATATGTAGTTTCTAAACATGGGATTGAAGTAGATACATCAAAAAATTAAGCAATTCGAAATTGGCCTATTCCAACTAATGTGAGTCAAGTTAGAAGTTTTAATGGGCTTGCTAGTTTCTATAGAACATTTGTGCCTAATTTTAGTACTATTGCTGCTCCATTAAATGATCTAACTAAAAAAGGAGTTGATTTCGAGTGGGGTGTTGCTCAAGACATTGCTTTTGATACATTAAAAGAGAAGTTGATTTCGGCCCCACTATTAATGCTACCAAATTTTGATAAACAATTTGAGATTGAGTGTGATGCTAGTGGCATAGGTATTGGAGGTGTGTTAATGCAAGAGAAGAAACCTATTGCCTATTTTTCTGAAAAAATTACATGGTGCACAATTGAATGATTCTGTTTATGATAAAGAATTATATGCACTTGTGAGAGTTTTAGAGGTGTGGAAACATTATTTATGGCCTAAAGAATTTATTATATATAGTGATCATGAGGCATTAAAATTCTTAAAGTGCTAATAAAATTTGAATAAAAGACATGCTAAGTGGGTTGAATTTATTGAATATTTTCCATACATAATTAAACATAAAAAAGGATCGGAAAATGTAGTTGTTGATGCTTTGTCAAGAAAGAATATGTTACTCTCAAATTTGGAGATTAAAGTTTCGGGTTTGGAGGGTATTAGAGATTTATATGATGAAGATAATGAATTTTCTATGCCATTTAATAAATGTACTAATGTTAAGGCATGGGATAAATTTCATATACATGATGGATACTTGCTTAGAGCTAACAGATTATGTATTCCCGAGTGTTCTCTGTGTTTATTCTTAATACAGGAATCTCATAGTGGAGGATTAATGGGACACTTTGGAAGAGAGAAGACATTGCTTATGTTGGCTGAAAATTTCTATTGGGCACATATGAGAAGAGATGTGTATAGATTGGTGCAAAGAAGCATTACTTGCAACAAGTCCAAGTCCAAATTAATACCCCACGGGTTGTACACTCCATTTCCATCACCTAGTACACCATGGGAGGATATAAGTATGGATTTCGTGTTGGGCTTGCCAAGGAAAAAAAGAGGACATGACTCTATCTTTGTGGTCATGGACATATTTTCAAAGATGGCTCAGTTCATTGCTTGCCACAAGAGTGATGATGCTTCTCACATTGCAAATTTATTCTTTAGAGAAATTGTGAGATTACATGGAGTGCCAAGAACTATTGTTTCAGATAGAGATGTCAAGTTCATGAGTTACTTTTGGAAGACACTATGGGGGAAGCTTGGAACCAAATTATTATTTTCCACTACTTGTCACCCCCAAACTGATGGTAAAACCGAGGTGGTCAATAGGACATTGTCCACATTATTGAGAAGCATGATCAAGAAAATTTTGAAGGAGTGGGAGGAGTGTTTGCCCCATGTGGAATTTGCATATAATAGAGTTGTGCATTCAACTACTCAATTATGTCCTTTTGAGGTGGTTTATGGGTTCAATCCTATTACTCCTCTTGATTTATTACCACTTCCTACACAAGAGAGAATTAATATGGAGGCATCTAAGAGAGCTGATTTTGTGAAGAAAATTCATGAGAAAACAAAGTAAGCAATTGAGAATAAAGGAAGACATGTGGCTGAAAGAGTAAACAAGAAGAGAAAGGAAGTAATATTTCGGCCAGGAGATATGGTGTGGGTTCACTTTAGAAAAGATAGATTTCCCACATTGTGAAAATCAAAATTGATGCCTAGAGGTGCTGGTCCTTATAGAGTTATTTCAAGGATCAATGATAATGCATACAAGATTGACCTCCCAATTGATGAGTTTGGTGTTAGCAATTCTTTTAATGTGGCTGATTTGACACCTTACCATGGAGATGATTTGGCATCGAGGTCGATGCCTTTTCAAGAGGGGGAGGATGATGAGGACATCCCTAGCTCTTCACCTATTGTTACACATGAGGATGCTCCAACACAAGCTAATTAAGTAAGGATTGGTCCAATGACAAGATCAAGAACCAAGCTATTACAACAACAGGTGAATTCACTCCTACTTGAGTATAATGTTTATAATTGTGAGAACTTTATACTACCTAAATCCATGCACTTATGTATTCTCAGGTTTATTGATAACACAAGCATGAATGGAGGAGATCATGAAGAGGAGATGCACATGGATGAAGATGGACTAGAAGAGGAGATGGAGAACAAGTACTAGCATGGTGAAAACAAGAAATAACAGAAAAATAACAATTGTTATTCTTTGAGAACAATTGTTATTTTGATGATGACAAGGGGATGGTGCCTCCACAAGGTCAAATGCACTTAATAGAAATCCTAACAATGTTAGGTATGGTTTGTATACCATTATTGGCCGCACCCCTTAATGGTGGGTCGGTTTGTATCCATTGTGAGTCGGTTTGGGTTTGTGTCCACCCAAACCATGAGTCCTAGTCCTAGTAGGTTTGGTGCTTGCGCAAGGGAACCCCCCCTTGTGGCCGCACCCCCTCTCTTAAATAGATAGGATCCGAGCCAAGGCTCCTTAGACTACGTTAAATCATAAACCCTAGACCTCTAGATTGAAACAGCTTGTAAGCCTTCATCTGGAACTTCATCTGCACACTTTACGTGTTACCTATTGTTCCACTGGGAATAAGAAGGTACATGACCACTTGTAGTCGGTGGATTACTTGTGCAAGAGTGTGGAGTTGAGAATATCCTTGGGGTTGCTATCTTTTGCATTGGCATCAGGGATCAGCCGGGAGAGTTCTTAGTGGCGCACTAGTTATCATATTGAAGTTATCTGTGAGTTCACTGAGAAGATTGGGCCACCCCTTATCAGTAAGCCTAAGACTACTTCTCCCCCTTTGGCATTGAGACACCAAAAAGGAGATAGGTAGTGGTGCTAGCGTCCCATAGACAAGCTAAGCATCCGAGTGCTCAGACGACTCTCCAGCTGACTCCTCGGAAGCACCCTGAGCCGCCCTCTCCTAATCCTCGTCCACATGCTCATCTTCCTCATCGAATCCATCACCTACATGGGTACTTGAAGAAGCAGTAATGGCACGAAGATCCTCCTCAATCCGCTCCCAAGGGGTACAGTCTCTCGAAGCCCACTGAGAATAAGACTCTGGAACAAGGGCAGCAGGAAGATCACCAGTAGCACCACTCACATGGTGAAGAATCTGACGTTGAGAGCTGGACATAGCAGTGTCCCTGCGGTAGGCCTGGTACTGCTCCTTGTGTATATCCACCTTCATGCACAACACATTGCGCTGAAACCAGGAAAGCTTCCTGAGATTGCGCATAGTGGTGGAAGAGTGAGTCATGCGAGCACTAGAAGGGTCCAGACCTCCCATAGAGGAACCACCCTCATGAGTAGGAGCAGGAGCAGCAGGTATAGCCTTCTTCCTCTTACATACAGCTTCTTGAAGGCATGGTCTTGCAAAGGTAGCTCACTGAAGTTCCTCTACATGGTATCCTTGATCAACATCATAATATAAGGTCCATATGGGATGGTGTTCCCACCAATCATAGCATTGCAAAGCTCATTGAAAATGATATCCATAACATCCACAATGTAGGAAGAAGTAGGGTCATCATCCTCCATACACTTCTTTGCTAGAATCAGAAGGTTGTAAAGCGGACTGGTGAGAGCATCATTGTTACCTCCACTAGGAACCAAGAAGGACCAGAAGAGGCGCACGAGCTGATCATAGAATGGGAGAATCCCTTCCAACTTTCCAACAGTGTATCCAGGAGCATACATCTCAGCCATAGTCCTCTCTCGCTGGGGTCTCTCGACATCATGCATACAGTGACCAAGTGGAGGATGAGAGCGGTGCTTGTAACCAAGCAAATGGCCCAGCCTGTGAAATAGAGCCTCACAAGGAGTGGATTGGGTCATCCACTTCAAACTGCACGGGACACTAGAGTCAAAAGCCAAAGTGTTCATGAACTGAACCACGAGATCGGTGTTGTAGGGGCAACGAGTCTCCAAGATCTTCACAAGACCAAACCTCTCAATGATACTAGCAGCATCAGCAAATTCCTCCTTATCCTTGATGAACTGGAACCTGGTGGGATGCATTTGACGGATTGGGAACTTGTAATAAGAATAGATGTCAGCAAAGATGTAGGACTGCTCCTTGCACCAGAACCGAGCATCCCCAACCTCCATATCTCTGGGATTGTACCAATCCCTGTGACGAATCTGCGCAAATTCCTGAGTGGTCACGTCATACTTGTAATTCTTCCTAACTTCTCTGTCCTTTTTCTTACTTGAGGATGTCTTAGTGGCAACATACTTGGCCCTCCCCTTGGCAACAGCTTTCCTTGGAGGAAGAGGGTCACTAGGGTCCTCATCACTAGTGTCCTTGTACGAAGGAAGCTTGTGAGGGCCCAACTTTTCAGCGTGAGAACTACCTGTGAAAGCATAACATGGAAGGAATCAATAGGGGTAAGTGCACACAAGTCATCAGTAGGGGAATCATACTGTCAAAACAATAGGGAAGCATCCACACAACAATCAAGTATCAATTCTAGCAAGGAGAAAAATAGTACTGTGAAAATTCGGGACAAAACTCAACCGGATATTCCGGGTGCACGATTTCAGCACTGGTTTGATCCTTGCCTAGATTCAAAAACTAGATCGGTGAAACGGGGTGCTAACCTATTGTCTCTAGCATGCAAAAGATAGCCTAGGGATCATCCACTACCAAGCATTGACAAGAAAAACACACATCCATAGAGGGGTAGGGTTAGGGCACCAAAATCCAAAGAGATTGAGCATTACCCGTGTCCATGGATGAAAATGCTTGGAGGGATTGATCCCAAGGGGATGGAGAACGAGATCCAGCCTAGAACTCGCAGATCCCGTGGAGGAAGTGGCCCGGGAGGCCAAGAATCAAGAGGGTGGCGTTTTTGGAGGTGGAGGAGGTGGGGGATGAATGGAAAGAACTGCCAATCCATCCCGTGCTCCTCAGATTTGAGGGAGATTCACCGGACCGGATATTCCGGTACCACCCGGATATTCCGGTTCAGAACTGAACCGTAAATTCCGGCTGCCTTCTGATTCGAAACTTCCTAGTTTCAAAGGACTAACTTGTGTGCTAGATAGAGTTTGGTTTTTGTATAGAAAGGCTTAGGGTAGAAACACCAAACTGGAAGTAGTACGTATCCCGCTCATTTGCAAGAATCAACAACAAAGACCAAGTGAGTGAGATTTTCCTAAGAAAACACTTAGCAAGGGAAAAACAAGATAAAATGCAATAAAAATCAAATGAACCCCAACTAAGATCCAACTCTTCACCAAGAAGAGGTTGGTGGCCTAAGCCACCATGTAAGAGATCATGCTATGACACCCTGAAGATATATCTTGGGTGCATGGCCAATACTCAACATTGAAGCTCACAATTCAACATTAGAAAAAGAGAGATAACAATGAATTTTTGCTTTGGGCATAATGGGGGGAGGGAGAACCCAATGTGTTAGGATAACACTCCCCCTATGTCCATGCCTACACCTAAACCCAAACACGTATCAACTATAGGGGTGTGTGCAAGATCTTCAAGTCAAACTCCTCGAATCGATGATATTTAGCTCATTCCTCAAGAACATGAATCTTGCATCATCAAGAGGCTTCATGAAGATGTCCGCGAGATCATCCTTGGTGGGGACATATGCTAGCTCAATATCACCTCTTGCCACATGATCCCGGATGAAATGATGACGAATCTCAATATGCTTCGTCCTTGTGTGTTGCACTGGGTTGGAGGCGATCTTGATGGCACTTTCATTGTCACATATGAGAGGCACCTTATCCAAGTGAACATCATACTCTTTGAGGGTCTGCCTCATCCATAGCAATTGGGTGCAAGCACTACCGGCCGCCACATACTCGGCTTCAGCGGTGGAGAGATATGTACAATTTTGCTTCTTGGAAGACCAACTCACCAAGGACCTACCAAGAAATTGGCAAGCCCCGGAAGTATACTTCCTATCATCTTGATCACCGACCCAATCCGAGTCAATGTAGCCCTTGAGATAGAATTGTGCCCCTTTGGGTACCACAAACCAAACCTTGAGGTATCAACCAAATACTGAAAGATCCTATAGACCGCCACTAAGTGGTTTTCCTTAGGAGCCGCTTGATACCTTGCACACACACCTACACTCAAAACGATATCGGGCCTAGATGCACAAAGATAAAGCAAAGAACCAATCATAGAACGATACAACTTTTGGTCCACATCTTTACCATCCGGATTGCGCTTGAGGTGGCATTTGACTTGCATAGAAGATGGCTTCATTTTTTCACCTTGGAAATTAAACCTCTTGATCATGTCTTGGGTGTACTTGGATTGAGAAATAAAATTCCCACGAACCAATTGCTTGATCTCAAAGCCAAGGAATAATTTAAGCTCTCCCATCATGGACATCTCAAACATGTCAGTCATAAGCTTTGAGAACTCATTATTAAAAGCTTGGTTAGTTGAGCCAAAGATAATATCATCCACATAGAGTTGGCATATGAAAAGCTCTCCCTTTACCCTCTTTGTGAAAAGGGTGGGGTCAATCTTCCCAACTTCAAAACCACGGTCTTCCAATAACTCTCTAAGGTGCTCATACCACACGTGGTGCTTGTTTAAGTCCATAGAGTGCCTTGTCAAGTTTGTAGACACGGTTAGGAAAAATGAGGTTCTCGAACCCCGGAGGTTGCTTAACATATACCTCCTCTTTTGGTGGACCATTCAAGAAAGCACTTTTGATATCCATTTGTTGCAACTTGAAATTATGTGAAGATGCATATGCAAGAAGGATACGGATGGACTCAAGGCGAGCAACGGGAGCATAGGTCTCATCAAAGCCAATGCCTTACACTTGAGGGTAGCCTTGAGCCACCAATATTGCCTTGTTCCTTATGAGAATGCCATGCTCATCTTGCTTGTTCTTGAATATCCACTTAGTGCCAATAACATTGTGGCAATCTTTGGGCTTCTCAACTAGCTTACAACCTTTATTGCACTCAAAGTTATTGATCTCATCATGCATAGCTTCAACCCAATCAGAGTCCTCAAGAGCTTCAAATACTTTCTTTGGTTCCACCATAGATATGTTAGCTTGATGCTCACTAAAATGAGCCAATTGCCTTCTTGTGGATCTTCTAGCTTGAACATCTTCCAACACTTTGTTTTCTTGAGCATCAATATGCTTCAAAGCTCTTCTTATCATTCTAGCACGACGGGCTTCGATCTCCTCATTATTGCGAGGAGGAATCACTTGATCATCTTGATCATTTGGGTCCCCGTCTTGACCAACTTGGCCTTGATAATCATCATCATCATCATCAACACTAGCTTCAACTTGAGGAGAGGAGGGTGAGGATGCTTGATCTTCGCCTTGACCTTGACTAGCTTGAATGATAGGAGTGGTTGCATCTTGCGTAGAAACTTGGTCAATGAGAGGAGGGTCTTCAACATGTTCTTGCATAACTTGGCTCCTTGGCTTGTTCTTATTGTAGAGGAGGTCTACACTTGAGTAGAGCATATTCCTTCTCGAGTCGCCATAAGGTGTCCCTCGATGGGGCGGAAAAATCCCACACCCATCCTTCCGATGGCTTCTTGAGGCATTTCAACATCTACATTAGAAACATGAAATTGCGCCACTTGGGAGCCATCATTTTCCTCGAAAACCACACTACAAGATTCTATGACAATCTGTGAGGCCTTGTCAAAGACTCTATAAGTGTGGGATTCGGCACCGTAACCAACAAATATACCCTCAATAGTTTTGGATTTAAATTTAGACAACCGAACACCCTTGATAAAATAGAAGCACTTACAACTGAATACAAGGAAGTAGGAGACGTTGGGTTTGTTGCCGGTGAGGATCTCATATGGATTCTTTTCCAAACCCTTGTGGATGTAGAGGCGGTTGGAGGAGTGGCATGCGGTGGAAATGGCCTCGCCCCATATATATTGGGAAGAACAATACTCCGCCAACATTGTCCTTTCCATATCCAATAGAGTTCTATTCTTCCGCTCGGCTACACCATTTTGTTGAGGGGTGTAGGTAGAGGAATATTTATGACGAATACCCTCATCACTAAGGAATTCATTCAAAGTGTAGTTCTTGAACTCGGAGCCATTATCACTACTAATGGCCATGATTTGGACACTATGTTGACGTTGCACTTGGTTGGTGAAGTCGATGATAGTTTGTTGAGTCTCACTCTTGCACTTGAAGAAATAAACCCAAGTGTATCTTGAGTAATCATCGACAATCACCAAGCAATACTTCTTGCATCGAAGACTTTCCTTGGGTACGACACCAAAGAGATCAACATGGAGAAGCTCCAAGATTCTCTTTGATGAGATAATACTCTTGGCCTTGTGGACGGCATCATGCATCTTTCCTTCAACACACGGCCTACAAACGCGATCTTTGGAAAAGGAAACATTTTCTTTTAGTCCGAGGATAAGGCCACCTTTATGAAGACTTTGCAAAGTTCTCATGTTGACATGGAATAAGCGGCGATGCCACAACCACCCCATGTCCGCCTTTCCAAAAAGACACATTGATTGAGAGTTGGTAGACTCGAAAAGTCCACCACGAACAACTCATTTTCAACATGTCCTACGTATGCGACGTCAAGAGTCTTTCTCCTCAAAAGTACCACAATGTTTTCATCAAAGAAGACGGAGAAACCCATCTTCCCAAGAGAACGAACCGAAAGTAAACTGAAACCAAGGGATTCAACAAGCATGACGTCCACGATTGTAATATCAGAAGCAATCACAACCTTGCCAAACCCCGATAACTTAGATGAGGACGTGTCTCCATAAGTGACGGTTGCATTAATATCATTTGGGTGCAACTCTGTCACAAGTTCTTTGCTTCCGGTCATATGACTAGTGCATCCACTATCAATTATCCATTTAGACCCACCGGAAGCATAGTCCTGCAAGAGATCATTGACTAGAGTTAGGACCCGAGGAGGGTCCCTTCATGTTAGCAACACGGGTCTTTGAAACCCAAATGGTATATTCAATGTAACCCTCAATAGGAACAACATATTTAGCTTGCACAACACCATAATAATCAACATATAAGAAATGGTGTGGATTGTTAGTTCCCGCGGAAATGCTACGAGTAGTGTTGTCCCTCATGACACCACTACTTGAAGCAACATTGTTAGCTTGTGCGGGAGTGCTACGAGTAGTGTTGTCCCTAATGACAATACCACCAGAAGCACCATTGTCGGCCTTCTTATTGTTCTTCTTCTTGTTCTTCTACTTGGGAACATATCCAAGACCTTGCTTGTCCACTTTTTGTCTTCGAGCACTTACTTGTGGTCTAGGGGCAACCACTTGTGGGCTAGAGGCCACAACCTTCTCAACTTGAGGGCTCTTGCCCTTGAGCCTTGATAGATCATCCTTCAACCTAGCATTTTCCTCAATAATATTTTCATGGTCACAAGAATAAGTAGAGGTGCTAGGGGTGTTAATTTGATTAAGTTGAGTTTGAAGTTGTTCATGTGACTCTTTGAGGGTAGAGTGTTGACTCTCCAAAGCCTTGTGAGCCTTGGTGATCTTCTCAAACTCCTTGGTTAGTTTATCATGACCAACCCCAAACTCGACCTTATCCTTTTTAGCCTTTTTATATTTAGCAATTGCAAGGTCGCGTTCCTTAGTGATATTAGAAACAAGTTAAATATGTGACTCTTCAATATATTCAAGTTCCTCTTCAAGAGAAACTCTACCATCATGCTCTTCCTCAAGAGTCATGGAGAGAGATGCTATCTCATTCGCATCCCTTCTTTCAATCTCACCTTTCTTCTCAAGATCTTCATGGGCCTCTCCCAATTGGCTCATGAGATTATCAAAGTACTTCTTGGTTTCCCCTTGCATGTTAAACATAAAACGTTCCAATGAGATAATTTCATCTTCTACTCTAAGACTAACATGGTTTTCCGATTCATTTGAGGTCTTAGAGTTGGGAGAAGGTGATACCTCCGAGGCCTTAGCCATGAAGCACTTGGAATTAGATTGAGGATGATTCTCATTGGGGGATTAAAAGAGAGATGAAGATGATGGAGTTGTAGCAATGGAAGAGCGGCCACTTCACTTGTGGTTTCTTCTTCTTCATCACTTCCGGAATCATACTCCTCTTGAGTCACTATTACAAACTTGGTGGGGGACTTCTTGTTGAAAGATTTCTTCTTGAAGTGAGGTTTCTCGTAAGCAACCTTGGACTTGTCCTTGCGAATGAGCTTACCACCCTAGAGTTCTCTATTTTCATAGGGACACTCCGCAGTGAAATGGTTCTTATCTTGACAATTGAAGCACGACCTCACTCTTTGAGTCCCTTCGTTGCCATAGCAAAACTTGGTCGTCTCCTCAACATATGCCTTGGCCTTGGATGGGTTCTTCCAAAACTTTTGCACGGTAAGAGCAATGACATCTTTGAGCATGGAGTCATATTCTTGATCCTTAAATGGAGCCAAGTCCTCAAAGCAATCTTCTTCATACTCAACCTCTCTTGACACAACCTTGGCATTCAAAGCAACTGATGCCCCTTTGTGCATTCCAAGGGCTCTAGCACGGTTGTCAAGAGCATTCTTTGTTTGCACTTGATAGGAGCACACCTCTTGCATCACTTGAGTTGAGGTCAACGAAGCAAAGTCATGTCTTCCTTGAATGCTCTTCAAGTCCGTGGGCTCGAAAGGCATGAGAGCAATCATGTACTTCCTTTTGATCCAAGCATCATCAATATACTTGGCACCGACATTATGGAATGTGGTGGCAAGAGTCTTGAGCCTTCGGTACATGTCTTCATGGCTCTCACCATCATGCATATATAACCCTTCTGATATGGGGTGGCCCAATCTTCTCAATGAGCTTCTCTCTCTTTTTGTAATTTCCTGATATGTGGATAACTAGTGCTACACTGAGACCTCTCACTCAGCTGACCCCTGTTGCCAATGCAACAACAATCAAGCTCTTTGGATATTCTCAACTACACACTCTTGCACAAGTAATCAAAGATCACAAGTGGTCATGTATCCCCCTATTCCCAGACGGAATAACAAGATATCACGCAACTTTGCAATTGGTAAACTTCAAGATGAATGCTTACAAAGCAATACAATCTAGAGGCTAGGGTTTGTTGGTTTTGGTTTAAACTTGTTCTAACCTATTCCACATGCAGGTGGTAGCTATATATGAGGGAGGGGATGTTCCCCACGAAATTGGACCTATTCCTACTCGTTTGGACTCCTCCAACTCGGATACAAACTGACCCAACATGGGTGCAGCCAATTGGACTCTATTTAGAAACTGGCAGAAAACTATTCGTGGATTGTTTCGGTCACCACGGCTTACACGAGTCGAATTTCTTGATGGGGCCGGATCCATTGGAAAGCCCTTCAAATTGCCTAATCAGATTGTTCTCGTTTTCTGTATTGGGAGCTCGTATGAAGAATTCATGACTATTTCAAATTAGGGACTCCTGCCAGTCCGAACTGAAACATTATTTCCTTGTTGTTGTTTTCCATGCCTCCTTCCTTTGCTCCTTGCTTCCTCTTCTCCATCCATGTTTGTGTTATTAATAAACCTAATCATAAATAAATTCATAGGCTTAGGTAGTATAACATTCTCATAAACACAAACATTATTTATTACTAGGAAAGAATTCACCTTATAATAAACATCAGTGAGACTCAATATTTCCTTCCAACTCAAGCATGTACATTCACCATGGACCCCTATGATATCCTCATCACCTTCGGCCTCATTACTTAAGGCATCATACCTATTCCTTTGCATGCTTTCATTGCCCACAAATATGACGACAAGAGCGTCCCATGTTTCCTTGGCGGTGGAGTATTGTTGAAGATGAGGCATGTGGTTAGGACCCACATCTTGTTGAAGAATAGACAAGGCGGTGTAGTTGAGTTGACAATCTACGGCTTCTCTTCTTGTCAAGTTCTTGGGGTCATGTGGTTTGTATCCATCTCGAGTGACCCTCCAAAGTTCTTTACAAGAAGAGTTCAAGTGAGTTTCAATGTAATATTGTCATTCACCAAAAGAGTGTGCATAAATTTTAGGAGGATCTCCTCTAGGAATTATATGAAGATGTGGGATGGGAGGGTCGGGAGAATAGTGTCCTCCGACAGAGTGGTATTCTCCTTTTCCCTCCTTACCCTTATCGGTGGAGTCTTTAGCGAAAGCATCTTTAGATGGATCACCATTATCCCCTTTCTAGGCGCCCTCCGGATATTTGTCCGGAGGTGATGAAGTGGCGGTCTCCGATTCCTTGGCTTTCATGAATTGCAACATGAGTGTTCGCAATTCATCGATTTTGCTCTCCATGGATGGGGTCAATGAATTTTTCAACTCATTGAGATCATCCATAGAGACATGCACCACGGAACCGGCGACCTCCGTATCAGCGACCATACTAAACTCTTAGGCGGTTAAGCCCGATAAAAGAGTTGAGGCTCTGATACCAATTGAACGGATAGTGAGGGCACCTAGAGGGGGGTGAATAGGCGCTACGACCAATTTTAATTTTTCTTCAAGTTTAGGCTTGACATAAAGGTAAATTCTCTAGATAATGCAACTATGGTGAATTTACCTATATGACAACAACAAGCACAAACACAATACAAGCACAAGTAAAGGGGAAGGGAATGAGGTAACCGATATGAAGCACGCGGAGACACGATGTAATCCCGAGTTCCTCCTTGTTAAGTGAGTATGTCTCGTTGGAGGGGTGTGAACTTCGCCACAAAGGCCTCACCCTATTCTCTGATGAACCCCGCCACAAAGTCCTAGTCCACCTTCCACTATTGATCCCCTTTGAGTCGGGAATCGAATCCTTTACAAACAAGGTTCGGGCACACACCCACAACCAAATTGGGGGCTCCCAACACCAAGAAACACCAAGAGTAGCAAGAGGTCAAGGTTCTCCACAAATGGAAACCCTAGACTAGAATCCATCAAGAGAATGAGGGGGAAATGAAGAACGGTTCAGTGAAGATGTAGATCGGGGCCTTCTCCTTCAATCCTCCGAAGATCAACAAGTTTGGTGGGAGGTATTGGGAGTAATTGAAGATTTGGTGAGCTCAATAAATGCTACTCAATGCTTTTGACGAACTAGTTCTCAAGGAGGAAGAGGAGGGTATTTATACCCCCTCCTCAAATCTAGCCGTTTGAGCAGGAAAACGTGTACCAGAATATCCGGTCCAAGTTTGGACCGGAATATCCGGTTGGCTACTTTCTCCAGATCTGAATCGAACTCATTGACTTCAACCGGATAATCCGACTGGGACTGAATAATCCGGTACCAATAATCCGGCTGGCTTCTGTCCCGCACTGGCACCTAAACCGGATATTCCGGTTGATACAGAATAATCCGGTTCAAATAATCTTGTTGGATTCTGTGACTTTAAGCTTGAGTCCTTAGTCGATTTTGAGAAAAACTACCTCAATCGGAATATCCGGTTCCTTATGAATAATCCGGTTCAAATATTTCGGCTCATCTCTGTCCCGAATTGGACAGAGACCAACCTAACGGGAATATTCGGTTTCCCAGAATAATCCGGTTAGAATAATCCGGCTCCTCACTGTCCCAAATCTCAAAGGCCAATCTTCACCGATCTTTTTGGTGATCGATGCGGATGTTAAGTCTAACACCTGCACACTAAACATCTCGATAAATAATGTACTTAGTATTGTTAACTAACACACAAAACAACGGGAAAATAAAATGCACTTTCAACCTCTTGGGTGGCCCGATCTTCACGAATCGACCAAGAACACGAAGAACGAACGATGAACACGAGAGGGGAATCATGGGGAAAACAAAGGGGAGATAACTAGCAAGAACTGAAGAACCCAAATCTCCCGTCAACTAAGCCGCAACAGCCGCCTATGGGACGATCGATCCAACCGAACTCACCTTTTCGGAAACCGCTTCATACCCGTGGACGGTCCACCACGCCAATAAAACCTCAAGGGTTAGTTGAGGAAGATTGGAAAGTCCCTAACTAAATCCCAAGGGGAAAGGATAGGAAACCCGATGAATCTTCATACGATCCTAGATACACATCATAGGAGTAGCCTTGATACGATCCCTAGGTACAAACCAAAGGAGTAGCCTCACAAGAGGGGTAAAGAGCAAAGCTCAAAGGTCTAAATTCATCTCTAACCTAGATCTGAAGCCAAGAGGGTATATTTATAGTCTAGGGGGTAAAGGGGGTAGGTAGGCTTTACCAGGGAGTCTTTCCCCTTTCCCACGCAAGGGAGCCGTCCTAGCCGGGCTGAGGCCGGCCTGGAGGCCGGGTGCTTCTGTTGGGGAGCCGACCTGGCGCGCAGAGGAGTCGGCTTAGGCCGGGCTGGGGCTGGAGGTCAGGCTGCTCGGGGAGGTCGCTGGCCTGGGGTGCAGGGTGGCCGGCCTAGGCCGGGCCGGAGGCCGGCTGGCTCTGTTGGGTGGCCGGCCTAGGACGGGTTTCCTGCACTTCCACTTCCTCCTTCTTCTCTTCTTCTTCTTCCTCGGGGCCCTTTTCTTGATCTTCCTTGCTAGCTCCTTGGGCACCATCTTGGTCATGTTCTTGAGCTTCTTGGGCATCGTCTTGGGGCTCCAACGCGGGATCAAACCTGAGCACACATAGGGCATTTCCATGAGGTAGCGCACCATTCACCAAGTCATCGAATGCATGGAGAGAGGATTGAGTTCACCTTGTCATGCATCGTCTTTACTCGCGATCTTGTCATTGGTCCAATGGGTGTTGAGCTTGGTGGAATGGGGTGTGCTGCATCACAAGTCTGAATTCTATTGTTGAGCTCCTGAGACGTGTCGTCGTCTTGTTAGCAAGAAATATTTGATCACCACGTATCAGCCTTGTATATGTTCTTCGCAGCTACCGTGCTTCCTCCATTATTCCCACCGCTGAACTACCTCTTCGCTGCACGTGTCGGAGAGAATTGAAATGAAGTTGTTCGGTATGATGTTTTTTCATATATTGATTCCAATTTCCTAGGTTCTCGTAAAATGAGGTGAGAACTACACATGCACATATCTGGAATTATCAGTGAGAACATATATATCTATGTGTATACAGGTATGCTTAGCTAAAAGATATATTATTTGTTAGTAGTGCCTGGCTCAATTTCTACAACTAATTGGATCTTCAAAAAAAATTGTTGACAAAAGTACTTAGATTCAAAATCTGATCACATACCTTTTCTCAAATGATGAGCACGTTGTCTTGCCTCAAGATCATGCCACGTGTGGTGGAATTCCCTCGCCTCACCTCGATTGTCCCACACGTCATGGTGTGGCCCCAAATGATGAGCACGTCGTCTTGCCTCAAGATCATGCCACATGTCATGGAATTTCCTCGCCTCACCTCGATTGTCCCAAACATCATAGTGTGGCCCTAGTCAGCTATGCACGGGCCAGGGCCGATGGAGATAGGGTGACGCGGATCCAAACTAATATGGTGGCTAAATTGGACTATTGAAATTCTTGATGGGTTAAAAAAAATGTACTATTAGATAAAAAATAACACGTATCAACACACGGGCATCACGCTAGTATATGTTAAAGAAAAATACGCACTCAACAAACAGGGGCTACACAACCACCACTTAACAATTCCATGTTCCTACTTCTGACTAACTTCTAAGTAGCTTGCTTACATGATAAGAACTTCAACTAAGTATTTTAAACAGTGGGGATAACAAGCCCTCATAATGTTCTGAGAGTATCAAACAGCGGCGATTCCAACTCCAGCTCCAGCACCGCCACAGCCTTTCTATCTTGTTGTATCCCCCTTAATGAGGTTTTCCACTGAGCTTCTGTATTTTGTGATTAAATCCCTGGTAAACATGACAATGATTATTACAAGTCTACTGAAACATTCTCTCAAAAAAAGTCTACTGAAACAAGTTTTTAGCAAGCTGTATTAATGATGTAGGCAGAAGGCATACTTTCTTTGATCAAGCAACTGCCGCGTTTCTTCCAAACTTTGCCCTTGTCCTTCAACCGTCTGTTGGTAACAAAATGGAACAATTTTATGAGTATCAAGGCTCAGAGTGGGAACAGTCAATGGCATTAGCTGGCAGGTACACTTAGCTCTACGCCTCTCCACGAGGGACCCATAAAATTATCTCATCTTTTGAACTGTATACATGCAAATGCATCTACATTTACACAAAGCATTAATAGAACTGTGGTCAAAATAGTATGGACTCAAAGTTTCTCCAAGTTCTCAGCTAAAAATAGATAAACCAACCAAAGTTAATGCATATCTACCAAATACATATAATTTAATATTAGTTTATATTTTAGGTAATGTGCAGCTTATTTTTGCAGAATGTGGGTTATTATCATCTTAATGATGTAAATATAACCATAGTAGTAACATAAGTGCAAATAAAATAATACTCAGACAGTTTGAAAATAGATGTTCATTTAGCCTCTTCAAAAAATTCTCAAACTATTTATCCCTTTTACACTTACAATCGGTAATTAATGCCATTGTATGGAAAAAGAGATGGGTGATATGGACATTTCAATCACACAATTCATGTGCCCAACTCTATAAGGAATTCTATTTTGAATTCTTAGGGAGCACAAAGCTTGGAATACAAGACTATCCGGCTTCAAATATTTGGTTCCTGGTCTTTTGAGGAGAAAAGGAAAATACTAATAGTATGACTAAGCTAGTCCATATATCTACTAGTGTTTCAACTTAGAACTTTTGGTGCTTCTGGCAAATTTGTAAATTCTGCAAATAGGCCCACAATATCCATGTATCATATATAGATAATGGTATGGTATCCCACCATACCCAGCTTCTAAAGGGTAAGATAGTTTAGCCCGTTTATTTGTTGTTACTTAATTAATTATTCTGGATAATCACATGGTTTCGAAATTCCGTTCAGATTCCTAGATTGTTGCAAATATGCAGGCCGTGGATTCCCAGAAAGTGACCTATGAGATATTAAAACGGCGCCGCCTCGTTCAAATCTATCACTGGCTTTTCTAGCAGTCCTCGCATTATGTACGCAATCAGTGGCAAGGGTATGAAAAAGGTACTAGCTCACTCGGCACCGTTTACGGGCAGCAGGTCCGACGACATTTCGTCCGGCAACAGCTCGAGTTGCCACGCAGCCGTCCACGTTTCTGCTGATCAGATCACTGCAAAACATGACTGACTGTGACCAACCTTCTCTTATCGGCGCTATATCAACGAGATGTGAGTGTAGCCAGACCATGCATGCAACACTGGTTCATACGTGTGTATGAGCAGTTAAACCATCCATGCAAACTCACGTGGTACCATTAACTACTCCCTCTTATTAGTCTCGATTGTATGCATGCATGTATGGCTCCAACACAGGAGATGACGCTGCAACACACTGCCATGGTGTTGTGTTCTGCCCATGCTGAAAAAGTCTACTGGTCTTCAGAAGCCGCCGACGCTTCTTCTCCCACAGTATCGGTATATGTACTCAGGCTGTGCTCCTGCAAGACAGGTGACAACTTGGAGTCGTACAACAGAGGAGTTTATGGTATGTGCAAGACAACTCTATGCGACTACGCGAGTACGACTATAGGTATGTGATTAAGATTTTGACGAACATGACGCATCTCTACGATCTTAAGAGGCAGCCATCAGGCGTTCTCGGCGATTTGAGTCTTGCTACTTTGCTACTATACATTAGTAGTACATTTTAAATGGAGACCATGATATGAATTATACCCTTTTTTGTCTTAGATCTTCGAGCCAATTGTAGTATGTAGTATTTTCAGGGAATGGAGTTTTGGCATATGGGTCCAGATGATCCCTATATCTAGACCAACCAATCTGCCAATGGGATCTGTGCCAAAATAATTTATGGAGAGATACGGTTGTCCGTAAACTTGGAAAATGGCCCATCGTATTCTACATTTAAGGCGTCGGGTCCATGTGAGTGCGCAGTCGGGCATGTGCCATGACAGATCTCCCGTGATAACAAACGGAGGGCGTCATGGACTGGGAACATGTAGCTGTGTGCTACCAAGACCATGGCTAAGTTAGGCGAATGTGTTGATGCAGAACTGCAAATTCCTCGAGCAATGTGTTGACATAGAACTGCAAATTCCTGGGATCAAGTTAGGCAAGGAAGGTTCGAGCTCGTGGGAGGAGCTGACACACTAGATGCATGTCCTGGGTGCCCTCCTTCCAGCTCCATTAGTGCGCGATGAGGGGTAGAGTCGCCAGGCCGGCCGCGGAGTCAGGATCTCTGTCGCTAGCACACTGGCAGTCGACCGTCGCGGCAACCGCCTCCTCCAGCTGCCTTGCCAGCTCGGCCACTCATCTCTGGGTTGCCGCGTCAACTCTATCGGTCCTGCCGTCACAATTCGCGCTCTCGCCCTGGCCGCCGGCTGCGCCAAATGACGTCGCGCTATTGGACCATGGGAGGCGCGGTCGGTCGGGGTGTCCTTCCGCAGAGTCACGAGCCACTCCGTCAGGATGCTCGCGTCGCACTGGTCCTGCTAGACGGTCTTGATCCTGTAGGTGAAGGCCCATCCCCTTCCCGTTGCCATTGCCACCGTTTAAGAACTCCTCAACGTGTGCCTCGATGTCGTCGCGCGAGAGTGAGTAGAAGAGTCGGATAGTCAGCCAAGGCCAACTTCCGTCAAGCAAGAGCACGACGTTCTCGAATGACATGCACAAGGGCAGGGTGGGGGAAAAGGCCGCCCTTGTGCGCCAGGGATGGCCGGGTACCGATTGTTACGCACGAAGCTATCTAGAGGTGTTGATGATCGAAATTCAGAGAAGCGGAAATTCACTGTTGTTTATGAACTCGAATTACAGAGGGATGAATCAAGTTCCGATACAGATACGCCAGACCTCACAGAGGCGGCTAGGGTTTCTACCCAAGAGATACAAGCATAACTGATCCTATCCTCGATCGGGGCCTATAAAGTGAGAGGTTCTGCATCACGACAACGGAGTGAGCAGGTGAAGAAGATCACCGTACAGGTGAAAGCTGTAATTTGAAATAGCGACGCGTCGAAGCTCCTGGACCGTTGGATGCGACGTGGAAGGTGGATACCGCTTGATGAGGGCGCGAAGCTGTTACGTGACTTGTTTCGGACAGCCTACAGTGGTTGGGTCCTGACAACTCCCCCGTGTGAGTTCAGACTTGTCCTCAAGGCTGAAAATCAGGAAAAATCTTCTGAATGAAGGATGCGTCCTCCCAGGTGGCCTCTTCCTCAGAGAGATTGGTCCACTTGATCTTCCACTGGACTACAGGAATGGCAATGGAGCCTTGCTGTCGGGGAATGAGTTTCCTTTCCATTAAGTACTCAGGTTTGATCAGGATTGTGCCATCTGCATTCAGCAAGGGCAGGTGTTTTGTAGGAATGGCCTTGGGCCCAATATGCTTCTTCAATTGACTGATGTGAAAGGTGGGGTGGAGCTGGCAGCCATCAGGCAGGAGTAGTTTGTAACTTGTGTTTCCAATTCTTTGTAACACTCGGAAAGGACCATAATATTTGGAATGCAGTTTGAGGCACTTGTGAATACTGAGAGAAGTATGTCTGTATGGCTGAATCTTGAGATATACCATGTCCCCCTCTGCTAATTCCCTCTCACTTCTGTGTTTGTCTGCTTGCACTTTCATTCTCTCTTGTGCTTTGAGCAATCTGGCTTTAATTTGCTGTGCTAAATCCAGGGTAGTAGGTGTAGGGAGGAGGTCTGGTTGATCATCCTCCACAGGAAGCATTTGCTCACCTATTTGAGGTGGTGGTTTTCCATAGAGAGCCTGAAATGGTGTAATTTCTAAGGCTGTGTGGAATGTGGTATTATACCACCATTCTGCTGGAGCAAGCCATTTGTGCCACTGTTTGGGTTGAAGAAATGCCATATGCCTTAGATAGTTCTCCAAGCATTGGTTTACCCTCTGAGTCTGCCCATCAGTTTGAGGATGGTAGGATGTGCTGTAATGCAATTTGACTCCCAAATTTTTGAATAGAGCTTGCCAGAGATTGCTAGTAAAAATCCTGTCTCTGTCAGTGACCATGACAGTAGGGAGGCCATGTAACCTGAAGATATTTTCAGTGAATGCTTTTGCCACAGTTTTCACAGTTATAGGGTGTTTCATGGATATGAAATGTCCATATTTAGTGAACCTGTCCACCACCACTAGAATGAGGTCTCTGTTTTCAGAAATGGGCATCCCTTCCACAAAATCCATACTTATATGTGTCCAGGCAAAATCTGGAACAGGAAGAGGCTGTAGCAAGCCAGGGGATTTGCAATGTTCAGGTTTGTTTAACTGACAAGTTGGGCATTGCTTCACAAATTCTGTGACCTGCTGTTTCAAACCTGGCCAGTAGAAAACTAATTTAATTCTTTGGTAGGTAGCTATCTCTCCAGAGTGACCTCCCAACTGAGAATTATGGAAGGTATCCATTAATCTTGACCTCAAGTCTGTGTTTTGGCCCACAATGATCTTATTTTTGTATCTAAGAAGGCCCTTGTGATAAGTTATATTTGGTATTGCTCCTTTTGACACTGCCAACTGAGTAATCCATTCTTGGCATTTGGTATCCCCTTTGTAAGAATTTGCTACTTCAGTTGCCCAAGAAGGTTGTGCTGCAGTGGATATTAGGTGCACAGTGAGTGTTTAACTCGAGACAAAGCATCTGCCACCTTGTTTTCCTTGCCCTTTTTGTATTCAATAACATAATTATAGCCTAGCAATTTGACCAGTAACTTATGCTGGATTCCTTCAGTTATTTTCTGCTCTTGTATGTACCTCAGACTTTGTTGATCAGTCTTGATTATAAGGCTGGAGGCAGAGAAGTAATGTTTCCATTGTTTCAATGCTTCAAGAATGGCCATGGCTTCTTTATCATAAGTGGACTGTGCAGCTGCTCTTGGTCCCAGTGCTTTGCTCAAGAAAGATACTGGTCTGCCTCTCTGCATTAGTACTGCTCCGATGCCATAGTCACATGCATCAGCTTCCAAGGTAAAAGGCTGAGAAAAATCAGGTAGGGCTAGTACAGGTGCCTTGCACATTGTTTCTTTTAGCAGAACAAAAGCTTCTTGTTGTGGAGTTTCCCATTGAAATTTGTCCTTCTGTAGGGCTTGAAAGAGGGGTTTGCAGATGTTTCCATAGTTCTTAATAAACCTTCTGTAATATCCTGTCAGTCCCAAGAAGCTTCTCAGTTCACTGACATTTGTAGGTGTAGGCCATTTATCAATGGCTTCTATTTTCTGTGGAGAAGTGGCTACTCCTTGTCCTGAGATAATATGGCCCAGATATTCTATTTGGGGTTGAGCCAAGGAGCATTTTGACAGCTTAGCAGTTAACTGGTTGGAAAGCAAGATTGTAAATATTTCCCTCAAGTGATGTAGATGATCCTTGTTTGATTTGCTGTAAATCAAGATGTCATCAAAGAAAACCAATACACACTTTCTCAGAAAGGGGGCCAAGATGGTATTCATCAATTGTTGGAAAGTGGCAGGTGCATTAGTGAGCCCAAAAGGCATCACTACATATTCATAATGGCCTTGATGTGTGCTAAAGGCAGTTTTGTGAATGTCCTCCTCTGCCATCCTGATCTGATGGTATCCACTCCTTAGATCAATTTTGGAGAAAATTGTGGCTCCTTGCAGTTCATCAAGGTCTTCAATTATGGGAATTGGGTATTTATTCTTGACTGTTTGCAGATTTAATTTCCTGAAGTCAATACATTTCCTCCAAGTCATGTCCTTTTTCTTGACTAATATGGCAGGTGATGAGTATGGACTGTTGCTATCTCTGATGGTCCCTTTCACAAGCAATTCCTTGATAATATTTTCCATAATATTTTTCTGGTGGTGTGGGAGCCTGTATGCTCTTTGATTTACCACTTTTGCATCAGGTATCAAGGGAATTGTATGGTCACAAGGCCTTTTTGGTGGCAAAGCATTGGATTCTTGTGTCCACGAACCCATGGTTCCTTACATTTATAGCAGACCTTCTTCTCAATGGCTTCTTGTATTGTGTTTGGAGTAGCTGTGCTAGCAGGTTTTGTATTCTCAAATGTCATTTGCCTTCTCACATTTGGCTGGTACTGAGTATATTGTTTTCTCTGTGGATTTGCTTGCTCAATCCTCCTTGCTAACCACATAGCTTTCTGCATATCAGTGGGGCCATGGCATTGCAGGTGAGCTTGGATGTAGTCATGCAAGCCAGCCACAAAGCTGTGAACATAATAGTCATCAGGTAGAGCTGGGTTGTCTCTCCTCAAAAGATTTCTTGCAGCCTCAAATTTCTGGATATATGCTGCCACAGTGGTTACTTGTTTTATTGCATGAAAGTTTCTGACATTATCACAGATGGAAGCTTCAGAGAAACGATCACCAATGTGCCTGCAAAATCTGTGCCATGGTAAATTGCTAGCATACCCAGTGCCTCTCCACCATTGAATGGCATCCCCTTTTAAATATGTGATAGCCACTTCTGTTCTGCTGTCTAGTGGTGTTCGAGCTGCTTCAAAATATCTTTCAATATTGTCAATCCAAGAATCAATATCACTGCCATCACACTCTGGAATGTTGAGTTTTGCTGGTTTGACAGTAGGGATGTTTATTCTGGCCTCTTGCCCTCCATTCTCTCTGTTCTTGCAGTTATTGGCAGTTATCTTCCTGTTGTCAATGTCTCCCTGCTCATCATCCTCCACCATCACTGCTTCAGTGGGATTGGTCTGCTTATGCTGCATCTCAGGTATGACTGTAGTGACCTTCCCAAAGTGGGGATGCCTATACTTTGGAGTGCCATCAAGATTAAGCTCCTTGCCAGATTGGTCCTGTAGGATTTGTTTGCCTGCAACTGTGGTTTGCTTAACTGAACCTGCAGATTTTTCTCCTTGTGCTGCATCAGGAGTGGAACTGGAATCGCCTGTCACTGATGAATCCAGAGCGTCTGCTGCTTTTGCTGCGAACAGTCGTTCGAAGTTGGTGTGAATGTTTGCGAAATTAACCTGGCAATTGTTCTGGATATTGGCAAAGTTCCTGTTAACCATTTTGCTGAACTCGACAAATTCTTCCCTGTCTTCCTGCCGCTGAGTCTGAAGCTGCTTGATTTCCAGTTGCATAGTTTCCATCAGGAGCATGCCTGTCTCTGTGGAATTTTCGGTGTTGTCCATATTGATGCTACTCGAACCAGACGAGATCTGACGAACTGAACTGGTGGTGTTCCTGCCGCCGCCGTCACCGACTCCAACTTCTCCCTTCACCGATCGTTACACGGATCTGGGTGGGTGGTGGGATTTCACAACCGAGGAATTGTTCCTCAACAACCTCCCCCATTCCCCTGATCTGTAACCGAGCACGCTCGACACCGCCACCGGAGCCGCCACCGCAAGTTGCTCACCGCCACCGGAATCGCGAACTGCACGAAGGGATTTTACGAGAGATCCCAACCTTCGCGTGTTCTAGATCCAAACGCCGCCAAGAACCGTTGGCTCTGATACCAATTTGTTAGGCACGAAGCTATCTAGAGGTGTTGATGATCGAAATTCAGAGAAGCGGAAATTCACTGCTGTTTATGAACTCGAATTACAGAGGGATGAATCAAGTTCCGATACAGATACGCCAGACCTCACAGAGGCGGCTAGGGTTTCTACCCAAGAGATACAAGCATAACTGATCCTATCCTCGATCGGGGCCTATAAAGTGAGAGGTTCTGCATCACGACAACGGAGTGAGCAGGTGAAGAAGATCACCGTACAGGTGAAAGCTGTAATTTGAAATAGCGACGCGTCGAAGCTCCTGGATCGTTGGATGCGACGTGGAAGGTGGATACCGCTTGATGAGGGCGCGAAGCGTTACGTGACTTGTTTCGGACAGCCTACAGTGGTTGGGTCCTGACACCGATCCAGAGCATGGTGTTCATGAACGACGTGCACCAGGCCAGGGAGAAGGAAGGCCGTATCCGCGCCGTCTTCAGCTCCGTGTCCTTGTTGACGGCATCAGCAACAGAATTGAACTCGGAGGCTTAATCCGAGGAGAAGAGGAGAAGACGGCGAAGAAGACGACGGCAACTTCAACTTGGGACAACCGCAAGGGCTTCTTCGACGAGGAAATGATGGGCGACGAGCAAGCAACAGTGCATGAGTGACTAGCCTATTGGGACTGCTTAATGGCTGATTTGAAGATGTTTAGTCGTGATATTTTTTTTTAAGCTTGTTTGGTCCTGATTTTGTATAGCGGTCTAAGAAAATGTACCCACGTCTTCTTCGACGAGGAAATGATGGGCGACGAGCAAGCAACAGTGCATGAGTGACAGCCTATTGGGACTGCTTAATGGCTGATTTGAAGATGTTTAGTCGTGATATTTTTTTTGAAGCTTGTTTGGTCCTGATTTTGTATAGCGGTCTAAGAAAATGTACCCACGTCTGGTACCGTCGAGGTAGCAACAGCAACGACCAAATTTAAGTTTGTGCAGACGTGGGCCCGGCATGGGACCTGCCACTGTACCAAAAGGACATGTACATATGAAATACAACTGAAAATACGGGGATCAAGGGGAATCTCAATGCATACCACTGGTCCAGATTTAGGGAGTATCTGAACCCAGGAGCCAAATTGAATATCCGGTATTTTCACTGCTTTTTTTACTTTATATACTCCTTTTCTTAATGAAATATCCTTTCATATTTGCATATAGCACATAAAAAAAATAGTGTATGCACCTTTAGTAAAATACATACTCCTTTTGAAGCAGCATATACCCTTAAAAAATGTAGTATATACTCCTCAAAAAGCAAGGACAATACGAGTGTTCAAAAAATCGGCGATTAATCCCTGCTAGGAGGGCCACCGAGTAGCCGATAAACTGATAAATAGGCCTATTAACCGATTAAATTGCCAATTAACTGGCCGATTAGCCTATTAATCCCCTACTCGCCGGCCAACCAAGCAGCTACCAATTAACAATTTCCTCAACAATATATACCCTTTAAAAAAATTGGTATATAATACTTAAAAATAGTATATTCTTCTAAGAAAACCAGTAAACTCATAAAAATAAGTATATGCTACTTCATATAGAAGTCGTCATATGTATATTAAATAATTCAGTACATACTACTTTAAAACACAGCAAGTATATACTCCTTCAAAATACAGTATATAACCCTTCAAAAGTGAGTGATATTGTACATACTCCATGGATTAACACGAACAAATCCATTGAGTATATAGTTCATTTTACTGGTCCCAAAATTTTCTAGTTCTCATTTATGATCTCGATACCCTCTACCTAATTAGTACACCGGTGAACGTGACATACTCCAAGCATCCAAAACACCAACGTAACCAATTTCTATTTCCTATCCATTAAAAAAGTTTCCTATTTTCTAGGAGATCAAGTTGGTCGTTCCTCTAATACCCCTAAGTTATTGTACATATTTTTTTTGCTTTTTTGTTTCTTTACGTTGGTCTAAGCTGCTAACAGGTAGTATATCTAGCCATGTTTCACCTGTTTACCTTATCCACTACTATGAGAGTACATACTCCTAGGAGTACGAAAGAGCAAGGGACAAAAGTATAGCATGTGCCTAGTTGATACTTGAAACAACATTCTATCACCACACTAAATTTGCATTATCATTATTATTATTACTATTGTTGTTATAGGATATTAATCCCAAGAGGAGAGTATGGTTATGTGCAGCAGAAAATAAACAGTTTTGTCTATATTGATCACCGATCAGAATATTTTACTTTATGCAACTATTGAGTACAAATTCAGAGGAGTTCAGAAAAGCCACTAGATACAAATTCACGTTAGGAAAACTTACAATAGATCTTGAGCTTAGTGTTCCCGATATGGAGTTTAATAACTGTTGGCACTTGGCAAATTGACTGGTCAATTCTTCAACCTATATAAAAAAATAAAACAGCTCCGATTACTGGACTCTAGTAATCATATATATGGCTTGAAAATTCTACAAAAACACAATTCAATACTAAGATAGTAGTTTTGTTTATTAACTTGGAACAAATAAGTATGAGACCAGAACAGAAACAGAAGTCGTAAGTCATAAGACTATACAATGTGTACTGCTCTTTCCTATTCAACAAACTCAATGCGCAGCTTTTCGTAGACTAGAAGCAGCTATCTAGTATACTCCACACAGCGGATCAAAGTAGCTTCCACAGTCTGCACGAAAGTGTTTTTATAGTGACAAAATACATCACAAGCTATACAAAACCAAACTGAATGAAACATACAGTTCAATAAGTTTCCAGGAATATACATACTGAAACACTATTTTGTTACTTGCATCCCTTTTGCCAAAGATCATGCACCAGTATCCCATCATTTTCTCTTCAACGAATGAGAATAACAAACTGCTTACCAACGCATCAAAAGTTTGATCCCTTGTGCCTGTTCCAATCGCATCACCTAATCTTGTCACTAACTGAAATAGCAAGCACGCAAAAAACAACATCACCCATATGGCTTAGTACTTACAGAAACAAGAGAAAAGGACGGTTAGCTCCATTGCTAAGATGTGATAGTTGTAAAATGTTATTACAAAGAAAACATGCCTCACATCTTGATAAGTACAAACATATATGGTGCAAATGCTACCCAACTTACTGAATTCCTATACTCATACCATGATATTCTCATCTAATAGATTATAGTACTAATTTCAAAGTTGTGTTCCCCACTTCCCCTCATTAACCACAAAATTTATTTTTGTTCCATCACATTGATATATTTGTCTACAAAGTCCCAATGGCAGACACCACGTGCGGTCGGCTCATCACAAATCTGCCTACATATGTCATTTACAATATAAAGACCCTATATTGATCAACTACATTCCAATCTATCCAAGTTAGATGCTTCATGAGTCGTTTCCAAAATGGTGACCCTGGCCCAGACCCATCCCTTGTTATCTAGGTTTCTTTTGTTGAATACGTGATTTGGTCTGACCATCCCAAGTGAGCCAGAATGGGTGTCGGCCATAAAATATCTCTGGCAAACTACAATCAGATTCCCCAACCAGGATCACAGTTCGGAGGGGATTGCAACTGATTCCATAATGGTGTTGTGGACAAATAAACATTTGCAGTAAGGGTACTTAGTACAAAGGGATGTTTCTGTTGGCAGTGTCATTTTGCAATCATATCATATTTGCAGTTGCAGACAGCTAGATATTAATGAATGTAGCAAGAAAATTGACACTACTACTTAAACATTTATTCGACTTCATGTTGGTAGGCTTTTCGATACCGATATGTATACTTAATTAAAACTGAAGTGCATGCCATGAATCGATTAATGATATACGTAGAAGTCAACAACATTCCGAACAATTTTACAAGGGAAAATCTTTGGCATAACCATACATGAATGATATACCAATTTTTAAACTATAAACATTTACAATAAAAATCGACAGCCTGTACCAGAGATATCCTATCACTACGATTCAAGAATACGTGTCTACAGTATAGCTGACACAACACACATCTGCACATTCTATACTTGAAACGGAAATTCCAAATCGATGGTTAATTCAAACATTACGAAGGGGACATAACCAATCTCAGTCAGCTCCATACCAAATTTGTAGCAGAAGAACATGTTGACTTTCCTTAATCTTTCTCAATGTGCAATCATAATGTGCTAAGCCGTCCACCCCCCTTCCACTCAATGCAGAAAGCTCAAATCTCAAAAGGAGCGGATTGTAACTTACGTGAAGGAGGTGGAAGTGGGACGCAAGCGATGAGTGGTGCTGCTGCTGCGGCGGCGGCGGCGTTGCTTGCTGCTGCTGTGGCTGCTGGTATTGTAGGGCGTGTAGATGGTCGGGCTGCGGTGAGGGCACCAGCGCCCGGTAAGGGTCACCGTACTGCTGCTGCAAAAGCTGCGGTGGGTGGTGATGGTCCATCCTCTTCTCCCTTCTTGCTAAACGGATCTTACTCTGGATCCAGGCCTCTGAAACAGGAAGAAGAAAGAATAAAGCGGCGGAATTGGTAGATGCGTTCGTTAGGGCATCTCCAGTGGTTGCGCCCCCAGGACGCAAAAACCCTCGCTTTTTTTTTGCGCCGCGGCGCGAAACGGCGCTATTCTCGAAACTGGGGGGGCGCGTTTCCCAGCCGTGAACACAGGCCGCCCCTCAGCGGCGACTCGGCCAAATTTGGGCAATCAAAAAAAAATCCCACCAAATAAATAGAGTTTTGCCACACAAATAAATAGAGTTTTGCCACACAAATAAATAGTTCAACAATTTTAAAAAAAAGTACACTAGTCATCGTCCTCAACATTGTCATTCCTCTTTCGCGCCCACAAATGCTGCACCAGGTCATCCTGCAGAGCATGATGTGTTGCAGCGTGTCGAATCTCCTGTCGCTTGGTGAGGAAGTTTGTCCATGATGCCGGCACCTGGTGATCAACATCTGCAAGAGGGCCCTGCCGGTAGTATGGTGTGCTTGCCTCACTGTGAGGCACCGGGTCATCCCGCTCACTCTCAATGATCATGTTGTGCAAGATCACACAACACTGCATCACCTCCCACATGTTGGACTTCGACCAAGTCATAGCTGGGTACCGGACAACAGCGAATCGAGATTGCAGCGCACCAAATGCCCGCTCAACATCCTTCCTGCAAGCCTCCTGGCACTTGGTAAACCAAGCTTTTGCGCTTCCTGGGATAGGGTTGGAGATGCTCTTCACAAATGTTGCCCACTTCGGGTAGATGCCATCTGCAAGATAGTACCCCTTTGTATACTGGTGTCCATTGATCTCATAGTTCACAGGGGGCATGGCCTTCGACAAGATCGGCAAAGACATTCGAGCACTGCAAGACATTGATGTCGTTGTGACTTCCAGGCATACCAAAGAATGAATGCCAAATCCATAGATCGTACGAAGCCACGGCCTCGAGAACCACCGAGCGCTCTCCCTCCTTTCCCTTGTACATCCCCTGCCAGTCAAATGGGCAGTTCTTCCATGCACAGTGCATGCAGTCGGTACTGCCAAGCATCCCCGGAAACCCTCTTGCTTCATTCTCTGCGAGGAGACGAGCAGTGTCTTGCGCATTGGGTGATCGCAGGTATATTGGGCCAAAAACTGCAACCACTGCCCGGCAGAACTTGTTCAAGCACTCGAGGTCCGTGGACTCGCTCATGCGCAGGTAGTCATCTTGTGCATCTGCGGGAGCACCGTATGCAAGCAACCTCATGGCCATCGTGCACTTCTGGATAGAGGTAAACCCTACCGTGCCGGTGCAGTTCTTCTTCAACTTGAAGTAGGTGTCGAACTCCCGGATGGCATGCATGATCTTGAGGAAGAGCGTGCGTTTCATCCTGAAGCGACGCCGGAACACCTTCTCGTCGTTGGTGGGATCCTCGGCGAAGTAGTCGGAGTAGAGGATGCAGTAGCCCTCGTACCGATGTCTCGGCCTGCTCTTGCGGCGACCGGGCTTCGATCCAGTGCGGCGCGGCGCGGCGTCCTGTGCCTGCAATCCGGCCAGGCAGCTCAGGACGAGCAGGTGCTCCTCGTCGTCGATGGCAGCCTGGTCTTCCTCGTCGAACAGCTCGGCGAGCATCTCCTCGGTGTCGGAGTCCATGGCTCGGATAGAGCGTCGAACACCTTGCGGGCGGGTGGACGCGGCTCACCGGGTACAACCTCCTCCGCGGCGGAGACGCGATCGAACGGCGGCGACGATGTGGGGGACTAGCCGGCGGTGGTTTGTCTCGTCGATCTTGTGCGATTGTGGCCGACAGCGGCGGCGTGGAGCGCGGCCGGTGGTGTGGCGACGGCGAGGCGGGCGAGCAGAAAAGACGAGTCGGGGGGTGGGGAAAGTGGGCAAATAGCGCTCCCCTCGCCGACAGCGCTGGCCCACGCGCGCTTTTCCTTTCGCCGCCCCCCCAGGCCGAACCCAACGGGCTGGGTTCCGCCTGGGGGCGGCGGCGCTAATTTCCGCCGAAACGGCGCTTTTTCAGGTCCTGGGGGGCGACTGGTGAAAAAACGGCGCTATTCACGCAAAACGGCGCTATTTTGCGTCCTGGGGGGGACGACTGGAGATGCCCTTATCAGGTTGTAGAGAGGAGGCTGCAGATCTGACCAGGATGATATTGGGGGACTTCTTTTGGGCTTCTCAGACGGCTTCGAGGTCCGGGACAGCACAAGCCAAAAGAAGTCTCGGGCTGTTGCCAAGCTTATTCCCACCGTTAAGCCATCTCCCTGTACGTTTCGAGAAACTGGTCCGGGGTTGCTTCTGAGGGCTTCCCGCAAAACACCGAACCGTTATTTTGGCTTGCCCCTTCTCTTCGATCAATTTACAGGAGAATTGCCACCAAGCACGCAAATAACGTTTCAGGAAAAAGAAACGAACCCGACCCTGGTCTGTCTTTGCTCGATACCTTTCTCCTTTCCCTGACCTTTCTCGCGAGCGCCATGGGACTGAGCTAGGGTTCCGCGGTCCGCCGCCACCACTGCCGGCGCCCACAGATCCCGCCCCCGCGCCCCGTCCGCAGCCTCATTCTCCAACCAAGAGCGTCTCCAGCCGCGGGCTCACTTCCCGCCCCCGGCCTCCTCTCCAACCATGGACGGAGACGAGGAGAGCTCTCCTCAGCGGCGGCCTCCTCCCAACTGGAGAGCACCCGAACAGTCTTCGTTCTCCTGTACGTCCTCCTTGGTCGACGACGAGCCGGTCACCGCCGCCCTCCTTTCCACCCGCCTCCCAACATCCAGGAGCTTTGCCGTCGGCCGAGAACTCGCCCAGGAGGTCGCCATCCCACTAGCTTGCTTGCTTCTGAAGGCGGGCTAGCTCCTGTCTAGGACCGTCTCCATATAGCAGCTTGGCTGCGTGCCATGCTGCTGTCGTGTTGATCCGCAGGGCCGTCCTCCATGTTGCTAGCTGCGTTAGCGCTAACCTTGGCCCTTCTGCTAGCTGATGCGAGCTGCTACTTGAAGTTATCTATTGTTTTGCTATTGATATGTTGTTGTTTTTATTCTGAAATTTAGGATACGCATAGAATGTAGGAACCTTAAAGACATTTCACAGCTCAACACACCAAATAAGCCAAAACATTAGAAGCTCAAAAGAACTCGGTCAATAGTTTCTAGGTGCTTCTACCCACCACGGTTTCTTCCCATCGAAAACCACAAGCTGGCTTATGCATAAGCATAAGCCCAAAAGAAGTCGGCCAATTATGTCATGACCCAAGACGTGTACTAGGCCTTCTCCCCACCATTGATATCTCATCCAACGGCTTACAACCATCGCAGTGCATTGTTCGGACCACCTTTCCAGCAAAGCACTTTGGCGCCAACCACTCTGTCTGTTGTCGTGTAGTTGAGCTCCCCTATTTAGGGTGCGTTTGGTAGCCCGTGTCTCCTCAACTGTCTTTCTCAACTGGCCCAAGCTGACACCATACGGGTTGGGCTAAGATTTTATACTGTGTTTGTTAGATTGTATGTGTTCAAACGGGCTCACCTGGGATGTTGTTTGTTAGATCGTACGTGATGAGACGAGAGTCCAAAAAATATAATCACACATGGGTCCACAGTTTTACACAGAACTCCTTTAGCAGAAAATAAAAAAGCAATTGGGTCCTTCAACTGCTCCACCACCGATGCGGACGGCAGGCTTGGGGGGAAACTCGCCGGTGGCGGCGCTGGTGGACATCTACGGCGGCGCTCGTGCACATCCACGGCGGTGCGAGGCGGGAGGCAACGTGAGGCGCTCACTGCTTGCCATCCATGGCGGCGCAAGGCGAAGGGGCTGGTGGCGCGAGGCATAGGCGCTGGTGTCGTTTCCGGCCGCAGGCGGCGGAGGTTCAGGCGACGTTGGGCCGCGGGGGCCAGGTAGAGCGCGGACGCCGGCGCTAGGAAGCAGAGGAGGGCGGAAGGGCGAGGTTGAACGACGGAGGTCGCCGGAACGGCGCCGGGCGGCGGGAATGGCGACGGGAGATGGTGAGATGAAGGAGAGAGAGACTCGGGAGGGGGAATGAGCTCTGATTTTCGAGCGGGGCGAGCAGCGCAGCGGCCCGGTGGGATGTTTTCGGGATGAATCGGGCAGGGCTGAGGGGAGAAGCTCGATTTGAGCTTCTCTGGTGGGCAGGGCTGAGAGTAGTTCTCGGGGTGAGGTGGGCAGGGCTAAGGAGGGGGAACCGGCCTACCAAACATGTGAAAATGGGGTGAGGAGAGATTTTCTCTGTGGAGCCGGGCTACCAAACACACCCTTAGTCACCGATCGGCTTGTGATCGAGTAGCTAGAGAAGAATTAGGGTTTATGCCCAGCCGCCACTGTAGTGGTTGGTTCCTCTGTATCTGAACTCATCTGTTTGATTTCCTCCAATATAAATATCTGAGTTCATCCTCAATTGTTCTCTAAATTTAGCTTATTGTTCTGCTCATGAACCTCTGATCGAGTCCAGGCTTATCAACTGGTATCAGAAGTCAAGATCTTCGGCGGCGAATTGAATCTGGCGATGGAGTGAAGTTGGGGTTCTTCCCGTCAAATCCTTCTCCCCCTCCCAGATTCCGGCGGCGGCGGACACGCTTGGCGGCGATTCGGCGGCGGAAGACTGTTCGAGTGCAGGTTGGGTTCAGGAATTGGTTGCCCTGGAACTTTTCCACGGTGGTAAAATCCCAGATTCTTCCCCGATCCGTGCATCACCAGGAGGCGCGGCGGCGTTGGAGTCGGCAAGGGCGACGTCAGAATCGGCACTCCTTGAGTCAGGTTTAATCCCCTCAACGTTTGCCCGATTAATTCTCAGGCGAGGTTAGCTAGCTTTCTGCTGGCAAGTAAAATCCCTCCCAGGACGATGGAACAGCAAACAGAAACAGCAGATACAGGCATGCTCGAGCTCGAATCCCTGCAGCTTGATGTACGCACCTTGCAACGAGGCCGAGAAGAAGACAAAGAGGAATTTGCGGCTTTCCGTCAGACAGTCAACAACAATCTCAGGAGTATCCAAACCAATTTTGCAAGCATACAAACCAACTTCGAGGGCATGTTCGCAGCATAGAAAGTGGATGCAGGCACAACATCTCCTCTGGAACAAACCAGTACCACCCCAGAAACTCCACCAAATGCAAACAATTCAGTCAATTCTGGCAAGCAACCTCTGGCACCTATGAAGCAAATCGGTAATCAAGTGTTACAAGATCAGACTACCAAGGAGCTCACTGTGGAGGGCACAAGCAAGCCTCCTTACAGACATCCTCACTATGGTAAAGTCACAACTGTTGTCCACGAGCCAATGAAGCAGGGTCTCACTGCTGCCCATCAGGAACTCATGCTTGAAAATATTGAGTTGGAAGGAAATATTGAGCCTCACTGATGATTATTATAAGGTTATTGTTAACACAAACATGGATGGAGGAAGACCTCAAGACTTGCTGGAAAACAACATGGAGATGATGGAAAACAAACTTACAAGTGTTGAAAACAAATGTGCAAGTGTGGAAAACAACTCCAGGAATGTTCTTCCACACTAAGGAATGGTGAAAACAAGAGGAGGGCGCCCCGTTGAAGATCAATGCGCCATATAGAAAGTCCTAATTCAATTAGGCATGGCCTGTATGCCATAATGGCCGAACCCCCTAAAGTTGGGTCGGTTTGTATCCCTTCCTAGTCCAAGTAGGAGTCCTAGTAGAGTCCTCCTAGTCCAAGTAGGAGTCCTAGTCCTAGTAGGAGAGGTCCTTGTGCAAGGAGCCCTCCACCTATATATACTCCCCACCTGCGTGTGGAAGAGGGAGAACAAGTTTAAACCAAAAACCCCCAAAACCCTAGCCTCTAGATTGTATTGCTTGTTAAGCATTCATCTTGAAGTTTACCAATTGCAAAGCAGCGTGATATCTTGTTATTCCATCTGGGAATAAAGGGATACAGCACCACTTGTGATCTTTGATCATTTGTGCAAGAGTGTGTAGTTGAGAATATCTAAGGAGCTTGATTGTTGTTGCATTGGCAACGGGGATTAGCTAAGAGAGGTCTCAGTGTAGCACTAGTTATCCAATTATCAGAAAAATACAAAAAGAGAGAGTTAGTTCATCGAGAAGATCGGGCCACCCCTTATCATCTTGGTATCAGATTCTCAGGTTTACTCGGTGAGCAAATTTATCCCTAGTTTAGTTGTTTTTATTTTCTATCCAGAAAAAGCCCCACAAAAATATTAGGTTTAGTTTGTGCCAGAGCCTAGATCAACACCAATTTGCATCTACTAGTTGTTGTTTCTTGTTGTTTTGCGTTTCTGTTTTTCTTTTTATCTTTTTAGGGTTCCTCGTGTTCATCTTTTATTTCTACATATACCCAAAAAAAAAGTCTCAAAAAAAAGTGTCTTGCGATCCGTACATTGAAAACGAGTCGCTATTTTTCCACCTACCAAAACGCTGTCGCTTCCAACCGACCAACACGCAATCCGAGGCGCGCACCAAACCATCCACGCGCTTTCCCCTGGCCGAAACCGCTACCAGCCAAATCGCTGCCTCCGTTCCGCCGCCAGTCCACGCGTTTTTCACCACCACGCGCTTCGCGACTGTGTCGCGCCCTGGTCCCAACCGCCACCGATCCGTGCGCCGATTCCTTTCTACCAAAAAAAAAAGCCGCGAGAGCATCCGCTGCCACGCGCGCGATTGTTTCCGCTAAGCGCCAAATAGCTACGCACCGGACTTACCTAACCACGCGCACATCCCGCCAAATTCCACGTGCATCCCTGTCCATGTCGGACTCCGAGCGACCAAGTCGTATCGCGCACCCACCGTTCGTTGTTGCAACAGAAAGCACATGTGCGCGCTAGTGTTTCGTCTTGTACTCGGTCCGCGCGCTGCCGCGTATCAGAGTTAAAGCGGTACCCGGAGCGTGCCCCACCTTCCAGCTTTTTGCCGCACCGACTCGCTAAAACGCCAAACACGCCAAACGCGTTCCTTTTGTCCTACTCGCACTCGGATCCGCTACCAAAGTCTCGCTGCCATACGCCTCCAAAAGTCACACCCCACACACACCAGCAAGTCCACACAACCGCGTGTAAATCTCCACAAGTTTTGTTTAGTTTTTTTTTTCTTTTCTTCCGGTTTTATCCCTAGGTTTCTTGTGTTGATCTTTGTTTAGCCTTAGCCATAGCCATTCTACAGCAAATTTTAGGTCCCCAAAACCCAAAGACTAGCTGTTTTATTGCTCTACAGGCTGCTCAATTTGATCAATTTTTATCCATATTTTCTGCTCCTAGTTGATTCAAAGGCCATTGAAAAAGTACAAAAAAAATAGAAAAAGAGAAAAAGCAAAAAGAGGCAGAGACATACTATCACTAGTGGAAGCCTATCATCTTGGATATTTTGTGGACATATTTGAGCAATCTTGTGCCTGTTTCATAGAGTATTTGCTAGTGTCTTTCCAGTGCTTGCAATATCTCTTCCATATAATTGCTAAGCCACATTTGTCTCCCAGAGTGAGTGTGTTTCCTTTAGTATTTTTCATCACATTAGACAGTGCATTGGAGTTGTTATTTTGGTGTTGTTAGGAATCCCAACCAAGCCCCACCAAAAACCCTGTTTGCATTGTGATACTTGATAGCTCGGATTATTCTCTTCTCACACTCAAGCACATTATTCATTGCTCCTTGTTGGTAAGTTGATCCTTTTCACTCTTGGAACATCAAGTGAAGCCATCTTTGCTTGGTTTTGAGTGAGTTGTGAGAGGCACCACAACCTATTGTTATTTTGTTTTAACAAATTAATCGATGGGTTTTCCTAGTGTTGATGCTTGCAGTGCTACGTTTTGGAAGGAGGATGCTAGTGGGATTCCAGCAAAAGATTTATTTCACTTCACGGCAGACATCAAGGAAAGTAAGGTTGCTATTACCCTTGATAAAGGTACACGGTATAATTTTGTTAGTCCTGAGGTTGTTGAAGAATTACAGCTGGTTCCACGCACATATGATCCATTCAGGTTACCTACATATGATGATGAACTTATTATTACTCACATAGTCTTTGTTCCTTTAACCATTCATGGCCATAAGGAGAAAATTTTATGTTATGTGATGCCTAGAGATATTATTTGTTCTCATCTTTTGTTGGGACAACAATGGTGCACTAAATATAAAGTTAATTTTGATAGCCATTATCCTGATTTACAATTCTTTTGGAACAATAAGAAAAATTGGATAATACATGCACGGCTTACACAATTTCAAAGAATTAGACATCAACCCTTAATTTCTGCTCAAATGCTTGAAAAGCAAAGACTTGAAAAACTTGAGATGCAAAGAATTGAGCGTTTAGTTATGGGATTTGTCGAGGTTGAGAAGACATGTGAGGTTGTTTCTACTAACGTAATCATGTCTACTCCTAGTGTTGTTTCTTGTGATATGCAGGTTACTTTTGAAGAAAGGGAGCCACCTCAACTACAACCTGCATCACCACTTGAGATAGATGAATTGGTACCTACTAAATCTGAGGAGGATGTCATTGATAAAGGTGCTAATTTCGAGCTACAAACTACAAGTGCTGAATTTTGTGAGTCTACTAAATTGCTAGTTGATTCTTATGAGTTAACAAGCATAGATAGTCCACCTACATGTGATAATGTGCTAATTTCAAAATTTAATCATGTGGTTTTGATTTCACATAAAGAAGTACTTGCTAAAATACCACCTAATGATATTGTGGATTACATCATGTTAAATGAATCAATTAATGTGCAAAGTGTTATGAAAAAGGTTGCTGAAATTTCATATGTAAATTCTAGCAATTATGTTTCTTCTTTCACTTTTAACTTGATTGGTGACTATAACATGAGTGAAATTTTTATGGTGGATCACATATGCATAACTTGTGATAAAATGGACGAATTAAACATTGTGTTACCTTGGTTAGATGGTTTACAATTTGCTACATATGAGCATGATTTTACACATATGTTTGGTTTGACACAACACTTGTTAAGTACATGTGCTCATAAATTGTTCTTCACTTATATTTGCAAATTGAGTTGCAATTTTCATGATGAAAATAATAAGCATATTCCCACCTTTGAGTGCACTAATAAACATAAGTTTGATCATAGATCTTCTGTGAGAACACTTGAATTGATACTAAACAATAAAAATATATACACATATGATTCTCCTTTTGATCATGATTTTATGAGCTTCACTTATATTTGCAATTATGATTGCTATTTTATGAGATGCTATGACAATTATGTGATATTTACATACAAATTTCGTGGTCACAATTTTATGATATGATAACAACTAATGCACCTCATTATAGATATATGTATTGTGCATACACGTTGTTCTTTTTGTTTATTCCACTTTCAGCATACAACAAGCCGAGGACGTCTTGTCTTGAAGAAAGGGAGGATGATCAGGATATAATAGGGGTCCATGGTGAATGTACATGCTTGAGTTGGAAGGAAATATTGAGCCTCACTGATGATTATTATAAGGTTATTGTTAACACAAACATGGATGGAGGAAGACCTCAAGACTTGCTGGAAAACAACATGGAGATGATGGAAAACAAACTTACAAGTGTTGAAAACAAATGTGCAAGTGTGGAAAACAACTCCAGGAATGTTCTTCCACACTAAGGAATGGTGAAAACAAGAGGAGGGCGCCCCGTTGAAGATCAATGCGCCATATAGAAAGTCCTAATTCAATTAGGCATGGCCTGTATGCCATAATGGCCGAACCCCCTAAAGTTGGGTCGGTTTGTATCCCTTCCTAGTCCAAGTAGGAGTCCTAGTAGAGTCCTCCTAGTCCAAGTAGGAGTCCTAGTCCTAGTAGGAGAGGTCCTTGTGCAAGGAGCCCTCCACCTATATATACTCCCCACCTGCGTGTGGAAGAGGGAGAACAAGTTTAAACCAAGAACCCCCAAAACCCTAGCTTCTAGATTGTATTGCTTGTTAAGCATTCATCTTGAAGTTTACCAATTGCAAAGCAGCGTGATATCTTGTTATTCCATCTGGGAATAAAGGGATACAGCACCACTTGTGATCTTTGATCATTTGTGCAAGAGTGTGTAGTTGAGAATATCTAAGGAGCTTGATTGTTGTTGCATTGGCAACGGGGATTAGCTAAGAGAGGTCTCAGTGTAGCACTAGTTATCCAATTATCAGAAAAATACAAAAAGAGAGAGTTAGTTCATCGAGAAGATCGGGCCACCCCTTATCAATTGACACACAGGAAGAACAAATTCAGGAAAATCAGGGACAAGCAAGAACTTTTCATGCTAAAACCAAACTCCAGTTTCCTACACTGGACAACAAGCAAACAACTCCTGCAGTCAAACCGGCGAAGATGAACATACCCGAATTCTCTGGCATAGATGCAGACTCCTGGATACAGACTATTGAGCTTTACTTCGATGCAGCTCGAACACCTCTGGAACAGAGAACTGAAGTGGCCATTACCTACTTAAAAGGAGATGCAATACAGTGGTGGAGGGGCACTGGCTACATTGCAACAAATGTCCCTTGGCACCGATTTTGCAGTTATTTAGCTGACAGGTTTGCTGAAACGTCCATTTGCGACAATGTGAGGGCTTTCCATGGGTTGACACAGACCACCACTGTTGCTGTCTACATACAAAAATTCGAAGCCGCAATGAATTTAATGAGACGAGATAGCCCTGGCCTCCCTGATGATTACTATATGAATAGTTTCATATCTAGGTTATCTGACTATATACAAGCCCATCTTCAATGCCATAAACCTGACACAATTCAAAAAGCAATGTGGATGGCTAGACGAATTGAACATGCTGCTCCACCAAAGAGAACTTACAGTACCCTCTCGGCAAAAAGATCTGCTATAGTGGACAGCAAACAAGGTGATAAGGGGTGGCCCAATCTTCTCAGTGAACTCACAGATAACTTCTGTATTGATAACTAGTGCGCCACTAAGAACTCTCCGGCTGATCCCTGAAGCCAATGCAACAGATAGCAACCCAATGGATATTCTTAACTCCACACTCTTGCACAAGTAATCCACCGACTACAAGTGGTACTGTACCGTCTTATTCCCAGTGGAACAGCAGGTATCACGTAAAGTTTGCAGATGAACCACTAGTATGAAAGGCTAACAAGCAGTTTCAACTAGGGGCTATGGGGTTTGTTTGATTCAATCGTAGTCTGATCTATTCCACACGCAGGTGGTAGCTATATATGAGGGAGGGGTGCGGCCACAAGCTCCTTGCGCAAGCAATCCCTCTCCTACTCTACTAGGACTCCTATTTCCTAACACATATGGATACAAACCGACCCCACACACAAAGGGGTGCGGCCATATTGGTATACACACCAATTGGACTCGTTTTGGAAACTGGCAGAAAACTATTCGTGGCTTGTTTCGGTCACCACGGCTTGCACGAGTCGAATTTCTTGATGGGGCCGGATCCATTGGAAAGCCCATCAAATTCCCTATCCGTAGAGTGCTTGTTTGCTGTATTTGGAGCCCGTATGAAGAATCCATGACTATTTCAAATTCGGGACTCCTGGCAGTCCGAACTGAAACATCAATTCCTTGTAGTTGTTTTCCATGCCTCCTTCTTCTGCTCCTTGCTTCCTCTTCTCCGTCCATGTTTGTGTTATCAATAAACCTAATCATACATATCATAGGCTTAGGTAGTATAACGTTCTCACAAACACAAACATTATTTATTAATAGGAAAGAATTCACCTTATAATAAACATCAGTGAGACTCAATATTTCCTTCCAACTCAAGCATGAATAAACCTCATGGACCTCTATTATGTCCATATCATCCTCCCTTTCTTCAAGACAAGCCGTCCTCGGCTTGTAGTAAGCTGAAAGTGGAAGAAACAAAAAGAACAACGTGTATGCACAATACAAATATCTATAATGAGGTGCATTAGTTGTTATCATATCATAAAATTGTGCCCTATACATGTGACCACGAATTTTGCTTAAAAACATCACATAATTGTCATAGCACTCCATAAAATAGCAATCACAATTGCAAATATAAGTGAAGCTCAATAAATCATGATCAAAATGAGAATCATATGTGTATATATTTTTATTGTTTAGTATCAATTCAATTGTTCTCACCGAAGATCTATGATCAAATTTATGTTTATTAATACACTCAAAGGTGGGAACATGCTTATTATTTTCATCATGAAAATTGCAACTTAATTTGCAAATATAAGTGAAGAACAATTTATTAGCACATGTATGTGACAAGTGTTGTGGCAAACCAAACATATGTGTAAAATCATGCTCATATGTAGGAAGTTGTAGCTTAGTTACCCAAGGTAAAACAATGTTCAAATCGGCCACATGATCACATGTTATGCATATATGATCCACCATAAAAATTTCACTCATGTTATAATCACCAATCAAGTTAAAAGTGAAAGAAGAAACATAATTGCTAGAATTGACATATGAAATTTCAGCAACCTTTTTCATAGCACTTTGCACATTAATTGATTCATTTAACATGATGTAATCCACAATATCATTAGGTGGTATTTTAGCAAGTACTTCTTTATGTGAAATCAAAACCACATGATTAAATTTCGAAATTAGCACATTATCACATGTAGTTGGACTATCTATGCTTGTTAACTCACAAGAATCAACTAGCAATTTAGTGGGATCACATAAATCAATACTTGAGAGGGGTAAAACGAAAACAGCACCTTTATCAATAGCAACCTCCTCAGAATTATTAGGTACCAATTCAACTATCTCAAGTGGAGATGCAGGTTCTACTTGTTGTGGCTCCCTTTCTTCAAAAGTAACCTGCATATCACAAGAAACAAAACTAGGCACAATGGCATGCTCCTCCAATGGTTGTGGTGATGGTGGTGGTGGTGCAGGTTGTACTATAGGCTCCCTTTCTTCAAAAGCAACCTGCACATCACAAGACACAACACTAGAAGTAGACATAGTTACATTAGTAGAAACAGCCTCATAGGTCTTCTTAACCTCTACAGATCTCATAACCAATGGTTGATGTCTAATTCTTTTAAATGTTGTAGGACTTTCATGTATTATCCAATCTCTCTTTTTATTCCAAAAGAATTGTAAATCAGGATAATGGCTATCAAAATTAACCTTATAGACAGTGCACCAAGAATCACTCAACAAAAGGTGACAACAAGTAAATGCTCTAGGAAGCACATAACACCTAATGCGCACTGTATGATCATAAATAGTTAACGGAATCCAAGTAACATGAGTAATGTGAAGTGGAGCATCATTAGTTTTTAACATAAATGGACTGCGAGTTGCATAAGTTGTCAACTGGAATGCTTCAACAACCTCAATATTAACAAAATTACGCCATGTACGCTTATCAAGAGTAATAGCAACAGTACTACCATTGATGTCTCCTCTGAAGTGGAACAAATTTGCTGCAAGTATTCCACTAGAATCCTCCTCCCAGAAAGCATCACTGCACCAAGAAGAACTAGAAAACTCCATTGATTAACTTGTTAGTAACAAAATAACAATGGGATGTGGTGTTCTCTCACAACTCACTCAAAAATCTAGCAAGACAATAGATTATCTTACCGTTCCAAAGTGAATAGAAATACTTACCAACAAGTAGTGGCAACTAATATGCTTTGATGTGAAGAAGAGAATACCCAGGGTGCTAACAATCACAAGACAAACAAGGTATATGGTGGGGCTTGGTATGGATACCTAACAACACCAAAATAACAATTCCTATTTGCTGTCCAATGTGATATAAAAAGCACGGGAAACACACACCAAGTATGGAGACAAATGTGGCAATGCAAATATATGGAGGAAATTTTGCAATGCACTGGAAAGACACTAGCCAAGCTCAAATAATATTCAGGCACAAGATTGCTCAATGGTGTGTCAATATAGCAATGATGAAAACAACTCCACAAATATATCAATGTATCTTAAGGCCTTTTTGCTTTTTTCTCAATTTTTTTTTTCTCTTTTTCTCTTTTTTTTTTTTACTGGCCAAATAACAACACAAGAAGCAATACTGTCAAGTGGTAACAATGCTATGAACAATGTGACACAAATATATGATAGTGAGCAGCCTGAAAACGAGCAAAATATAGCTAGTCTTATGGGTTGTGTACCTAAAATTTTGCTGTAGATAGGCTGTGTCTAAGTTCACAAAGTTATGGAGTGGAATCAAAACGAAATTGTCAAAGAAAACAGAGATTTACTGCAGTTTGTGGGGAGTGTGGTTTGGGAGCCGTATAGCAGCGATCTGTGCAGGTGAAAATTGCTGCGAGTCCAATACAATGATTTGTCGCGTAGCAGTTGGTCCGACACGGGGCACAGAAAACGTGGCCGCAAAGTCTTGGCGGGTGGTGGTATCCGTGCGCGGATTGTGGACCGAATCCCACGACTGGAAATCAGCGCACGTATCGAGACAGTAGGGAATAACGCGCGGATTTCTGTTGCTCGCGTCGCGTGGAGGACGCCAACTAGCGCTCGGTTTCCAACGCGGCAACGCGTGCAGGACGGCGCCAGCCTGGTAGCGATCGGTGCGGTGGTAGCGATTGGGCTTTTATGCGCGCGCGATGGATTTTGTTTTGGCTCGTAGCTGTCGGAAGCTGGTGCGTGGAAGGATGCGCTCGAACGATGCGATCGAGTCCAACGAAAATTGACGCGCGGCTCGGAAATAGAAACGACAAGGCCAGCGGTGGGCGGAACCTGCTGGCACGGATTCCGACGCGTCTCTGTTGCCTCCGACCGGAATTTGAAAGCGCGTGGCTGGCGTGGCTCAGCGCGCGTTTGACGCTGTAATCAAAGACGGCAACGCGGTTTCTGACTTGCGGCTGCAAATTGGCGCAGCGATCGGCGTGGCCGGTAGCGACGCGATTCACAGCGACGAAAGACGACACGAGGTCGAGCGAGGGCGCGTTTCCCCACGCGATTAGCGCGCGCGAGAACGGATCCGTGTCCCCTTTATCTGCTAGCGGTCGGAAGTGCCGACACGGGACAAGATCTCGTGGCTGATGCCGACAAGGACGCGTGGCCGGTGGTTTCCTTTGGCACGAAGGTCGAAACCGCCAGGGACAGGGATTCGACGCGCGCGATCTGCAGGCGGAAAGAAAAACGACAACGAAATTTGCAACGCGCGCAGCGAATAGGACAAGTAGGGCAGCCCTAGACAGATATTTTTGGTGGGATTTTCGCTATAGATCTAAACAAAAGATGAACTAGATGAACCCTAAAAAGATGAAAAAGAAAAACGGGAACGCAAATCAACAGAAAACAGCAACTAGTAGATGCAAATTGGTGTTGATCTAGGCTCTGGCAATGAACTAACACTATTTTTGTGGGGCAATTTTCTGGATAGGAAATAAAAACACTCAAAACTAAAGGTAAAAGTATGATAGCTCACCGAGGCAACCTGTAAATCTGATACCAAGATGATAAGGGGTGGCCCAATCTTCTCAGTGAACTCACAGATAACTTCTGTATTGATAACTAGTGCGCCACTAAGAACTCTCCGGCTGATCCCTGAAGCCAATGCAACAGATAGCAACCCAATGGATATTCTTAACTCCACACTCTTGCACAAGTAATCCACCGACTACAAGTGGTACTGTACCGTCTTATTCCCAGTGGAACAGCAGGTATCACGTAAAGTTTGCAGATGAACCACTAGTATGAAAGGCTAACAAGCAGTTTCAACTAGGGGCTATGGGGTTTGTTTGATTCAATCGTAGTCTGATCTATTCCACACGCAGGTGGTAGCTATATATGAGGGAGGGGTGCGGCCACAAGCTCCTTGCGCAAGCAATCCCTCTCCTACTCTACTAGGACTCCTATTTCCTAACACATATGGATACAAACCGACCCCACACACAAAGGGGTGCGGCCATATTGGTATACACACCAATTGGACTCGTTTTGGAAACTGGCAGAAAACTATTCGTGGCTTGTTTCGGTCACCACGGCTTGCACGAGTCGAATTTCTTGATGGGGCCGGATCCATTGGAAAGCCCATCAAATTCCCTATCCGTAGAGTGCTTGTTTGCTGTATTTGGAGCCCGTATGAAGAATCCATGACTATTTCAAATTCGGGACTCCTGGCAGTCCGAACTGAAACATCAATTCCTTGTAGTTGTTTTCCATGCCTCCTTCTTCTGCTCCTTGCTTCCTCTTCTCCGTCCATGTTTGTGTTATCAATAAACCTAATCATACATATCATAGGCTTAGGTAGTATAACGTTCTCACAAACACAAACATTATTTATTAATAGGAAAGAATTCACCTTATAATAAACATCAGTGAGACTCAATATTTCCTTCCAACTCAAGCATGAATAAACCTCATGGACCTCTATTATGTCCATATCACAAGGGAGCAATCATCCTGCTGCAACTACTATCGAAGAAGCTCGTGCACTGAATTTGTGTTTCAAGTGTAAGGAGCCCTGGTTTCCAGGCCATAAGAAAGTCTGCAAGATGATTACCAAAGCACAGATACAGGCTTTGCAAGTTAAACCACAGGAAATGAAACATCAAATAGTGTACATTCATGAGGACACTGACAGTGAAGAGGAAGTGGAAGTCCAAGACAAAACTGCTGAACTACAGTTGTCAATGCATGCACTTCAAAGCCACAAGACAAGTAAAAATGCATTTATACTCTCACTGCTCCTGGGCAACAAATGTGCTACTGCTTTGGTGGATACAGGCAGTTAAGCAACATTTATTTCCCCTGAATTCGCACAGCTAGCAAACTGCACACTCACACCAATCAAACAAATGAAAGTGACAGTTGCCAATGGAAGTACATTATGGACAGAATTCTCTTGCAATCAGTGTGATTACACAATTCAGGGCATTCCATTTCAATCAGATTTTAAAGTTCTACAGTTAAACAGTTATGATGTCATATTGGGAGCTGACTGGGTTTACATTCACAGTCCAATGACAATGGATTTCAAAAGAATGACACTCAAAGCTACAATGCCTAACAACACTACTGTCACTTTCCAAGATGATAGTTTCCCCACTAATCCAAACATCAAGGAAAGTAACATATCATCTAAGCTATTGGACAATGCCATCTGTGGGGCCTTGTTATTGATCAAACAGTCAGTTCCAGATAGCAATACAGAGAGTGAACAGCCTGCAGAAATTAAACAATTAATCCAGGAATATTCCTCTGTTTTCTCTGAACCAAACGAGCTGCCACCCAAACGAGATTGTGACCACTCCATCCCATTACATCCAGGAGCGCCTATAATAAACCAGAGAACTTATAGGTTGCCACATCACCAAAAGGACATCATGGAGGATATCATCAAGGACCTCTTAAACAAAGGAGTCATTCGAAACAGTGCAAGTCCCTACTCCTCTCCAGCTCTATTGGTCAAGAAAAATGACCACACTTGGAGAAAATGCATTGATTTTAGGAAGCTGAATTTGCAGACAGTGAAGAACAAATACCCTATCCCTATTATTGAGGATCTACTTGATGAATTACATGGCTCCCAATTCTTTCCAAGATAGACTAAGGAGTGGTTATCACCAGATACGAATGAGGGATGAGGACATCAGCAAGACTGCCTTCACCACCCATCAAGGGCATTATGAGTATGTTGTTATGCCTTTTGGGCTAACAAATGCCCCTGCCACTTTCCAACAACTGATGAACAGCATCCTGGCACCAAGCTTGAGGAAATTCACACTGGTTTTCTTCGATGACATTTTGGTCTACATCAAATCCATGAAGGAACATACACAACACTTGAAACAAGTGTTTGAGACACTGCAACACAACAACCTCTTTGCAAAACTTTCAAAGTGCTCATTTGGACAGAAGCAAATAGAATACCTGGGTCATATCATCACTGGACAAGGAGTGGCAACCGACCCACAGAAAATTGACAACATACTCAAGTGACCAGCTCCTAGTAATACAACCCAGCTGAGAGGATTTCTTGGTCTCACTGGTTACTATAGAAGATTTGTTAAGAACTATGGACTCATTTGCAGGCCACTGTTTGATGCACTCAAAAAGGATAATTTTGTGTGGGCTGAGGAACAGGAAAAGCTTTCACACTACTCAAGCAAACAATGACATCACCCCCGGTGTTAGCCATGCCAGATTTCTCACTTCCTTTCACATTGGAAGCTGATGCCTCTGATAAGGGCATTGGGGTTGTACTTATGCAAAAAGGCAAACCTATTTCTTTCATGAGCAAGGCCATAGGACCCAGGGCAGTAGGCTTATCAACTTATTCAAAGAAGCCATGGCTATTTTGGAGGCATTAAAAAGTGGAAACGTTATTTCTCAGCATCTTCCCTAGTGATCAAAACTGACCAACAGAGCCTAAAATATGTACAGGATCAAAAACTTACCCAAGGGATACAACACAAGCTACTTGTGAAACTACTTGGCTACAATTACCCAGTGGAATACAAAAAAGGAAAGCAAAATATTGTAGCTGATGCACTATCCAGAGTCCAGCATACATTACACACCTTATTCACCAGCTCTGCCCTGCCAGCTTGGGTGACAGATGTCACAAAATCCTACACAGAGGATGCCAAGTGCAAAGAACTCATCACTCGGCTTACCATTGACCCAGCTGCTGTCACCAATTTCACCTTCTCCAAAGGAATCTTGAGGCATAAGGGAAAGATTTATGTGGGTAGTACTACAACTCCCAGGAACACACTAATTCAGTCCTTACATGACTCAGAATTGGGAGGCCACTCAGGGGAAAAGGCTACTTACCAGAGAATCAAATTGATGTTTCACTCGCCTGGCATGAAACAACAAGTAATTGACTTCATTAAACAGTGTCCAACCTGCCAATTGAACAAAGGACAGCACTGTAAATATCATGGGCTATTACAACCTCTTCCAATCCCTGATTTTGCCTGGTCCCATATCAGCATGGACTTTGTGGAAGGTCTACCAGTGTCTGAAAACAAGGATTTAATCCTTGTAGTTGTGGATAGGTTTACCAAATATGCTCATTTCCTTGCCATGAAACACCCCATTACTGTTAAATCAGTGGCTAAAGCTTTCACAGAGGGCATTTTCGAACTACATGGCTTACCCTCAGTTATTGTCACCGACAGGGACAGGATATTCACCAGTTCCATGTGGCAAGATCTCTTCAAAGCACTGGGAGTGCAATTACACTTCGGTACTTCTTATCACCCACAAACAGACGGCCAAACAGAACAAGTAAACCAATGTTTGGAAAATTACCTCAGGAACATGTCATTTCTCCAGCCCAAGATGTGGCATCAGTGGCTTGCATTAGCTGAGTGGTGGTATAACACATCTTTCCACACCTCACTCAAGATGACACCCTTCCAAGCATTATATGCAAGACCACCACCACTAATAGCTGAATCACTACTTCCTCCGGATGAATCTAGCACCACTCTCTTTCCCACCCCTAACACTGAATCTATTGCCGAACAGATCAAGGAAAATCTGCTCCATGCCCAAGAAAGGATGACCAAGCAGGCAAACAAGAATCGCACAGAAAGACAATTGGAAATTGGTGATATGGTGTATCTCAAGTTGCAACCTTACAGGCATACCTCCCTGAGCATCCACAGGTGTGTCAAATTACACTCTAAATACTATGGTCCTTTCAAAGTACTCGCTAAAGTGGGAAACACATCATACAAGATCCTCCTACCAGAGGGATGCCAACTACATCACACCTTCCATGTGAGCCAACTCAAGAAGCACCTAGGGCCCAAAGCTATTCCCACTCCACATCTTCCACTGGTGAATGCAGATGGCACCATCCTTCTAGCTCCTGAAATTGTTCTTGAAAGGAAACTCATCCCTCGAGTCCAAGGATCGATCTCCATTCCAGTGGTCAGGTAGTTGATCAAATGGGAGAGCCTACCGGAAGAACAAGCAAGCTGGGAAGATGCAGCCTTCATTCAAAAAGCTTTTCCTTCTTTCAACCCTTGAGGACAAGTGTGCTGTCGACAAGGGGGAGTTGTCATGACCCAAGACGTGTACTAGGCCTTCTCCCCACCATTGAGATCTCATCCAACGGCTTACAACCATCGCAGTGCATTGTTCGGACCACCTTTCCAGCAAAGCACTTTGGCGCCAACCACTCTGTCTGTTGTCGTGTAGTTGAGCTCCCCTATTTAGTCACCGATCGGCTTGTGATCGAGTAGCTAGAGAAGAATTAGGGTTTATACCCAGCCGCCACTGTAGTGGTTTGTTCCTCTGTATCTGAACTCATCTGTTTGATTTCCTCCAATATAAATCGAGTCCAGGCTTATGGGGAAGCCCGATCGACGAGTCCAGGCTGATTTCCGCCACTCAGGGGAAGCCCGATCGACGGGTCCGTCGCCGGCGGGAGGCTGAGCAGCAGAGAACTAGAATGCGGAGCGGTAGAGTAGCGTAGAGACCGGCGAAAATGACAAAAATAACCCTTTTAAAATGGGAAAATTTGCCAGGGGACACCGTTATTTTGTGGCGTTTGCTGAAACACACCACCGGAATGTGACTTTGCAGGGTACCATTAAAATTTCATCACTTATTTGCCACAACACACCTTATAACCAAAAATGGAATGTTTGAGTTTTCAGGTAGGAATATACTGTCCAGCACATGTGCCCGGAATTTCTCCAAGTCCGCTCCAAGCGTTCTTCTTCTCCACGCAGACCCCACGTCGACCAAGGCACGGAACTGCATCGACGAAGGACTAACCCTAGCGGATGTAGGATGCCTTATTCCATCTCTTTCGCTGCCCAGCATACGTCACTATCGTTCGTCCCCGTCTCACGTCCCCCGCAAAGGGCGACCAGCGTACCAAGGTGACTTGCCACCCCGTGAAGAGTTCAGGCCTGCACCTAGCGTTCTTGGCCGCACTCAGTGGCGCCCTCGCGCTGGAGGAGCACGTTGCTGCCTCATTCGTCTTCCCAATTTGATGTGAACCGGCTATTGTGTTTTATCGAATTTATGTCCCCGCTAATTCTCATATGATACGTACATATTCTTTTGCATATTAAGTGCTCTCTGAAATAGATACGTACATACTGCATGAGGCTAAATTTTTAATTGGAAAAAAAAATTGTTCAAAACTGCATGTACGATTGTCATCCCAAGTAAAAACATCAAACTTTCCGTTTTTGGCCATTCAGTGTGTTGTGGCAAATGTGTCACCAAATTTTAATGGTACCCGGCAAAGTCACATTCTGGTGGTGTGTTTCAGCAAACGTCTCAAAATGACGGTGTCCCCTGGCAAATTTTCCCTTTTAAAAAAGGATCGAGCCGTCCCCGGGGATGGGAACCCGGATGGCACGTTTGTTTGTAGAGTTTTGTAGAGGATCAGAGGGGATAATCCTTAGGCTGCTCAGTTACCGCGTCCATGATCAGCCCCAAATCCTTGTTGACCCCGTGGATCAGTGCCACCAGGAATTAATTCCGTTCCACCCGTCTCGACGGTTATACCCAAGCGGGATCATACCCCGGCCCAACCACGCCCAAACCCGGCCATTCCACCGGGAAAAAATAATCTCCTCCCAACTCGTGGAAAACTTTCCCGAATCGTTATCGAAAAGAAGAGAACGCTCTCGCCCCGATTCCTTGTCCGACGACTCAGAGGCGATGGCGGCGGCGCGTCGTCCTAGATACGATGGCCTCCCACCCTCCAATCCCGTCCAACTCATCATCCTTGAAGTCGTACATGCTCTCCTCATGTCCTTCCTCCGCCAACCCTTTCAAAACGAGATTGCCAGTGCTCATCCCCGACGCGGCGGCGACCTGGAAGCAGATCGATCGGAGGTGACCCAGAGGAAAATCAGCCTCCGGTGATGGTGGCGGCAACATGCTCCCTGCTCTAAATCTTGGAGCCGGCGCCGCATCTCCCCTGCATTTTTAGTGCCAGAAATTAATTTCTCAATGGATCTTTGGTGGTTCTTTGCGGGATTCGTCTGAATGTGAGTTTCGGAAGAAAGAGGAAAGCAGAGAACACTAGTTCTGATTTACTGTGGTATGTGCCATGGAGCTCTCATTCTTCGTATTGACCTCCTGCAAGGAGACCAAGCTTCATGCGGCTGCCTTTAGAGAAAGGGAAGCGCTGCAAGTTCATTTGTGACTACCCTCTTCTTGCTCCATGTAAGCATTCTGGCTGCTTACTATTTCCAATATCTTTGGAAGAAGGCACTAGAGGGTTCTCTTATCGTTGTTGAATTGTGTTGCCCTGGAGACATCAAAATTTAGTTTTTTGTTAATACTGGTGTAGTTTTTCATGGTTATTTAGATGGAAAATGCTACAAACATCCGGTGATGAGGATATAACAGGGGTATATGGAGATTGTACATTCTTGAGCTGGAAGAAAATATTGAGCCTCACTAATGTTCATTATAAGGTGAATTCTTTTCTAGTAATAAATAATGTTTGTGTTTATAAGAATGATATACTACCTAAGTCTATGCATTTATGTATTAGCAGGGTTATTGGTAACACAAGCATTGGTGGAGCAATGGAGCTGGTTGAAGAGGATGGAAAGCACGAGGGGGGCGAGGGAGGAAGTGGAACCATCAAGGATATTCGGTTCGGACTAGCAGAAGTCCCGAATTTGAAACGATCATGGACTCTTCATACGGATTCCAATTAATGCAAATAAGCACAATCTAAATAGGAAATTCGAAGATATTTCCAATGGATCTAGCCCCATGTACGGATTTGACTTGTACAAGGCGTAGTGACCAAAACAAGTCACGGGTTGTTTTCTGCCAGTTTCCAAATTGAGTCATGCCAAGTTAGGAAACTTAGAGATTAGTTTGTTTACGACTTCAACTGCAGCTTGGACATCCAGCAGCCTTTATAAGGATTGTAATTCGCACTATTAGGGTGAGAACAAGTTTAAACCAAAAAACACTAGGCTCTAGATTGTATTGCTGCTAAGCATTCATCTTGAACTATTACCATTGCAAAGTTGTGTGATATCTTGTTGTTCCACTGAGAATAAGGGGATACATGACCACTCGTGATCTTTGATTACGTGTGCAAGAGTGTGTAGTTGAGAATATCCAAAGGGTTAGATTGATGTTGCATTGGCAACAGGGTTTTCCAAGTGAGAGGTCTCAGTGTAGCACTAGTTATCAGAAAATCCACAAAACATCCACCAAAAATAGAGAGAGCTCAACGAGAAGATCGGTTCACCCCTTATGATCTTGGTATCAGATTCTCGGGTTTACTCGGTGAGCAAATTTCATCCATAGTCAATTTGTTTTTATTTCCTATCCAGAAAAAGCCTCACAAAAATATTAGGTTTTAGTTTTGCCAGAGACTAGATAGACACCAATTTGCTTGTACTAGTTGTTGTTTTCTGTTGATTTGTGTTCTTGTTTTTCTGTTTTTAGTTTTCATCTATTAGGGTTAGTTTTCCATCTAGTTGTTTTCAATATCATATATCCGAAAAATCTCACCAAAAATATTGGATCTGAGTTGCTTGTGGTAATAGGTTTGATTTCTACCGTGGCTAGTTTCCCTAAGAAGTACTGCCGTGGATCGCCTTGCCAAGCTCGAGTTCCTAGTTATCTCGGATTGGGCATAAAATTTTGCCAAAGGTTTGCTCGCATTGCTCCTTGTTTCCATCGTATTGCATCTATTTCCTGTCGTGCACACGTTTTGGTACTTTCCCTATCGCGCGCAAACCTTCCTAGCTATTCTCAGATTTGAATTCGTGATGTACTATGCATGCACTTGCACGCGTTTAGTTGCGCGTGCCCTAGTTACAATCGGAAACCGAGTGTTGTCGGGCACAAAAAGGCGCATTTTCTCTGCCGCATCGCATCACAGCTCACACGCACACACGCGCCTGCCGTGCACCCTCTGCCATGCAGCGTTTTTGCGCGATTTTGCTGTCGTCGCGGTAAAAAAAACCACTGTTTCTCTGTTGTGAGCTATTTTCACCTGTTTTTCTTTAGTTTTCCTTTGTTTTTCTCCTGTTTTCTCATTAGGTATCCTAGACTGATCTTTCTTAAGCCTAGCCATATCCATTCTACAACAAAATTTTAGGTGCACAACCCAAAGACTAGTTGTTTTTAATGCTCTAACAGGCTGCTCATTTGATCAAATTCTTGTCCATATTTATGTTTTCTTCTACTTATTGCTCCTAGTTGATTCAAAGGCCATTGGAAAAGTACAAAAAAAGGAGACAAAAGTATAAAAAAAATGGAAAGAGAGAAAAAGCAAAAAGAGGTTGAGCCATACATTGATGTAGCCCACCCAACTCCACCAAGTGCACCGATGACTAGATCACGCGCAAGGGCCATCCAGGATAAGGTGAACTCGCTCCTCTCGATCCATACTTTCGGTAACTTGGTGGATGGTGCGCTACCTCATGGTGCAACACTTTGTGTGCTCAGGTTCAAGCCCACCACGGGTGCCCAAGAAGACGCGGAAGGCGAACGGGTAGGACCAGCGCAAGGAGACGAAGACGGGAAGCTCCAGGCGGCGGAACCTCCGGTGTTCCCACCGGAGCCTCCGCTCCACGCTCGCCACCGGAGCCTCCGGTGCGGCCTCCGCCCAAAAGCCCTTCGGGTGGCTGACAGCGGAGCCACCACCGGAGCCAGCACCGGAGCCCCAGCGGAACCTCCGGAGATCCCACCGGAGCCTCCGCTCCACAGCTCGCCACCGGAGCCTCCGGTGCTGCCTCCGCCTAAAACCCCTTCGGGTGGTTGACTACGGAGCCACCACCGGACCCCCACCGGAGCCTCCGCTCGATCCACCGGAACTGTCGTGGGATAATCACGGCAGACGTTACCGGGGGTAACTGATCTTGGGGCAAGACGACACAGGCGTTTGGGAGAGGGTTTAGCTCAGAGGAGAACATGATGCAACTCGATCTGGTAGCCGGCAATCAAAGTCGCCGAGTCTCCGATCTTGATATAATAACTCAACTCTGGGATTACACTAGATGCTCGATATCAAGCGATATTGCTAGGGTTCTTAGATCTCTATCAACTACTCTTAGGGGTCGGTTTATAAAGCACCCGTACCCCCTGACTTACCCTCCAAGGCATACCATGGATCCTACCCGGACACGGCGCACAAACCCTAACTTCCCTTTACCGTAACCCACAATCCGGGTTACTGGGCCTACAAACTTGGGCCTTCCAAAAGTTTCTTCATCTTCGGCCGGATCCTGCGCAGCGTCCTTTGGGCCGGGTTACTCCTTGGAGTTTGGTCTACCGGGTTATCATTCCCTCATCAGTAGTCCCCAGAATAGCCTGGGCTTCACGGATCCTTCCTTGAAGCGCTCGCTATTCCCTGCAAGGATATCAAACACACGAGTATGTGGAGGCCGGGTTAAGGTGCCTCAATAGATAGCTAGGCCTTACTCCATGGTGGCCATATAGTAACCCGGCTCTTCCCCAATTACCTAACTTACTTTTCCAGGTGAAACCCCAAAATGTCAAGATTCTATACTTGATAATTGACCTGATATCACGGGACGGATCTCTTTCTCCTTTTCGTTCAGATCCCCTGCTCAACATTTAAAGCGCATCTCGCCAAAACTCAAATAAATAGCCGTTTACTTCCGCAACTCCCGGCTCCCACTCGCTGAACCGGGCTTATCCACTCGCGCTATAAATAGGCTCCTTGGGGGTAACCCGAACCCTAACGGCTCATTTCCCCCCACTCTGCTTCCTTTCTCCCTCCGCGCTCATCCTTACTGAGCGCCACCACGGAAATCCCGCGCGCATCACCGGAGCCCATTGGCCGGAGGCTGCGCTCCGCCACAACTCACCCCGCGCCGCCGCCAAGATCCACCGGCAAATCTCCATCCGGCCCGTCAGGAACCGCGAAAGGACACCAGGCTTGCGCCATCTGCCTCCGCAAGGCTTCACTCAGATCTCCTCCGGTAAGCCTCTTGCACCCACTAATTTGCCCTTGCAATTTCTTGATTTCACCTCAGATTAGATCCAAACCAACCCGCCAATGATTTCTCGGCCATGCCGAATTAGGTTGCTAGTATTCCTTCTAGCTCGCCCAATCGATAAGGTATAGACTCCAATCCACTCTCCTACTACCTGCAATTATTAATTTCGCCACAAATCTGAAGATAGAATTCCCAATCTGGGCTCGAACCACTCAAAATTTCCGCCTTTGCCTCAATCACCCGGCTAGTCCTCCCCTTTCCAGGTCCTTTTATTCGCGCTAAGTGCCCATGCAGCCATCCATCATCCTCAAAAGCTCCCTCAACGCTTAGACCCCCATAATTTTCGCTATAATACTTGATACCCGGATAGTTCGAACTCCACTCTGCACACTGACACCCGGATAATACCCAATTTTCATGCCTCAATACTACCCTGCCGATACTTGGCCGGCTCACAGCTTCCGTGTCTTATTCCTTTTATCCTCCTACCTTGTGCTTTGCAGGTCAACCACATGGCTCCCAAGAAGCAGGGAAAAACTCCGACTAAAGCCAAGGCCACCAACTCTATATCCGCCAACTGGGCGCGGTCTACGGTCACCAAGGCCAAGTTGGAGGAGCTGGTCGAGCTGGGAGTTCTTCCTCCTCAAGAGGATATCCAGTGGAGGGTGCCGGGCAAGGAGACCCGGCCTACCCCGACGAAAGACGAGGTAATCTGTTTCGTGGAACATGTGACCCGGGGCTTCCGTCCGCCGGGTCACCCTTTCTTCCGTGATGTCCTAAGCCATTACGGCCTTCGCGTTTTTGACATCGGGCCTAATTCTATATTAAATATTTCCCATTTCATCGTCCTTTCCGAGTCATACTTGTGCACTCCGCCAAGTCTGGCTCTTTTCGTTGAGCTTTTTCAGTGCAAACCGTGCCGCGAAAGCGGTGACGGGGCGCTTCTCGCTTGCGACGGGGTTTCTATCCAGCGCCGCAAGAATTCTCCGATGCCACCCCTCACTCTTAACTCCCATGTCAAGCACTGGCAGCTCTCATACTTTTACTGCCAAGACACCTCCCCACCCGGCCAAAAGAAACTGCCGGGTTACTCAGAGGGCCTTCTTGACATCTCCGAAAAATTTAGTGCCTTTTCCCCTGACTCGGACATGGAGGCAATTCAACCTCTGCTAGCCAAAATCACCACTCTCACGGCCCAAGGTCTCATCGGGCTCAACCTGGTGAAGACTTGGGTCGACTTCCGGATCCAACCCAATTCCATCCGCACGAAGTTGATGTGCGAGTATTCGGGGCAATCTACAGACCCACTCCGGTACTCTGACAACATCTTCGCGGCTGGTGACACTCATAAAACTATCAAGGGCTTTCTGACGGAAAAGCTTGAGGTAATCCGGAACATATCCGGATTAGAGCCCTTCACACTCGAGAACCCAGCCCCCAAGGTGAAAACCTAATTTTGATGTCTTTACCTTTGCTCTTTCCACTCGACACAGTTGATGACCCTTATACTGATACTTTTCAGGCTGATGATGATTTTTGGAGGACCAACACCTCTCCTAGCTCCGAAAGTCCAGAGGAGCAAGAAGAAATCGTTAACTCGACGAAGGTGCTCTCCAGATTTTACTTGATTCCCTTAAGCTCATCATAACCCCTTCATTTTCCAACTATAACTTTGATGACATCCAGAACAAGAAGATGACGAAGAAGAAAACTCCGACGGCAAAGTAGAATCCGCCAGCGACGAGGAGGAACTGGAGCCGACGGTCAAAGTCGGATCAAAGAGAAAGACTCAAGAGGCCACCTCCAAGGTTTCATATCACCTCCTCGCATTCAGTTCGTATTCCTTTAATGATATACATGAGCTACCTTGACGTTGTTCCACCGGCCATGCTTGAAGGAGTCGCCCATGACCAAGCGCAGGTCAACTCGAAATCACCCGGGTGATGGTGCTCTTAACCCGGGTATTTCATCGACTCCGACTCGGCGGGCTGGTATTTACCCTATCCTTTCTCGAACGAAACATTCTTCTTGACCATTCCTTTATGAAATCTTACTTGATACTTTCCAGCCTCTCCCGGGTCCAGCGACGGATTTCCTGCGGATTTCGCGGTGAATACCGGGTAAAATCCCTTTCCTGATGCTCTACCACGCTTCATCACCCTTTCCTGATTGTATACTAGCTGCTTACTCATAACATCTATAGGGCCACGGTTGTTACCAGTGACCAAGAGGATATGGAAACCGAGGGCCCGGGTAAGGGGAGCCCGGCTGATAAGACCACAGCCGCGTCTAACGGCGAAGGACAAGCATCGCCGATAAACCCGGACATACAAGAAGCCGAGTATCCGATTGCCTCCCATGCAAGCAAGAAGAACAGAGCCACAACCTTGGGCGCAGAGGAAGGAGCATCGGATTCCGACATACAAATGACCCGGGTGCCGCCTCCCACTAAGAAGAAAACCCCTTCTCGAAATTTCCAAGGCCCCGGGTCTTCTGATACGGGTAAAGCCACTTTTGATCAATTGATGAACACTCTCCTCAATATGAAGACTTCGGAGAGCAAGATCTTGGAGCGCATGGCCGCAGAGCACCAGGTAATGACACTTGATATCTCGTAGTGCATACCTAGTCCCCAAGTTCCGAGAATGACTTGCTAAAGTTATGCTTGGTACTTTACGCAGTACTCAGCTTACCATAATATCCAACTGAGACTTGTATTCCTTGCTATTTACAGGCGCAGATAACCCGGTCTGATGAAATTTTACTCAAGACCGAACAACTTCTTCTTGCCGAGGTAAAGAGGAGGGAAACCCTTGAGGATGACATGAAAACTTTGAAGAAGGATGTTTCTAAATACAAGAAGAAGTGCAATGCCGCTCAGACCGCACTGAAGAAACTATCGGACCAAGTCGCCGATACTTATCAGATCTTGCTTAGTAAGTTTTTGCTGCCGATTGGCTTCATGTCTTTGCTTTATTATGTGATACTCGGGATTATTGATACGTTCTTTCTTTTGTTTCAATTGTAGGCGCCAACCTTGCGACCCCAGAGGAGGATGCCATTGTCAAGGCTAGAACCTTAAAGACTGTGCTCCAGACTCTCTTTGCCGGCACAAAATTTATACTGGATGCCGTGAAATGGCCTACGGAAGTATATCCGGGTGAAGAAAATCTCATTCAAGCCTGCTCCACTGTGCCTGGCTGGATTGAAATCTGGAAACGCTCGTCATGCCGGATTGGTATGACCCGGGATTTTACCCTGGCCAAGGCTTTCTTTCCGAAGCTTGACCCGGCAAAGGTAATATCCGGGTTTCCCGAATTCAAGGCGGACGGTTCCAAATTTACACCCAAGGATTTCAAGGCCATACAATCCGCAGTGCGTCCCTCGGCTACCACTTTGGCCGATAGTTTGGATCTAAACACGATTATGAGTGCATACGACGCTGATGGCAAAATTGTTACGGAGGAAGCACCCCCGCCCTTTGATATCTTGGAGAAGTGGGTTGCTAACTCGGCCAGGAAGAGGGAGGCAACTGCGAAGAGAGAGGCCGAGTTAGGATCAGGGCCGTCTGCCTCTACACCAGCTGTCCCTCCCCCTGTCCGCCCTGGTGCAGTGAGTCCGGGTAATGCTGCCGGGAAAGCTAAGCAGCAAGCCCAGGACCAAGACCCGGAAGACTGTACTCAGGAGGCCGAATAGGGCAGTACCATCATAATACCTTGGTCACGTGATGCTTTGTATTTCAAACTATTATGCTTTTGATGGTGCGCCTGTGCACCCCTGATACTGATGTCGTAACTTGCAACGTACTTTTAGTCCGTGATATGCTTTGCGGCTTTCCTGGCCTTTTGATAATCGTGCTACTTGTCTATTCTTTGAACTTGTTCTCGATACCCGACTCTCTTTTTGGCTCCCTTCGTAAGACTCGGTTTTCCGAGTACCAGGGGCTTTGATAAGTGGACTTTTCTTTAAGTCCCCAAGACTCGGATGGTAGGGTCTTTCGAACTTCGATAGCCAAGTAGTTTGTTTCTGTTTCGAAGTCCCCAGTCCCCATGACCCAAAGTCCGAGTCATGGGGGTGTGGCCTTTCTCAGAGAACAAATTGTTTTTTACCGAGTCGAAAACCTAAAGCCATTCCGTGTAGGTACTGAAGTTATGCTTGATAGTCGTTGAGTTTCCGGCTATTAGCCTTGTACTCTGCATAAACTTGTGGTTTAGATGACCCTTTTGACTATCTTGTACTGTAAGACGGCTTTCGCGTGGATACCATGTTGTTACATCTATACGAAAACAGGGTCAGGCAAGTCCCATTGGGCTTCATGGCTGATTGTAATCGTAAGTGAACAAATCATGCCACTTTAGTGCGAGTCACATCGAGCTTAAGTACGAAAAGTCAAGAAAATTTGGCTCCTTTGTCCAGTTATAAGATTGCAGCCGTACTCGTTTGCGAATAATCGGCCCTTATAACTTATAGGCATCAAGGCCGGGTCTTTCGGGTTTGTGGCTGGGCTACTTGAGCAACCAGCCCCCGAGACCTATATATACTCGAGGTTCTTAATGATGCTGAAATATTGATGTCCCATGGATACTACTTACTTGTAATCAGGCTGTAACGAAATAGGACTTGTAACCATCTCTTTATTGATGCGAGAATGTTTGGATCAGCAGGTCGCCTCATTAAAAACCTTCCAGTCCCCTTAGGTACCCTGGGTAGGAAAAGAGCGCGTCTGAAACCTGCTGCCCGTTACATTGTTTAGTTCTTCATGGGCACCGGTCCCGGACTGGCGTGACCGATGCACATTCTCCACATGTTGGACTTTTTCATGATGAGTACCGGGTTTACTAGCCAACCCGGGTGAGGTGTTTCCATGACGTGGCTGGTTGTGAGCGGTCGTGCAGTTTCTTCCTTTATAGCGGATTGCTTGGGGAAGCCATCCTCGATAAAAGCCACCATTTTAGCATCTTGTGCTACCTTGGATTTTGCTCTTTCGCCTTCAGCACTCGGCCTTTTTGATGTGGTTCTGTCCTCCGGGTCTGCTTGTGACCGGTAATGCTTGAGTTCTTCTTTTCTACAGGCCTGCTCGGCCATTGCTGCGTCTCCTTCATCGCGTTCAGCTGCTATATCTCGATTTCCATGTATGGTAATGGTCTTCTTGGGACCCGGGATTTTTAGCTGTAGATACACGTAACACGGCCTAGCCATGAATTTGGCGTAAGCCGGCCTTCCAAATAACGCGTGATAAGGGTTGCGCAATTTGACTACCTCGAAGGTAAGCCACTCAACTCGATAGTTATCCTTTGACTCCCCAAAGGCTACCTCCAATGCGATTTTTCCCTCGGGGCACGCTGAATGACCCGGCACTATCCCATGAAAAACTGTTGAGCTTTTTTGCAGCTGAGACTCCTTGAAGCCCATGCGTAGGAAGGTTTCCCAATACAGTATATTGATGCTGCTTCCACCATCCATCAAAACCTTTTTCAGCTCATACCCATTGACCTGCGGTGCGACTACTAATGCCAAGACTCCCGGGTGTTCCACTCTTTCTGGGTGATCCCTTCTGCTCCATGTTACCTCCTGCTCTGACCATCTCAAGTATCTCGGGACAGCTGACGAAACTGAGTTGACCGCTTGCTTCAGTATCTTTTTGTCTTTGTTAGAGCCTCCTGTGGTATGCACATGATATTGACCCAATTGTTTGGGGTTAGCCTGGAAACCTCCTACCCCCCCTTGGTTATTACCTTGATTTCCGGCCGCTGGGTTACCAGCTGGGGGTGGGCCGTTGCCCGGGTTTCCCCCTGGACCCGGTCCTCCTCCCCGTCCTGCACCTCGCATAGCTCTGTTCACTTCCTCATTTTTCCATCTTGGTAAGTCGGCGCACTGCTCCAAGGAGTGGTTAGCTGGCCTGCCGTTCCTGCTGTGCTTCGGGCATGCCATCCTGAATATGTCCCAATTGTTACCCGGTCTTGGTGGTCCTTGATAGTTTCCTCCATTGTGATTACCTCCGTTGAAATTTCCTTCTGCTCTGAGCCTCGAAGACCCGGCTTCTGTGTTGGCGACAAACTCGAAACCTCCCTCAAACGGGCGCTTGTTCTGGCTATTTCCGTTATTACCCGGTGCTGATCCATTGCCGGTTCTTCCGTTATTACTTGTGTTTGCTTTTACCTTCTTGTCATCAACTTCCTCTTCTGTAGTATCTGTCGCAGCGTGTTTGTTGCACGCATCCATCAATTCTCCCATTGTAACTTCTGACGCATTTCGACTAGATTTCATGCGAGTTAATTTTTGCACTAAAGGTATATACTTGCATGTTTTTGCCATGGCTTGTAGTGCATCCTTGGGCTGAATATCCGTTGACGAGTGAAGTATCTCCATAACCCGGCGCACCCAACTGCGCGCCGATTCTCCCTTCTTCTGGACGCATCGCTCTAGATCATCAATAGTGAACAATTTCCTGCACGTCCCATGAAAGTGCTTGACAAACGCGGTCTTCAACTCCTCCCAGGACTTGATCGATCCTTCCGGCAAATTGGTGAACCACAACTTTGCTGCTCCTTCTGACATCATCAAGTACATGAACTTGGCTTGGAGATTCTCGGATGCGTTGCGAATCGACATTGCCATTTCATAACTACTTAGCCATGTTTCTGGATCCATAGTTGGCTCGTAATTCACTACTTTCCCTGGCTCTTTGAATTTTTCCGGGTAAGGTTCAGCTCTGATATTGTCCGAGAGACACTTGGGTCCCGCAAGAACGGTCGAGGCCGGCCTTGCTCTAGAAACATGTGATACAGCGGGGGGCGCGGCTGGGCGCGGTGCTGCGGGAAGTCCATGCGCTGCAGACCCGGCCGCGGCCCTCCGAGCTCTGGAACTGTCCACAACAGCCTGTGCTGCTGATGTTGCCTGAACGCGGGGAGGAGGCGGCATTTGCTGCTGCTCTTCCCTCCGCCGTGCTGAACTTGTTTGGATATTCCCTTGTTGTTGACTGACGTATGGCGTCCCGTGCATACCGCTTCTATGATCCGGATAATTGGCTTGCTGTGCCACCGCCGTGTGCAACAGATCGATGGCTTGCCGGGTCTTCTCTGCATGGGGTGACTCTCCCACAGGGATTTGATTTAACGCGAGTGTCGCCGCATACACATTGTCCATGGGATTATTGTAGTGACCGGCTGGTGTGCGAAATCGTGATGGTGGCGGTGGTGGTAGATCGTTGCCAGTTGTGACTCTAGTCTGTGGGAGGGGTAACCCGGCCCGCTCATGTGCCGGATGTGTCCCTGCTGTCGCCGGTTGGGGTGCGGTTCCCTGGTTCACCACTGGTATCGGCTGATCCTGAGGTGTGACAAATAAATTAGCCGGATTAATAACCCCGCCCGTTGCTGGCAACCTAGTTTGATGCCTTTGATGTACTCTAGATGTTTCCTCCCGGAGCCGAGTTTCCAGCGCATCCAGCTCATGCTGCCGCGTGGCCATCCCTTGCCTTTCTGCCTCTACTTGCCTTCTTTGCTGTTCCAGCGCACGACGAGCCACATCCAGATCCCTGACACGTTCCGCTGCGTTTTCTAGGGTGATAACCGTTGCAAGAACCGTGGGATCTAGAATCAGATTATTATTGAATAAGGCCGGGTGGCGCGGGTTCGAAGGACCCGCCCCTGGTGTCCGGTTTCCCAGGAATCCGAACGTATTTGCATGCAACTCCTCGTCTGCTGCGCGACTGGTCACTGATGCCGACTCTCCATCAACCCGGGCCAAAACCGGGTCTCCGTTAGCCGCGCCCTACTGCTGGGCCAATGCCTGAGCCGCCCCGACTGCTGCCGCGGTTGCGTTCCCTTGGTTGAGATTGGCCGCGGGAGCCGCATAGACTGCAACTCGGCGTACGATACCCGGTGTAAATTCATGTTGTTCTTCCTCGCCGTTATCCTCCTCATACCGGTTTTCTAGTAGATCCAGGATAGACCCGGTATCGTCTTCTCTTTCGACCCGGTCGCGCGGGTTCCATGCCGGCTCCTCCGGCTGTTCCCACTTCGCAATGGGTTCTTCTGCCGGATGTGTCGTTCCAATTGATTCTTCATCATCTGATCGGATAGAAGTGGCTTCTCCTGGCACAGAATCAGATCCAATATTGTCAGGGATCGAACCGGAAGTACATACCATACCAATGAAGACGCTGATCCGGCCGATTGTCACGACGGATCCGGATTCGAGGTGATCCGATTCTGGCCCCCAGCCGGAATCGTCCACCGTCTTTTCTCCTTTGTGGTCGATGTAGATCTCGCCGACGACAAGATTCTCCATGTTCTTCCGAGCTTCTCCCGTGATGTAAACACCTTTGGACGCAGGCCCCACGGTGGGCGCCAACTGTCGTGGGATAATCACGGCAGACGTTACCGGGGGTAACTAATCTTGGGGCAAGACGACACAGGCGTTTGGGAGAGGGTTTAGCTCAGAGGAGAACATGATGCAACTCGATCTGGTAGCCGGCAATCAAAGTCGCCGAGTCTCCGATCTTGATATAATAACTCAACTCTGGGATTACACTAGATGCTAGATATCAAGCGATATTGCTAGGGTTCTTAGATCTCTATCAACTACTCTTAGGGGTCGGTTTATAAAGCACCCGTACCCCCCTGACTTACCCTCCAAGGCATACCATGGATCCTACCCGGACACGGCGCACAAACCCTAACTTCCCTTTACCGTAACCCACAATCCGGGTTACTGGGCCTACAAACTTGGTCCTTCCAAAAGTTTCTTCATCTTCGGCCGGATCCTGCGCAGCGTCCTTTGGGCCGGGTTACTCCTTGGAGTTTGGTCTACCGGGTTATCATTCCCTTATCAGGAACCTCCGGTGGAAACCACCGGAGCCTCCGCTCCTGCGCGGCCTGCGTGCCACTTTAGGGCCTTGACCCTTGTATCTTATCCTCCCACCTACCCCCTTTGGCACTAGACTATATATAGTCCTCCCCATTCTCAGATCTAGGGTTAGAGTTGAATCTAGACATTTTAGAGCTTAGCTCTCTTGTATCCCTCTTTGAGGAACTACTCCTCCGGTGTGTACCGAGGAACGTATCAAGGCTACTCCTCCGACTTCGTCGAGGATCGTATCAAGGCTCATCCAATTACTTGATCTCTCCCTTTGGGTTTCTATCAAGGAATTGTCCAATCTTCCTCTCGATTATCTTGAGGTTCTATTGGCGTAGTGGACCGGCTACGGGTGTAAAGCGGTTTCAATCAAGGTGAGCTCAGTTGAATCGATCGTTCCGTAGGCGGCCCTCGGGGTTAGTTGACGGAAGATTTGGGGTTCTTCGGTTCTTACTAGTTACCCTTGCGTTTTCTTGCGTTGCCCTCGATTTCCCCCTCGTTTCCTCCTCGTGCGTTCATCGTGTTCTTCGTGCGTTCTTCGTTCGTTCTTGTCGATTCGTGAAGATCGGGCCAATCTAGGAGTACATCTCCACGTCATCTGGTATCCAGAGCTAGATTGACACGAATCCGACACCCCATCCCCTCCCCTACCACCAATTTTACTTCTATCCACCATAAATTCGAAAATTTCACAAAAATAGCCTCAAAGGGATTTCGACCGATCTGTTGATTCGTTGAGTTTTTCGTGGTTTTGCTTCACAGATTTGTTGCCAAATACCATTCCCCATCTTTCCATTCAGCCACTTTTCCCAAATTCGCCCAAAATTTTTCTTGATTTTGAAGGAATTTCGAATTTGAGCCAAAATCTCAGCTCTTCGATTTCCCGACAGATTTTGAAACTTGTTTTTCTTTGTCATTTTTTATCCGAATTGAGTGCAACAAAGTGCTACGCGACGCCCACGACATCACCTACGCTTCCACATCAACGGATCGCCACGACATCGACTCCCCCACGGCCGCAAGTCTGTGATCATCAATAAGAGAGGTATAACTTGCTTCCGCTTGCACCACCCCACCCCATTGTGTTACTTACCTATCGGACAAGTTCTTTTTACACCGCTTGGCATCACATTTGTGGCATCGAGAGTGCGAGGTTAGCGCTTGTGAGAGATTAGCTACCGAGTAGGCATTGGCACTTTGGAATCCATCAAAAAGAGAAAAAAAAAGAGAAAATAGAAAAAGAAGCAAAAGGATCGGTGCCAATTGCTTTCCATTGTAGGAACGTGTAGCATTGCGTCGCAAAAGAAAAAGAGTGACCGATTTCCATGGTGAGAATCTTGTTGCCTTTTCAAATTTGCGGTTTGAGCTAGCGTCCTCTTTGAGTTAGTGTGGCATTGAGCATTAGTCTACGTTAGGGCCATTTCGTTCTTCGCTCGTCCATTGGTCGCACTAACCCCATTTTTCCCTTGCGTGTGTGTGTGTTCCACCATATTTCCATCCTATAGGTTTGGTTTTTGTGCTAACTTTTCTTTGAATTTTCTCCACGCTTGACAAAAAACTTTTCTTCGGTTTTGTCGATTTTTCCTCGCCACTTTCCTAACCTATTTGCCTTCCATATAAAGTGTGTGTTGCCGTTTGCGGTTTCTTTCGATCTTTTTGGATTCGCTCTTGACATACCGCCCTACACCTAGGCTCGTCCACTAGCCTCAATACGACCAAGAAAGGTAACGTTGGGTAAGTGAGGCGTCCATTTCTTCAATATCATCCTTGTGTGTGTTTTTAAGATGGCTAGGGAAGGAGTATTCACAAGTCCGAGCTCGGAGGACGAAGGCAATCCATTCTACAACGACAATGCTTACGCCAACTTCGTCACCCACAATGACCACTTTCAACTCCGCGAACTCGTCAAGGACGGGTTGCAACGCTATGAGCGTCGACTCCAAGAGCAAGAGGCTCGATTGAATGATCAAATGACGCGCATCAACATCAACTTGGCTAATCTTGCCAATCGTCGTCATTCATCATCGTCCTCAAGGTCTCGTCGCTCAAGCCACCGCAATCAAGATCCTCACCAACCTCGTCGCCATGATCGCCACGATCGCCATGATCGCCACAACGTGGAGGAGGGTGGACAACCTCAACAACCACCACCACCTCCTCCACAACCTCAACAACCTCCGCGACGCAATTGGTATGAGGATAGCTCGCCATCACCACCACCTCGACATCGCCAAGGCCGTGGTGACCCTCTTCAACAACCGCAACGCCCGGACCTTCGACAACACCATCATCCTCCACCTCCACAAGGCCACGCTCAAGACTATGGCCACAATGATTTCGTGGAAGATGCTCGTCAACATCGAAGGCCACCTAGGCGCCATGCGCGTCCCAACACCCTCGCCAAGAACAAGAACGTCCTCAACAACATCACAATGGCCATGATGATAGTGAACGTCGTGAAGCTAGGCTCCGTCACCACCAACCACCACCACCTAATGACCACCGGCGTCATCCTCCCCATCATGATCGCCACCGCCAAGACAATGAGGATGACCCCTATGATGATTCACCTCCCATTTATGATGAAGACCCCCATGAGCGCCAACATGAGCGTCCCCATCGCCCGTAAGAGGACAACAACATGAGTGCTCTTCGTTTCAATGTCCCCAAGTTCAATGGTGAGAATGATCCCGAAGACTATCTTGCTTGGGCTCTCAAGGTTGACAAGATCTTCGGCATTCACACCTTCACCGACAAGAAGATGGTTGCTCTAGCATCTTTGGAATTCGAAGGCTATGCACTCTTATGGTGGGATCGTCTACAAGCCGAACGAGTCCGCAATCGCATTGCTCCCATTGCCACTAGGAATGAGATGAAGCAATGCATGCATGCTCGATTCGTTCCTCCTCACTACAAGCGTGACCTCTTCAAGAAGCTCCAAGAACTTCGTCAAGGTGTGAAGTCCGTTGATGAGTACTACAAGGAAATGGAGACATCTTTGATTCGAGCTCATGTGATAGAATCTCAAGAGCAAACAATGGCCCGCTTCCTCAATGGCCTCAATTATCCTATAAGGAAGATCGTCGAGTATCAACCGTATGACAACATTGTGGCCCTTGTCCACGAAGCTCTCAAGGCGGAACGCCAAATTGCGGAAGATCTCAAGTATAGCAAGCAAAAGGCTTTCTTCAACTCAAGACCATCATCCTCAACTCCAATGACACAAGTTCCTCCTCCAACTACCACCAAGAGCAACACTCGAACCTCCAGTGCTCCCAACAAGTCTTCCCAACCATTCAAGAAGCAAGTGCCTCCCACCTCATCCTCAAGTGCTCCTCAAGTCAATTCAAGCACTATTACTTGCTTCAAGTGTGGTGGTAGTGGACACAAGTCCTTTGAATGTTCCAACAAGATGATCATGATTGTCAACCAAGACGGTGAACCTGATTCTATGAGCGAAGGCGAATACTATGCCTTGCATCAAGTTGCTCTCAACTCTTTGGACGTCCCCAACGATGATGAAGAAAGTGTGTATTGCGATGAGGACAAGAATCCATCACTAGTGGTCACAAGAGTCCTCACTTCTTCTCCTCAAGATGAGCAAGATCAACGGTGCAATCTCTTTCAAACAAGAGCCGGTATTGATGGCAAGTCAATCAAGGTCATCATCGATGGTGGAAGTTGCCACAACTTGGCTAGCAAAGAGCTTTGCGACAAACTCAAATTGCCTTACAAGCAACATACCCATCCATACCATGTCCAATGGCTTAGTGACTCCGGTACCTTCAATATTCAACACATGGTCACCGTGAATTTCAAGATTGGTCCCTATGAAGACACGGTAGATTGTGATGTTGTTCCTATGACCGTGTGTCATCTTCTTCTTGGTCGACCTTGGCAATACGACAAGAGTGCTATCCATGATGGGCGTACCAATCACTATAGCTTCAAGTGGAATAGCAAGACATTTGTTCTCCGTCCCATGTATCCTAGCCAAGTGATCGCCGACAACGCCAAGACTCTTGCACGTAGACAAGAAGAGCTCAAATCTCGTGAGATGAGTGGTGAGAGAGTGATCCACCAAAAAGTGAGTGAGAGCCACAAGCCAAACATGAGTGGAAAAATTCCGAGTGACGCCAAAGGCTTTGCCTTACTTGCCACCAAAAGAGAGATGCGAGAGCTAAGAGATGACCCATCTATACTTCACTTTGTCCTATTGTGCAAAGGGGAAGCACTTGACACTAACGACATGACAAAGCTTACTCCATCTTTGTTGCCTTTGTTGCAGAAATTTGAAGACGTCTTTCCCGATGAGCTCCCTCCGGGCCTTCCTCCCCTTCGAGGAATCGAGCACCGTATTGACCTCATTCCGGGCGCGCCCCTTCCAAACCGCGCTCCTTACCGCACCAACCCCGAGGAGACTAAGGAGATTGAGCGCCAAATCCAAGAGCTACTAGAAAAAGGTTTTATTCGCGAATCCCTTAGCCCTTGTGCCGTGCCGGTTATCCTTGTTCCAAAGCAAGATTCTACTTCCCGCATGTGTATGGATTGTCGCCCTATCAATGCTATCACCGTTAGATATAGACATCCTATTCCTAGGCTCGATGACATGCTTGATGAATTGAGTGGTGCTACTATCTTTTCCAAAATTGATCTTAAAAGTGGTTACCATCAAATTTGTATGAGTATAGGTGATGAATGGAAAACGGCTTTCAAAACAAAACTTGGCTTGTATGAATGGATTGTTATGCCCTTTGGTCTTTCGAATGCCCCATCTACCTTCATGCGCCTCATGAATGAAGTCTTCCGTCCTTTCATTAGCAAATTTGTTGTGGTTTACTTCGACGATATTCTCATTTATAGCAAATCTTTGGAAGATCACCTTGATCATGTTTCACAAGTATTGTTGGCTCTTCGCAACGCAAAACTTTTCGCCAATCTTTCCAAATGCAATTTTTGCACCAACAAGCTTGTTTTCTTAGGTTTTGTGATCTCTTCCAATGGTATTGAAGTAGATAACAAGAAGATTGAGGCAATTAGGAATTGGACCAACCCTACCTCCGTGGGTGAGATAAGGCGCTTTCATGGCCTTGCCGGTTTCTATCGCCGCTTCGTCAAAGATTTTTCAACTATTGCTTGCCCTTTGAACGAACTTACCAAAAAGAATGTACCTTTTGTTTGGGGCAATGCGCAACAAAAAGCTTTCGACACACTTAAGAAATGCTTAACCGAAGCTCCTTTGCTTGTCTTACCGGATTTTGAGAAAACTTTTGAGATTGAATGTGATGCTAGTGGTATAGGAATTGGTGGCGTTCTCATGCAAAACGGACGCCCCGTTGCTTACCATAGTGAAAAACTTGACGGTGCTAAACTCAATTACCCCATCTATGATAAGGAACTTTTTGCTTTGGTTAGAGTGCTAGAAGTTTGGCAACACTACCTTTGGCCAAAAGAATTTGTCATTCATTCCGATCACAAATCATTGAAATACTTGAAAAGCCAAACCAATTTGAACAAGAGGCATGATAAGTGGGTTGAATTCATTGAATCTTTTCCTTATGTCATTAAGTACAAGAAAGGTAAAGAGAATGTGGTAGCCGATGCCTTGTCTAGGAAAGAATGCCTTCTTACACGTCTTGACATCAATGTGATTGGTTTGGATGAGATCAAAGACTTATATGCTTCCGATGCTTTCTTTGGTCCTATATTTGAGAAATGCTTGCCTAACCGAGGTTTCGATGATTACTATCTTCACAAAGGTTTCTTGTTTAAGGCTAACAAATTGTGTATCCCCGAGTCCTCTCTTCGTTTGTTGTTATTGAAGGAATCACATGAAGGAGGTCTCATGGGACACTTTGGACGCGACAAGACCTATGCCATGCTCTCCACCAACTACTATTGGCCCAAGCTGAAACATCACGTTGAGAGACACGTCAAGAGATGTTCTACATGCCTCCGAGCTAAGTCCACTTCCAACCCCCATGGTCTTTACATGCCATTACCTATCCCACATGCACCTTGGAGTGATATTAGCATGGACTTTGTGTTAGGCCTCCCACGAACTAAAACCAACATGGATTCAATCTTTGTAGTTGTGGATCGTTTCTCTAAGATGGCACATTTCATTCCTTGCAACCGAACCGACGATGGTTCACATGTTGCTACTTTGTTTTTCGGGGAAATTGTGCGTTTACATGGTGTGCCTACTTCCATTGTCTCGGACCGCGACGTCAAGTTCACCTCCTACATTTGGAAGACGTTGATGGCCAAGCTCGGCGTCAAGCTACTCTTCTCCACCGCTTACCACCCACAAACGGATGGACAAACCGAGGTCGTCAACCGCACACTCTCTTCACTACTTCGAGCATTGATCAAGCCCAACTTGAAGAATTGGGAGGAATGCATCCCACACGCCGAGTTCGCCTACAACTGTGCTCGCCATCAAGCTACCAAGAAGAGTCCCTTCGAGATCGTCTACGGCTTCAACCCCAACAACGCCCTCGACATACTTCCTTTGCCTCTACGCGAGCGAGCAAACATGGACATCGACAAGCGCACCGACTTCATCAAGAAGCTACATGATTCCACAAGAGCTACGCTTGAGAAGCATTCCGAGCACCGAGCCTCTATCATGAACAAGAACAAGAAACCAATGGTGTTCCAAGAAGGTGACCTCGTGTGGCTACACTTGCGCAAGGACCGTTTTCCCAAAGAGCGCAACTCCAAGCTCAAGCCAAGAGGCGACGGCCCCTTCAAGGTCATCAAACGCATCAACAACAACACCTACAAGATCGACTTACCGCAATCCAAGTACCTCGTCCACAACTCCTTCAATGTCAAGGACCTATCTCCCTTCCATGGATACCCAAGTGATGACGACGACGCCGAGTCGAGGTCGACTCTTTTTCAAGGGGGGGGGAGATGATGTAGCCCACCCAACTCCACCAAGTGCATCGATGACTAGATCACGCGCAAGGGCCATCCAGGATAAGGTGAACTCGCTCCTCTCGATCCATACTTTCGGTAACTTGGTGGATGGTGCGCTACATCATGGTGCAACACTTTGTGTGCTCAGGTTCAAGCGCACCACGGGTGCCCAAGAAGACGCGGAAGGCGAACATGCAGGACCAGCGCAAGGAGACGAAGACGGGAAGCTCCAGGCGGCGGAACCTCCGGTGTTCCCACCGGAGCCTCCGCTCCACGCTCGCCACCGGAGCCTCCGGTGCGGCCTCCGCCCAAAAGCCCTTCGGGTGGCTGACAGCGGAGCCACCACCGGAGCCAGCACCGGAGCCCCAGCGGAACCTCCGGAGATACCACCGGAGCATCCGCTCTACAGCTCGCCACCGGAGCCTCCGGTGCTGCCTCCGCCTAAACCCCTTCGGGTGGTTGACTACGGAGCCACCACCGGACCCCCACCGGAGCCTCCGCTCGATCCACCGGAACCTCTGGTGGAAACCACCGGAGTCTCCGCTCCTGCGCGGCCTGCGTGCCACTTTAGGGCCTTGACCCTTGTATCTTATCCTCCCACCTACCCCCTTTGGCACTAGACTATATATAGTCCTCCCCATTCTCAGATCTAGGGTTAGAGTTGAATCTAGACATTTTAGACTTAGCTCTCTTGTATCCCTCTTTGAGGAACTACTCCTCCGGTGTGTACCGAGGAATGTATCAAGGCTACTCCTCCGACTTCATCGAGGATCGTATCAAGGCTCATCCAATTACTTGATCTCTCCCTTTGGGTTTCTATCAAGGAATTGTCCAATCTTCCTCTCGATTATCTTGAGGTTCTATTGGCGTAGTGGACCGGCTACGGGTGGAAAGCGGTTTCAATCAAGGTGAGCTCAGTTGAATCGATCGTTCCGTAGGCGGCCCTCGGGGTTAGTTGACGGAAGATTTGGGGTTCTTCGGTTCTTACTAGTTACCCTTGCGTTTGCTTGCGTTGCCCTCGATTTCCCCCTCGTTTCCTCCTCGTGCGTTCATCGTGTTCTTCGTGCGTTCTTCGTTCGTTCTTGTCGATTCGTGAAGATCGGGCCAATCTAGGAGTACATCTCCACATCATACATTATCACTAGTGGAGCTTGATACATCATATCTTGAATATTTTTATGGACATTTTTTAGCAATCTTGTGCCTGTTTTCATAGGGTATTTGCTAGTGTCTTTCTAGCGCTTGCAATAACTCTTACATATAATTTCTAAGCCACACTTGTCTCCCACAGTGAGTGTGTTCCTTTAGTGGATTTTATCACATTAGACAGTTAATAGGAGTTGCTATTTTGGTGTTGTTAGGAATCTCAACCAAGCCCCACAAAATACCCTGTTTTGTCTCGTGACACTTGATATCCTAATTATTCTCTTCTCACACTTGGTACACTCTTCATTGATACTTGTTGGTAAGTAAATACTATTCACTTTGGAACAGTAAGAGAAACAATTCTTTGCTGGTTTTGAGTGAGTTGTGAGAGAACACCACCACCCATTGTTATTTTGTTTTCACTAACAAATTAATCAATGGACTTTCCTAGTGTTGATGCTTGCAGTGATACATTTTGGGAGGAATGCTAGTGGGATTCCAGAATCAGATTTATTCCACTTCATAGCAGACATCAAAGGAAGCCATGTTTCTATTACCCTTGATAAGGGTACGCGGTATAATTTTGTTAGTTCTGAGGTTGTTGAACAATGGCAGCTGGTTCCAAAGACATGTGATTGATACGTCCAAAAAGTATCTGTAATTTTTATGGTTTCATGCTATTTTAATGGTTTTCATGATTTTTTTATATTAAGTTTATGATTTATTTGGACTAACCTACTAATAGTTGCAAAAGTGCACAATATTCTCGTTTTACACTTTGATGTGTTGAAATTACCAAAAATAGAAGAAGAAACCTTGTTGGAGTCGAATTGTGACTTTCCTGAAATCTGTCTGAAAACACTTTTTAAAGATTGCCACGTTACAGGTCGAAGACAACGTCAAACGTAAATCTCACAGAAGACAATTGTGGAGAATTTTGCGACATACGATCTAGACTTAAAATTCGCCTGATTCCGAGTCCGGACGGCCGAGATACGCCCGATTTACCGCAACCCTAGATGGGATGACGGAAATCCGTGAGACTATATAAAGGGAGGAAACCTAGGTCGTGGGAGACACCCGATACCACGAATTTCCAGCCACCAAAGCCACGTTTTATCCTTCCCCATGGATCTCATGTCTATGGGGGAGGGCTCCCAAGACCATGAAGGAAGAGGGCTAAGGGGCGGTGCTCCCCCATGATGCTGGCGGCGCAGGGAAGGAGTCCCTGCGCCACCGCCGGTGCCGCCCTACGCTGTCCTCTCCGCCGTCTTCACTGTCATCTCCATCGCCAATTCCTCCTTGTCTATAGTGGTTCATTCTCCCACACACCTCTGTACCGCCCTATGTAAACATGGTGTTTGACGTTATAAATTATTTGCAGATGATCTATTGCATCTATGTCATGTTTGTGTAGATCCCTTTTGCCATATGATTGATTGTTGAATCTTTATGGATGGTTTGAGCTATATATTGAATTTGTTACAATCCTATGGTGTCATCATATGTTTATGTGCTCATGGATCACATCATAGGGTTTGTAGTATGTGTAGAAAGCTAGAGGGAGGATTGCTTGAGTGACAGAAACATGAGCCCCAATCTAGTGATTGAAGCATATGGGATAAAGAGGACCTTTTGATCTTAATGCTATGGTTGGGTATTTTTACCTTAATGTATCTTCTAGTAGTTATGGATGTTTGCTAGAGTTCCAATCATAAGTACTTGCAATCATTGGATAGTGAGAGCTTGTTAGCTTTGTCTCTCCCACATAAAAGAGGAATATCAACCTTGTATTTGACTATTTGATCATGGAAAAATCCATCAGAATTACCACCACTTTTCCACACTCATGGTACTATTAGTTTATAGCCATTTAGTGTACTTTATTGCTACAGCAACTAAATTTACTTTCATGTATTTATTATCTCGCAAAGCTATCTTATACATGTATTATTGCTCTAGTATTATTTCCTAGATAAAGTAACGTGTGGTGTGCGTAGAGTTGTATCTGTGTTTGATAGAACTTGAGAGAATATTTATCTTACCTTTAGCTCCTCGTTGGGTTCGACACTCTTACTTATTGAAAAGGCTACACACGATCCCCCTATACTTGTGGGATATCAAGACATTTTCTGGCGCCATTGCCGGGGAGCAATAGCGTGGGTGAATATTCTCGTGTGCACTTGTTTGCTTTGTCTCTATGTAGTTTTTACTTTCAGTTCTAAGTTGTTCTCTATCTAAGTTTGGATAGGAAATGCAAATTATAAAATAAAAGTTGTTCTTTTTACCTAAAAACGTTTTCGAAAAGAAAAGTGATTGGAAAGATGAGTAATGGTTAAGTGGGGGTCAACCCTGAACACTTGTGTTCATGCCTATGAAACCAAAACAAATTTTCCATGGAAGATTTTCAGCTAAAAATATGTATATATTGTGTATATTCCTTTGTACATAAAAAATAAAGTGCTAATATTAGTCTCTAGTTATTTGAAAGTGCAAAATTTTGGTTTACTGCGCAGAAACAGATTTGTTGTGCTTCACAGTATAACTGTTTAAAATCACCAGAACATTATTTTGATCTGAAACTTTTTGTGCATAAATCTGAGATTATGATATGTGTTTCATTAGGTTTAAGTTTTTTTTATTTGAGCTAAGTAACTATCTCATTAAGTGCCATCTTTACATGTTGTTCAGTTTTCGCAGATTTCGTTGTTTATTCAATATTGTAGTTAGTGTTCTTAGTTTCCTTAGTTTTTCGATAGACAACGGAAATTTTATAAGAAACCTCGGTATATACAGTGGCTAATGTTGAGTAAATATTATGAAACTTGGCAATGCTTGAACATGAGTGGATTTTATTTAATGAGTACTAACACTACTAATGAGTTTTTGTCAAGTTTTATGTGAATGTACTTCCTCCATTTCTAAATATAAGATGTTGTAGCTATTGTTTATGTTGTCTAGATACATGCTAATATCAGTGAACGTGTGTACTAAAAGTTGTCTAGATACATGTAGACATGTGTATATATGGAAAAAGGCTAAAACATCTTACATTTAGGAACGGAGGGAGTAGTACTTAAGATCCAATGGAGATGGTGATACAAGATGAATGAGAAGAGAAAAGCTCAATCTTGGGGACTCCCAAGTGCAACTCAATTGAGTATTCAATAATATTTAATCATCAAAGTTTGGGGATTCCCAAGGCATAACTTCTTTTTCCATGCCTAGCTAAAAGGCGTTAAAGAAAAGCACTTCTTGGGAGATAGCCCATGGTTTTATTTTTTCTTTGTTTTTCTCTGTTTTCTTTGAATCAAGGGGTTGTATACTTCTATGGCAACTCCTTTGTATCTTTATTTTCATGTATTAGTTGTGCCAAGTAAAGTTTCTAGCGAAAGTTGGAGTCGGTTTTGGATTTCTGCTGTCCATCGTGAACAATCGTATAAATTCCAGAAAGATCAAAATGACCTGGAACTTTTTGTGCTTTTTCCTCAGATAATTACGAAACTTTTTTGTTCTTTATGTTTTTCGATCTGAGCAACGTAAGTGCCCCAAAAAATCGTCTTTAGATATTATTCTGGTTTTGGCAGATTCTGACATTTTTCTTGCATTTGCTCTTTTACTATGTCAAGTGGGTTTCTTTGCTTCACGAAACATCAGTGGCTGTATCTAATGTTTAATATTATCAATAGAACTTGTGACCATACAGAACCCATGGATTTTTTATTGTTGCACTAACCCTCTAATGCGAATTACTTTGAGTGTGGTGTGAAGGAAGTTTTCAAGGGTCAAGAGAAGATGGTGATATAATGTGAACAAGAAGAGTGCGAGGTCAAAGCTTGGGGATGCCCCCGTGGTTCATCTCATAAAATTCTAAGAATACTCAAGTATCTAAGCTTGTGGATGCCCAAGGCATCCCCTTCTTCATCAACAATTTATCAGGTCACTTCTAGTGAAACTATATTTGTATTCGGTCACATCATATGAAATTTACTTGGAGCGGCTGTTTGTTTTTATTTTGTTTTCCTTTGTTTTATTTTGTTTTCCTTGATGAAATAAACGTCATTTGAACCTAGCATCCTTGTTTGGGAGATAGACACGCTCTGCTTTTTTCATTTGAATACTCGTTATGCTCGTATTCTTAGTTTTTCTTCTAGGTGCTGCAAAATTCATGTTTAGCTCCTGTTTTCGTGCATCTCTTATTCAGAGATGTTAGTTTTAGTAGGCTTACGTGAGTACTCTCATGCTTGCTTGTTGTATCATTTAGAGAGTTTTTGTTAAAACATACTTTGTATGGTGCTTGTTGGGAAAAGAAACTATTGCATGTGGTAGAATTTATAACGATGCAAATAGAAGCTTGTATAAACTGTGGCTAGACTTTTTCATGTCATGCTAGATGTTATTTTAATTATAAATCCTAGTGGTTATTTTGTAGCATGGTTTGTCTCAAATAGCAAGATTCAACACATGGTTTCCGTACACTTCAAGATTGGCCCCTACGAAGACACGGTTGAGTGTGACGTTGTGCCTATGACCGTGTGTCATCTTCTTCTTGGACGACCTTGGAAATATGACAAGAGTTCTATTCATGATGGACACACCAACCACAATAGCTTCAAGTGAAATAACAAGACATTTGTGCTCCACCCCATGTATCCTAGCCAAGTGGTCGCCGACAACGCCAAGACCCTTGCACGCAAACAAGAAGAGATCAAATCTCGTGAGATGAGTGGTGAGAGAGTGATCCACCTCAAAGAGAGTGAGATCCACAAGCCAAACATGAGTGGAAAAATTTCGAGTGCTCCCAAAGGCCTTGCCTTACTTGCCACCAAAAGAGAGATGCGAGAGTTACGATATGACCCGTCCATTCTTCACTTTGTCCTCGTGTGCAAAGGAGAAGCACTTGAAACTAACGCCATAACAAGCTTTCCTCCGTATTTGTTGCCTTTGTTGCAGGAATTTGAGGACGTGTTTCTCGAAGAATTACCACCGGGTCTACCTCCCCTACGGGGAATCGAGCACCGCATTGACCTCATTCCGGGTGCGCCACTCCCAAACCATGCTCCCTGCCGCACCAACCCCGAGGAGACTAAGGAGATCGAGCGACAAATCCAATAACTACTTGAGAAAGGTTTCATCCGCGAATCTCTTAGCCCTTGTGCCATTCCGGTTACCCTTGTCCCTAAGCAATATGATACTTCTCGCATGTGTATGGATTGTCTCCCTATCAATGCTAAAGCCGTTCGATATAGAAATCCCATCCCTAGGCTTGATGATATGCTTGATGAATTACGTGGTGCTACTATCTTTTCCAAAATTGATCTTAAAAGTGGATATCACCAAATTCGCATGAGCATAGGCGATGAATGGAAAACAACTTTCAAAACAAAAATTGGTTTGTATGAATGGCTTGTCATACCCTTTGGTCTTTTGAATGCTCCTTCAACTTTCATGCGCTTTATGAATGAAGTTTTGCGCCATTTCATTGGCAAATTTGTCGTGGTTTATTTTGACGACATTCTTATCTATAGAAAATGTTTGGAGGATCACCTTGATCAAACTTCTTAGGTCTTATTGGCTCTTCGCAAAGCAATTTTTTTTGCGAATCTTTCCAAATGCAATTTTTGCACCAACAAGTTTGTTTTCTTGGGTTTTGTGATTTCCTCCAATGGTATTGAAGTCGATGAGAAGAAAATTGAGGCAATTAGAAATTGGCCTAACCCTACTTCCGTGGGTGAGATAAGACATTTTCATGGTCTTGCCGGTTTCTATCGTCGTTTTATGAAGGATTTTTTAACCATTTCTTGCCCTTTAAATGAGCTTACAAGAAGAATGCACCGTTTGTTTGGGGAAATGCTCAACAGAAAGCTTTCGATAGACTAAAGAAATGTTTGACCGAAGCACCTTTGCTTGTTTTGCCGTATTTTGAGAAAACCTTTGAGATTGAATGTGATGCTAGTGGAATAGGCATTGGTGGCGTTCTTATGCAAAATGGACGCCCCGTTGCTTATCATAGTGAAAAATTAGATGGTGCTAGACTCAGTTACCCAATTTATGACAAGGAACTATTTGCTTTGGTTAAAGTCTTAGAAGTTTGGCAACACTATCTTTGGCCTAAAGAATTGTTATACATTCCGATCAGGAATCATTGAAATATTTGAAAAGCCAAGCCAATTTGAACAAAAGGCATGCTAAATGGGTAGAATTCGTTGAATCTTTTCCTTATGTCATTTAGTACAACAAAGGTAAAGATAATGTTGTAGCAGATGCTTTGTCTAGAAAAGAGTGTCTTCTTACCCGCCTTGACATCAATGTGATTGGTTTGGATGAGATCAAATAGTTATACTCTATCGATTTTTTCTTTGGACCCATTTTTGAGAAATGCTTGCCCAATCGAGGTTTTGATGACTACTATCTCCACAAAGGTTTTTTTAAGGCTAACAAATTGTTTGTTCCGGAGTCCTCTCTTCGTTTGTTGTTATTGAAGGAATCACATGAAGGAGGTCTCATGGGACACTTTGGAAGGCACAAGACCTACACCATGCTCTCCAACCAATACTATTGGCCTAAGATGAGGCACCAAGTTGAAAGATTTGTCAAGCAATGTCCTACATGTCTCCGAGCTAAGTCCACATACAATCCTCATGGTCTTTACTTGCCATTGCCTACACCAGACACACCTTGAGTGACATTATCATGGACTTTGTGTTAGGAATCCCACACACGAAAACAAACATGGACTCCATCTTTGTTGTTGTTGATCGTTTCTCTAAGATGGCCCATTTGATTCCTTGAAATAGAAGAGACGATGCTTCACATGCCGCAAATGTTTTTCCAGGGAAATTGTGCGTCTACATGGTGTACCCATGTCAGTTGTGTCGGATCGAGATGTCAAGTTCACCTCCTACTTTGGAAGACTTTGATGGCCAAGCTCAGCGTCAAGCTACTATTCTCCGCCGCCTACCACCCACAAACGGATGGCCAAACCGAAGTGGTGAATCAAATGCTTTCTTCAATCCTAAGTGCATTGATCAAGCCCAACCTCAATAATTGGGAGGAATGCATTCGCCATGCCGAGTTCGCCTACAATCGAGCACTTCACCAAGCTACTAAGAGAAGCCCCTTCGAGATCACTACGGCTTCAACCCCAACATCACTCTCGACATCCTACCATTGCCTTTACGCGAGCAAGTGAACATGGACATTGACAAGCGCACCGACTACATCAAGAAGCTCCATCAACACACAAGAGATACGCTTGAGAAGCATTCTGAGCTACGAGCATCCATGATGAACAAGAACAAGAAGCCCATGGTGTTCCAAGAAGGTGACCTAGTTTGGCTACACTTGTGCAAAGACCATTTCCCACAAAAGCGCAACTCCAAGCTCAAGCCAAGAGGTGACGAACCTTTCAAGATCATCAAGCGCATCAACAACAACGCCTACAAGCTATACTTACCGCCATCCAAGTACCTTGTCCACAACTCCTTCAAAATCAAGGATCTCTTTCCCTTCCATGGATATCCAAGTGATGAGGAAGATCACGAGTCGAGGTCGAATCTTTTTCAAGGGGGGGGGGGGAGATGATGCAACACACCCCATTCCACCAAGCTCAACACCCATTGGACAAATGACAAGATCACGAGCAAAGGCGATGCATGATAAGGTGAACTCAATACTCTCTCTCTATGCATTCGATGACTTGGTGAATGGTGCGCTACCTCATGGAAATGCCCTATGTGTGCTCAGATTTGATCCCACATTAGAGCCCCAAGACGATGCCTAAGAAGCTCAAGAACATGCCCAAGATGGTGCCCAAGGATCTAGCAAGGAAGATCAAGAAAAGGGCCCCGAGGAAGAAGAGGAGAAGAAGGAGGAAGTGGAAGTGCAGAAAATCCGGCCTAGGCCGGCTTCCAGGCCGGCTACCCAATAGAGCCAGCCTGCCTCCGGCCCGGCCTAGGCTGGCCACCCTGCACCCCAGACCAGCGACCTCCCCGAGCAGCCCGGCCTCCTTCCCGGCCTCGACCCGACCTCCAGCCAGCCTCCTAGGCCGGCCTCTAGCCCGGCCTAGGCCGGCTCCTCTGCGCGCCAGGCGGCTCCCCAAGAGAAGCACCCGGCCTTAGCCCGGCCAGGCCGTCTCCCCTGCGTGGGAAATGGGAAAGACTCCCTTGTAAAGCCTACCTACCCCCTCCCCTTACCCCCTAGACTATAAATAGACCCCCTTGGCTTCATATCTACGGTTAGATATGAATTTAGACCTTTGAGATTTTCTCTTTACCCCTCTTGTGAGGCTACTCCTATGGTTGGTACCTAGGATCGTATCAAGGCTACTCCTATGATGTGTATATAGGATCGTATCAAGATTCATCGGGTTTCCTATATTTTCCCCTTGGGATTCAGTTAGGGACTTTCCAATCTTCCTCAACTAACCCTTGAGGTTCTATTGGTGTGGTGGACCGGCCACGGGTGTGAAGCGGTTTCTGAAAAGGTGAGTTTGGTTGGATCGATCGTCCCGTAGACGACCGTTGCAGCCTAGTTGACGGGAGATTTGGGTTCTTCAGTTCTTGCTAGTTATCTCCCCTTTGTTTTCCCCACGATCCCCCTCGATTCCCCTCTCGTGTTCATCGTCCTTTCTTCGTGTTCTTGGTCGGTTCGTGAAGATCGGGCCACCCAAGAGGTTAACCCCTCCATCAACTTGCTAACAAGACAACGACACATCTCAGGAGCTCAACGATAGAATTCAAATTATTCCTCTATTGATTTTATCAAGTTGAAATATCTCAGATCCTTCTTGACGGCTGATGAGGACATCCCTAGCTCTTCACCTATTGTTACACATGAGGATGCTCCAATAAAAGCTAATGAAGTAAGGATTGGTCCAATGACAAGATCAAGAACCAAGCTATTACAACAACAGGTGAATTCACTCCTACTTGAGTATAATGTTTATAAATGTGAGAACTTTATACTACCTAAATCCATGCACTTATGTATTCTCAGGTTTATTGATAACACAAGCATGAATGGAGGAGATCATGAAGAGGAGATACACATGGATGGAGATGGACTAGAAGAGGAGATGGAGTTCAAGTGCTAGCATGGAGAAAACAACAAATAACAATTGTTATGATGACAAGGGGATGGTGTCTCCACAAGGTCAAATGCACTTAGTGTGGAAAACAATTACCAATGTGTTATTCCACACTCATGTATGGAGAAAACAAGAGGAGGGCGCCCACAAAGGAGATCTATGCGCCATATAGAGTCCTAGTAGTTGTAGGTTTGGTTTGTATACCAATTTGGCCGCATCCCACCTAATTGGGTCGGTTTGTATCTATGCTTGATTCCGAGTAGGAGTCCTATTCGAGTGGGGGAAGGATTGCTTGCGCAAGGAAGCTTGTGGCCACACCCCTCCCTCTCTTATACCCCTTTCCTGCGAGTTGGAGGGTCAGACTACGTTAAAACATAAACCCTAGACCTCTAGATTGAAACAGCTTGTAAGCCTTCATCTGGAAGTTCATCTGCAAACTTTACGTGTTACCTGCTGTTCCAGTGGGAATAAGAAGGTACAGGACCACTTGTAGTCGGTGGATTACTTGTGCAAGAGTGTGGAGTTGAGAATATCCTTGGGGTTGCTATCTTTTACATTGGCATCAGGGATCAACCAGGAGAGTTCTTAGTGGTGCACTAGTTATCAATCAGAAGTTATCTGTGAGTTCACTAAGAAGATTGGACCACCCCTTATCATCTTGGTATCAGATTTACAGTTTGCCTCGGTGAGCTATCAAATTTCCCTTTAGATTTGAGTGTTTTTATTACCTATCCAGAAAATTGCCCCACAAAAATAGTGTAGTTAATTGCCATAGCTTAGATAATCACCTTAGTTTCAATTACTAGTGCTGTTTTTGTGTTTGATTTTGTGTTCCTTTATTTATCTTTTTAGATTTCTTATTTTCGGCTAGGTTTAGGGTTCTTTGTTCATCTAGTCGAAATCCTATCAAAAAATAATAAAAAAATCCGCTGCAGATTGCCATATCCACCCCCAATCCGAGTCCATCAAGGAATCCTACCGCGGCAGCGTTTTGGTTCAATTCCCTGCTGTACCGCACACGCCCACCACCTCCCACCCGAACTCGGATTCCCCCTGTCGTTCGCTTACAAAACAGCCACCCGCCCCCGCATCGCTCTTACCATCGCACACACCAGCGCGCTGCCGCGGCACAATTTATGCGCAAATCGCTGCTGCGCCCACGTAACCACCGCACTCGTTTGTTTCCCCGCAGCGCGCTTACCAGTTGTTGTGTCGCGAGCGCGCGCGCTGCCGCGGCACAAGTTTGATTGTTTTCGCTGTTGTGAGCTCCTAGCTGCTACCGCGGTACGATTTTGGCTGGTTTTGGCTGCCGTACGGCACAGATTGGCCTGTTTTGCTGCCGTGTGCTATTGTTTACTGCCGTGAGCTGCTGTTTGCTGCCGTGAGCTGCTGTTTTCCTGCCGTGAGCTGCTAAAGTCCTTTTTACTTAGTTTTTCTTTGTTTTTCCTTGTTATTTCCTGTTTTTATCACTAGGACCAATACATCCAATCTTTGTGAACCATATCCACAGCCTTTCTACAGCATTACAAATAGGAACTTGCCTACAAGTATAGCTATTTTGTGCTCTGAAAGGTTGCTCATTTTTCATTACGACCATTGTGTTCACTAGTTTATTGGTTCATATTGCTCCTAGTTGTGTTTAAGGCCATTGGAAAAATACAAAAAATAGAAAAAGAGTAAAAGTATAAAAAGAAGAGAGAAAAGAGAAAAACAGAAAATTGCAAAGAGGCCATATTGATACTATTGTTTCTAGTTGAGCTTACCATTGTGACACTTGGTTTTTCTTTGAGCAATCTTGTGCCTATCAATAAAGAGCCTAGCTAGTGGCTTTCCAGTGCATTGCAAAATCTCATCCACATATTTTCTTTGCCACATTTGTCTCCATTATTGTGTGAGTTTCCTTGGGTATTTTTTTTATCTTCACATAACAGCAAATAGGACTTGTTACTTTGGTGATTGTTAGGTATCCATCCCAAGCCCCACTAAATAACCTTATTTGCTTTTGTGAGAGTTAAAAACCTGGGTATTCTCTTCTTCACATCAAAGTACATTAATTGCCTCTACTTGTGGTAAGTATTTCTATTCACTTTGGAAGGGTAAGATAACCTATTGTCTTGCTAGATTTTGAGTGAGTTGTGAGAGAACACCACAACCTATACTTGTTTCTATTTCACTAACCTACTAATGGATCTTTCTAGTGGTGATCTTGTGCAGCAAAAGAAGGACCATAAGGAGGGAGTTAATTGGAGGGAGTATGAGGCTCTAAGGGATGTATTGGCAAAACAAATCAAAGACAATCATAATGAAATCAAGCAATTTGTGCAAGCTGCATGTGATCCTTTATATGATGCTCTCCAAGCTATGGAGAACAAGATGGAGGCCACACATAAATTGGCCGAAACAAACAATGGGGAAGTGAAAACAATCAATGATTCTATTGCTCAATTGGCTACTACCCTTGCTGGTCTTCAAACCATGATTCAAGACAGATTTCCACTTGTTGATGATGGTAATTCTAGTGTCCATAGTGATGCTAATAATGGCTTGGAAGCCAATGGAGAGGTGGATAATTTTCTTGGCCGTGGAGCTAGAGGAGATAGAGGCCGAGGAGGATATCATGGCCGAGCCAACCATATGGGTGCAAGGAGAGTGCCCCTCAATGTTGCTCCTCAAAATCATAGAGAGGATGATGGTTTGGGTAAGCCCAAATTTTCTATACCATCTTTCAGCTTTGACACTATGGATGTGGAGGAATATTTGCTATAGGAGCTAAAAATTGAGAAGCTATGGAGATTGCATGATTACACAGAGGATAGAAAAATCAAGTTGGCATCTTCTGAGTTTGATGGATATGGTCTTAGATGGTGGGATACTACTGTGAGAAAGAGGCAAGAAGATGGTGAATTACCCATTATCACTTGGAACACCATGAAGAGAGTCACGAGGGATAGATTTGTTCCACCAAATTACATAAGGCAACAATTTGATCAATTGCAGCAATTGAGGCAAGGTACTATGACTGTTGATGCTTATTATCAAGAGATGGAATTAATCATGAAAAGGGCACATGTGAGAGAGCAATTGGAGCAAACAATGCAAAGGTTTCTTTCAGGTTTGAATTATAAAATAAAGGGCATTGTTAGGCATAACCAATATCATGATATGCATGACTTATTACATCATGCTAGGGAGGCCGAATCACACATCAATGAGGAGGCTAAAATTACAGCAAGGACAAGGAGTAGATTTCCCTTGAGATCATCTACTATGCCTAGTACACCACCTCCTCCATCTCTTAGCCGTGGTGTTTCATCATCCAAGGCCGAGCCTAGTACATCTATTGCAAAGAAATCATCACAACCATCTGCAAGTACCATGGGTTCAAGTTCTTCTACTACAAGGAATAGAGATATTACATGTCATACATGTGGAGGAAAGGGGAACTTCAAGAGGGATTGTCCAAATACAAAGGTGATGATTATCAATGAGAACAATGAGTATGAGACAGGTGATGATGTTGATCCTAATGATAATGATGATGATGATGATGATGGTTATTTGAGTGATACTCCATTGGATGCCTATGCTACCACTATGCCATCTATTATTTGCACACAAAAATCATTAAGTGTTATTCCTAGTCCTGAAAATCAAAGGTGCAATTTGTTTCAAACAAATGGTGTTATTGGTCCTAATATGGCTTGCAAAGTCATTATTGATGGAGGGAGTTGCAGGAATTTGGCTAGCAAAGATCTATGTGCAAAGCTAAATCTGAAATATTTACCATACCCTTGTCCTTATCATATCCAATGGTTGAGTAGCTCGGGACAAATGAAGGTGACTCATATGGCGCGTGTGGAATTTCAGATTGGACCTTATAAGGATACTATTGAGTTTGATGTGGTGCCCATGACAGTTTGCCACTTATTATTGGGAAGACCTTGGCAATTTGATAGAAGTGTGAAGCATGAAGGAAGAGCAAATACTTATGAGTTGCATCATCATGGGAAGACTATTATTTTGAGGCCTATGACTCCACAACAAATTTTAAATGAGTCCCAATCCAAAATTTATATGACAGTGGAAAAAGAGAGAGAGAGGGATGAGGGAACACAAAAATCACAAGCCTTTGAGAGTGGTAGTCAAACAAATTCGAGTGGTAAAAAGAGAGAGAACCTATTATGCATGTTAGCCACTAAAGAGGATTTGAGGGAATTTAGGGATGATCCTACATTAGTCCCTATTGTGCTTATTCACAAGGGAGAGATTTTGGTTTCTAATGACATGACCCCTATTCCTCTTGGTGTTTCTCATGTTTTGCAGGATTTTGATTACGTTTTTCCAGGAGATATTCCCTCGGGATTGCCACCATTGAGAGGGATTGAGCATCAAATTGATTTAATTCCTAGAGCATCTTTGCCAAACCGAGCCCCTTATAGAACCAATCCACAAGAAACAAAGGAGATACAAAGGCAAGTACAAGAGCTACTAGATAAATGTTATATTTGAGTTAGTCTTTCTCCTTGTGCCATTCCCGTTATTTTGGTTCCTAAGAAAGATGGTACTTGGCGCATGTGTGTAGATTGTAGAGCAATTAATAACATCACTATTCGTTATCGTCATCCTATACCACGTTTTGATGACATGTTAGATGAATTAAGTGGTGCTACTCTTTTCTCTAAAATTGATTTGCGTAGTGGATACCATCAAATAAGAATGAAAGAGGGAGATGAATGGAAAACTGCTTTAAAAACAAAATTTGGTTTATATGAATGGTTAGTGATGCCTTTTGGTTTAACTAATGCACCTAGTACTTTCATGAGATTAATGAACCATATTTTGAGAGATTTATTGGTAGATTTGTGGTAGTTTATTTTGATGATATTCTCATATATAGCCACAATGAACATGATCATATTAATCATATTAGACAAGTTTTGCAAGTGCTAAGAGAAAATAAATTGTATGGTAATCTTGAGAAGTGCACTTTTTGCAAAGATAAGGTCATCTTTTTGGGATATGTAGTTTCTAAACATGGGATTGAAGTTGATACATCAAAAATTGAAGCTATTCGAAATTGGCCAATTCCAACTAATGTGAGTCAAGTTAGAAGTTTTAATGGGCTTGCTAGTTTCTATAGAAGGTTTGTGCCTAATTTTAGTACTATTGCTACTCCTTTAAATGATCTAACTAAAAAGGGAGTTGATTTCGAGTGGGGTGTTGCTCAAGACATTGCTTTTGATACATTGAAAGAGAAGTTGATTTCGGCCCCACTATTAATGCTACCAAATTTTGATAAACAATTTGAGATTGAGTGTGATGCTAGAGGCATAGGTATTGGAGGTGTGTTAATGCAAGAAAAGAAACCTATTGCCTATTTTTCTGAAAAATTAAATGGTGCACAATTGAATTATTCTATTTATGATAAGGAATTATATGCACTTGTGAGAGTTTTAGAGGTGTGGAAACATTATTTATGGCCTAAGGGATTTATTATACATAGTGATCATGAGGCATTAAAATTCTTAGAGTGCCAAATAAATTTGAATAAAAGACATGCCAAATGGGTTGAGTTTATTGAATCTTTTCCATACATAATTAAACATAAAAAAGGATTGGAAAATGTAGTTGCTGATGCTTTGTCAAGAAATAATATGTTACTCTCAAATTTGGAGATTAAGGTTTCGGTTTTGGAGGGTATTAGAGATTTATATGATGAAGATAATGAATTTTCTATGCCATTTAATAAGTGTACTAATGTTAAGGCATGGGATAAATTTCATATACATGATGGATACTTGTTTAGAGCTAACAAATTATGTATTCCCGAGTGTTCTTTGCGTTTGTTCTTAATACAGGAATCTCATAGTGGAGGTTTGATGGGACACTTTGGAAGAGAGAAGACATTGCTTATGTTGGCTGAAAATTTCTATTGGGGACATATGAGAAGAGATGTGTATAGATTGGTGCAAAGATGCATTACTTGAAGCAAGTCCAAGTCTAAGCTAAAACCCCACGGGTTGTACACTCCATTACCATCACCTAGTACACCATGGGAGGATATAAGTATGGATTTTGTTTTGGTCTTGCCAAGGACAAAAAGAGGACATGACTCTATCTTTGTGGTTGTGGATAGATTTTCAAAGATGACTCACTTCATTGCTTGCCACAAGAGTGATGATGCTTCTCACATTGCAAATTTATTCTTTAGAGCAATTGTGAGATTACATGGAGTGCCAAGAACTATTGTTTCAGATAGAGATGTCAAGTTCATGAGTTACTTTTTGAAGACACTTTGGGGTAAGCTTGGAACCAAATTATTATTTTCTACTACTTGCCACCCTCAAACTGATGGCCAAACCGAGGTGGTTAATAGAACATTGTCCACATTATTGAGAAGCATGATCAAGAAATATAATAGAGCTGTGCATTCAACTACTCAATTATGTCCTTTTGAGGTGGTTTATGGTTTCAAACCTATTACTCCTCTTGATTTATTACCACTTCCTACACAGGAGAGAATTAATATGGAGGCATCAAAGAGGGCTGATTTTGTGAAGAAGATTCATGAGAAAACAAAAGAAGCAATTGAGAAGAAAGGAAGACATGTGGCTGAAAGAGTAAACAAGAAGAGGAAAGAAGTCATATTTCGGCCAGGAGACATTTTGTGGGTGCACTTTAGAAAAGATAGATTTCCCACATTGAGAAAATCAAAATTGATGCCTAGAGGTGCTGGTCCTTATAGAGTTATTTCAAGGATCAATGATAATGCATACAAGATTGACCTCCCAATTGATGAGTTTGGTGTTAGCAATTCTTTTAATGTGGCTGATTTGACACCTTACCATGGAGATGATTTAGCATCGAGGTCGATGCCATTTCAAGAGGGGGAGGATGATGAGGACATCCCTAGCTCTTCACCTATTGTTACACATGAGGATGCTCCAATAAAAGCTAATGAAGTAAGGATTGGTCCAATGACAAGATCAAGAACCAAGCTATTACAACAACAAGTGAATTCACTCCTACTTGAGTATAATGTTTATAATTGTGAGAACTTTATACTACCTAAATACATGCACTTATGTATTCTCAGGTTTATTGACAACACAAGCATGAATGGAGGAGATCATGAAGAGGAGATACACATGGATGGAGATGGACTAGAACAGGAGATGGAGTTCAAGTGCTAGCATGGAGAAAACAACAAATAACAATTGTTATGATGACAAGGGGATGGTGTCTCCACAAGGTCAAATGCACTTAGTGTGGAAAACAATTACCAATGTGTTATTCCACACTCATGTATGGAGAAAACAAGAGGAGGGCGCCCATAAAGGAGATCTATGCGCCATATAGAGTCCTAGTAGTTGTAGGTTACGTTTGTATACCAATTTGGCCGCATCCCACCTAATTGGGTCGGTTTGTATCTATGCTTGAGTCCTAGTAGGAGTCCTATTCGAGTGGGGGAAGGATTGCTTGCACAAGGAAGCTTGTGGCCGCACCCCTCCCTCTCTTATACCATCTTCCTACGAGTTGGAGGGTCAGACTACGTTAAAACATAAACCCTAGACCTCTAGATTGAAACAGCTTGTAAGCCTTCATCTGGAAGTTCATCTGCAAACTTTACGTGTTGCCTGCTGTTCCACTAGGAATAAGAAGGTACAAGACCACTTGTAGTCGGTGGATTACTTGTGCAAGAGTGTGGAGTTGAGAATATCCTTGGGGTTGCTATCTTTTGCATTGGCATCAGGGATCAGCCGGGAGAGTTCTTAGTGGCGCACTAGTTATCAATCAGAAGTTATCTGTGAGTTCACTGAGAAGATTGGGCCAGCCCTTAGCAACGGGTTTGTATTACACTAACATAACCATACAACTGAAGTAAATCCAGAAGTTCAAACTGCATATACTGCTTTTTGTCGAGTTTCCGTCCATGTACTTCCTAAATCGACACTTTACATGTACTTTTTGTTTGCACACAATGCATAATAAGAACAATATGTAGACCTTTTTACCGGTGTATGGCCTACTATGGCGGTAACCACTATACACTATTCTTGGGACGGTAGTACACAATTTCTTTGGAATCCATTCAACATAAGCCATTCTTATTCTTTCAGGCACTTCCAGGTTGTCAAGGGGGAACCAACCAAGATGGTCTTCCTTGTCCCTGGCTATGGTGATCACATCTTTTCTCGCAAACAAGACGGCGGAAGAAATGAAGAACAACATCTCTCCTACAGAATTGGATCAATAGATGACCCTTGGATTTGGTACGCCCTACAACTGAACAAACAACAAGAAATTTTAATCAAGATACACAAATCAAATGAAGACACATGGATTCCTTTAAAACAACACAATTCAAAATAACCATTTTAGCCTGAAGACGATTGTTTGGAAACTTAGTAAATTAAACCCTTATAAGGAAGTTTGCCGTTGTATTTCATTTGATGTTAGAGAAAGCATTTTAGCTTGAAGACGGTTGTTTGGAAGGTAAATTAACCTGTCAGTGCTAAAGCGTACCAAGAAGGAGACATCACATCAGCTTTCCAATAGTTGCATCCCCTCGTAATTCAACACAGATGATTGATCGAATCTGCTATAACCTTTTTTCCAGAAGAAAATAAATAAAATTAGTAAGATGGAATCAATAGTAACAAGATCAATAATAAAAATAAAACATAACATGAAAGACCCTAGATCGCGCGGAAATGTCGCTATTAGGGATGTAGAACGTGTGATAAGTCAATTTGGGTTTGCACATAAGTATAGAAGCAACATACCTTGAACAACAACATTCGGCCCTCATATTACATAATTAGATGCTTGGGTAGATAACACACAAAATCCATAATTTCATTATCATCACAAACAGGAGATATACTAGAGCAGTGTCATGTTCTAATTAGAAAACACGAGGAGGTTAGAGACCATAGTGATCCTATAAGAATAATGGTCATAGAGAGAAAACAATACGTATTTCGTGCAGGAGCATGGGCACCATAGAGCATCTGTTAATTTAGCTATATATATATATATATATATATATAGGAAAATGAGTCTATACTCATAGGAGTACGTACTCCTTTCCCAACCCACCATTGAGCAGGCTACCCGCCGCTTGACCCGCTTGAAATTACTATACCAAATTAGAGATTGGTAATAAAACAGTTAATAACTTTGGATAATCACGTGGGATTTTGAAATCTGTTGAACTGATTCCTAGTTTGTAGCGTGCGGACGGTGACTTTCCCGTGAAAAGAAAAAAAAAGTCGTACATTCAAGGTGAAGCCGTGCGCTGTCGCTTTTCTCTCATCAAGCACGCGCGCCGTCGCATAAAAAAAGCAGGGCCGCCGCCGGCCGGTAGCGTAAGCGTATTTGGTAAGAGCCACGGACGTCGACGACGTTCCTACCTAGCAGCGTATCTACTCCAGACAAGTCTATAAGTCAAGCCGTGCGTTGCCTTTTTTCTCTCATCTAGCACGCCTCCACGTAAAAAAAGCAGGGCCGCCGCCGGTGGCTTCAGCGTATCTGGTACGAGCTACAGGCGCCGACGACGTTCGTGCTTAGCAGCCTATCTACTACAGACACGCCTATAGCTTCATCCCGTTGCTTGTTTCAGGTTCTCCAAGAATAGATGTGATCGGTGGCGGCCGCCGCAGCCTGCTTCATGTCCTCCTTGTGCATCACATTCGCATGTGTAACACAGCAAGTGGTGGCATCGGCCTTGACTGCAACGACGAGCAGCCACTGCGTCTACATGGACGATGAGCGGCGGCGGGATGGCATGGTCCTTTAATTTCTTGTTTGATTGCATCTGTTCTCATCTCTTCGCCCAAGTATGTGCTAAATTAGAACAACTCTTTTATGAATTTATTTTGGTTCGTCATGTCCTCTTGCATTAGTTCTAATCTAATCTCATGGTGTGATAAGTAGCGGTAAAATCTAAATGTGCGATCAATCTCCGTCGATCAAGATCAAATGCATGTGCCGGCCAGTTACTCTGCCGTCAAAGGCACAACGGAGCTGCCGGTCTGCGACAGGCGCGACCGCTTAAGGCGCCACAAACCAATCTTGTTCTTGCCGATGTCCAGATTGCATACACATGCATGGCTGCATGCTCGTCGAGATGCATCTGCATGCTTTGGATCTGGCTGTACGCTTGTCAAGGAGTTCCATGCCTACTGCTTGGTTGTAAACTTGTAGTAATGCACGCATTCACGTATAAATCATGTTGTCCTTGAACTTTTTTGCAGTATATACTTCTTTCAAATATGTACTACTATACATCCTTAAAAAAAGCGGTATATACCTCTTGAAAAAAATGTTGTATATACCCTTCTTGAAATATGTACTACTATACATCCTTGAAAAAAAGCAGTATATACCTCTACTTCTTTCAAATATGTACTACTGTACATCCTTGAAATAAAGCAGTATATACCTCTTGAAAAAAATCTAGTATATCCACTTCTTCAAATATGTACTACTATACATCCTTGAAAAAAGCAGTATATACGTCTTGAAAAAAATGTAGTATATGCATTTCTTCAAATATGTACTACTATACATCCTTGAAAAAAAGCAGCATATACCTCTCGAAAAAAATGCAGTATATACCCTTCTTCAAATATATACCACTACAAATCCTTGAAAAAAACAAGTACATACCTCTTGGAAAAAAAAAGTAGTTTATAAGTCTTACAGAATTAAGTTGTATGCTTTAGCAGTATATAATATAACTAGCAGTATATATGTCCTCAAAAAGTTGTATATATCTTCTCAAGAAGCAGTATGTGGCAATGCGTACGTATCGCTTTTGGGGTTATATACTTCTTCTTTGTCTAACATACCTCAAATATGTTCCACTCTCTATGGGAAAAAGTTCCCGTCTCATCAAAAAATAAAAGGAGGCATGTGTTGTACTAGCTAATAAATAATCAACATGATTTTTGAAGTTCACACATATTGAATAGTGCACGTGATTATAGGATCAAGTGGTTGCCTGCGTGAGTTTGTTTCATGCGGCCATGCACACGCGTTAATTAAACATAATTATTTATTGATTAGTTAATTTAATGTTGGATATCCAACCTAATAGACCCGTTAAGAGGTGGGAGTATGTACACTTGGGAGTATAAAAGAGGAGTCATATATATATAAATATATATGTGCAAAAGCTGGAGAGGATGTCATCATAGCTATATGCAAGTAGATGTCTGGTTCAAACCATGGACCATGTCATGCAATAGAAAACCTCAATCCATCATATATGATTAATAAGGATTCCTGTACTGAGTGCATGTTTGACACATACACCACTGTAGGGCATTTTTATCAACCATGATCACTGCCTGCTATCATTTAAACCCATGTGCTGATTTTAACAAGTTCACATGCATCACATCTCTGATAGTATTGTAACCTATCCTGAAACTTCATGTCTTGTTGCAGGTTTTTGGAGATCAGCGACCGCATCAGAGGTGGTGGCACACTGGTAGTGTGCATGGGGGACCTAGACCTCGATGGATTTGTAGCAGGAGTTTGCGGGGAGCGGCGGCACACCTGCAGGGAGCAAGGGCGCGCCGACGACAAGGACTTTGGCCAGAGAGACAACGAGGCGTGTGCTAATTAGGTAGTCCAAATATGTAGGAAACCCTCCACTATAAGTTCAAAGGTTTCTTACATGAAGGGGGTCTTCAGCAAGATTGAGCCAAGATTAAACTTGGAAACATGTGATTAACCAGGTCAGAACCGATGTCAGCAATTCCCATAGTGTTATCTAGATTGTTCTTCACTATCAATCTTGTTATCTCGAGCATTGAAGGGTTAGCAGAAAACAAAAAAAATCCTAACAACGATAACCGAAAAATAATGAGGATCTATTACTATGCAGATATAGAGTAACGGAGAAGGAACGGTGATCATACCCTTGAAGGACCAAAGCGGGGATTACCCTCCCACACAAGGGTTGTCGATGAAGACAGTGAAGCCGACCTCAAGGTCGAGGAGTGGTTCCACGACTAGTGCCCCAAGTGTTGCACCTCGTGGGATTACACACGTACGGTGTAGACGATGACTACCGGTCTCCGGCCCAACGAAGGTTGCGGAAGTAGAGCGATGCACCAAAGAGTAATAGCACGGCGGTATGCTTATAGTGGAGAATTCTTAACTCGTAGCACGACTCCAAAGAGAACCATGGTTGGAGAAGAGAGAAGAGAGATGGATTGAATGGTTAGAAAATAGGGGAGGGGAGTCCAACTATATAAAGGGGGAGAGAGGAGCCTTTCCCCTTGGCCAAGGCGTGTGGGACTAAACCCCACATGGTCATGCGGCCAAGAGGAGGCATCCGCACCCCCACATAGGCCCCAAGTGGCCCATGTGGGCTCCACTCCTTATTCTCTTTTAGTTCTCCCACTTATCCCCTAATGGGCCTCTTTTGCCCGGAGGGCCCATTAGTGGAATAAACGTATCTTAAATTAAATAAAATAATATTTAATTATTAATTACACTAATTAGTAATAAATATATATTTCTTATTTATTTCGAATCCTGGAACCCCTTCCGGTACCCTCTGATCACCATCGGGCATTTCTCCCTTAATTTCGATACACCTTCGGGACTCTCCGATCTCTATCGGATAAATACAAGAACGATTCTGACTCTCTCGATTATTCTCTTTGGTACTAAGATTACTCTAAAACATTGTCTACCCTTAAGTGTGACACTCTACGGTTCAGGCTACTCCATACATGGCCGAGACACCTCTCCGACCAATGAGCAATAGCGGGATCTGGACATCCATAATGGCCCCTGTGTATGCATCAAAGTTTTTGCGTCGCTTTGAACCTTAAACATAAGTCCCCATGCCTTTTGCCTTAGCGATACTCTGTTTGTCTGAGAGTTGATCTTCCGGTATCTTATACCTTGTTCAGTCTCGTTACCGACATAACAATTCTACTCGTTCCCGTGTCATTGCATCTACGTGACCTAGTCACATGCTTGCAGGCTAATTGATGCAACTCCACCGAGTGGGCCCATGAGTATCTATCCGTCATTAGGATCGACAAGTCCTGCTCTTGATGGTACGCCTCAACATATCCCTTTTATTACCCAAAAGACACCTTTATAATCACTCTGTCACGGTGTGATGTTTGATGCAATCAAAGTAACTTCCAGGATAGCAATTAAATACCATATCACAGTCAAAGGCTATAGTACTACATTTTTGTTATCATAACGTTGAACTTAATGACTCAATATTGTCATGATAAACATAATGGGGGTGAGTCCATCACATCATTCACTAATGACATGACTCCGTTATCAATGCCATAAATGCCCATGATCAGGAAACCTTGATCATTTGTTGCCCAACGGACTAGTATAACTAGAGGCTACTAGGGACCCGGTTTTGTTTACATACCACACGTGTATCAATGTTTCCACTTAATACAGTTATAGCATGATATGAAACATTATGAATAGACGAGTTATGAATAATAAAATCTCTTAATTAAATTACCTCTAGGGAATAAGTCCTTCAGTCTCCCACTTGTACTAGACTACAATTTAATCAAATTACACCAGGTAATATTTTAACACCAATGGCATCTTGATGTTTCTCGTGCTTTTTCCGTCGGAGAGTCTTTGTAAACGGATCTGCTACATTCATGTCCGTGTGTATCTTGCAAATATTTATGTCACCATTCTTCTGATAATCCCTTATCACATGGTAACGCCGGAGTATATGCGTAGCTATGGAGTGAGACCTTGGTTCGTTCGTGTTAGCAATGGAACCTCTGTTGTCACAGTAGATGTTCACATGGTCTTGCACGCTCGGAAACACTCCAAGATCCATGAGAAATTTCCTCATCCACAGAGCTTCTTTTGCCGCATCATTAGAGACGATGTACTCCTACTCCATTGTAGATTGAGCCACAATAGGTTGCTTCCCGCTTCTCCAGCTCACCATGCCACCATTCACCATAAACACATAGCCCGTCTGCGACTTCGAGTCATCTGGATATGTGCAGAAGCTTGCATCAACGTAACTTGTTACGTTAAGCTCATATGTACATCCTCCATAGACAAGAAACAAATCTTTGGGTCGCTTAAGATACTTGAGGATGTTTTTGACTGCTATCTAATGTGCCTCTCCAGGGCCACTCTGGTATCTGCTCGTCAAACTAATAGCATGTGATACATCCGGTCTAGTACATAACATGGCATACATGATCGAGCCTATGGCTGAAGCATAGGGGATGTCTGACATACTCTATTTATCCTTTGCTGTTGTTGGATATTGAGTCTTACTCAATACTGTCCCTGATACCATAGGTAAGAAACCTTTCTTAGCCTCTTCCATGCTGAATCTCTTGAGAATCTTATCAAGGTATGTACTTTGACTCAACGCTATTATACGTCTGTATCTATCACGATAGATCTTAATGCCTAATACATAAGCAACTTCTCCCAAGTCTTTCACTCAAAACTTATTGTTCAAATACTCCTTCACGCTGTCCAGCAATTTTACATCATTCCCAACTAGGAATATGTCATCCACATATAAATACTAGGAATACAACCGAGCTCCCACTCATTTTCCTATGAATGCAGGTATCTTCTATATTTTGGACAAATCCAAAAGGTTTGATAACCTCATCAAAATGAAGATTCCACCTCCGAGATGCTTGCTTCAGTCCATAAATGGAACATTGAAGTTTGCATACTTTATCAGCATCCTTTGGATCGACAAAACCTTCTGGTTGCATCATATACAACTCTTCCTAAATGCTTCCATTTAGGAATGCTGTTTTTACATCAATCTGCCATACCTCATAATTGAAATAAGCAACAATTGCTAATAAAATCAGAAGAGACTTGAGCATTTCTACAGGTGAAAAAGTTTGATCGTAGTCAATTCCCTCAACTTGTCGAAAACCCTTTGCGACAAGTCGAGCTTTATAGACGGTTACATTACCATCAATATCAGTCTTTTTCTTAAATATCCATTTATTCTCGATGGCCTTGCGGTCCTCAGGAAGATCCGCCAAAGTTCGTACTTTGTTGTCATACATAGATTGGACTTCGGATTTCATGGCTCCTAGCCATCTCTCGGACTCGTGTCCTTCCATTCCTGCTTTGTAGGTTGCAGGTTCGTCTAGGTCAGTCACCATGACCCTGCTCACAACATCACCATACCAATCAGGTGTGGTACGCCATCTTAGAGACCTGCTGAAAGTGCATTTGCATTATGATCTCTTTTATGTTTTGGAGTTGATAACAACGCTATTAAGTATCTAACAACGCGTCTAAGTTATTTCAGGAAATATCATTTCAACGCAAAAAGGGAAGAGTGTTGAAAGACATTGCCACCAAATTGACTCAGTCCAGCGGTAGTACCGGTTACTTCAGCGGTAGTACCGCTCTGCCCAGCAAGCGGTAGTACCACGCCTAGTACCGCGAGAATTACCGCCAAAGTGATTTTGGCTACTGCATCCAGCAGTACTTCAGAGGTACTGGTATAGTAGTACCGTTGTGACTTAGTTGATGAGGAGCAACGCCTCTCGTGGCAGTAGTACCGCTGCCGCCAACGGTAGTACCGCTCCTTCCAGGGCGCGGTAGTACCGCTGACAGTACCAGTCAAAGTACTGCCAGAGATTTTGCTCGCAGTAACCATCACGGTACTAGAGCGGTAGTGCCCTAGTACTACCGCCAGCCACTTCGATTTATTTTGAAGAGGTGGCCAACGGTAGTACCGGTGGCACTAGCGGTAGTACCGCTGCTAGAAGTACTGCGGTACTTCCGCGGTAGTACTGCCCGCACCCTGTATCTGGGACGTTGCAGTACCGCGTTGCTTACCAGGTGGCGGTAGTACCGCTGGCACCAACGTAGTACCGCCAGGCACGAAAAGGGTCAAATGGCTAGATTTGGGGAGGGGGCTATAAATACCCCAATCCCCTTCTTCTCCAAAGAGTTGCTCGAACCAGCATTAAAGTCAAGCATTTATTGAGCCTCCAAAAGCTAGATTTCTCCCAATCCCTCCACCCAAACTCGTTGATACTTGGAGGATTGAAGGAGAAGACCCCGATCTACATCTTCACCGAGCCGATCTTCATTTCCCCCTTATTCTCTAGAGGGATCTAGTCTAGGTTTTCCAAGGAAACCCTAGACCCCATTGCTACACTTGTTGGTGATTGGTGATTGTTGGGAGCCCCCAATTCGGTTGTGGGTGTGTGCCCCATCCTTGTTTGTAAAGGATTCGATTCCCACCTCAAAGGGGATCCATAGTGGAAGGTGAACTAGGCCTTTGTGGTGGGGTTCATCGGAGAATAGGGTGAGGCCTTTGTGGCGTTGAGTAGGCCTTCGTGGCGATCTCACACCCCTCCAACGAGACGTACTCCCTTGACAAGGAGGATTTCGGGATTAGATCGTGTCTTCGTGTGCTTCATATCGGTTACCTCGTTCCCTTCCTCGTTTATTCGTGCTTGTATTGTGTTTGTGCTTGTTCTTGTCATATAGGTAAATTCACCACAGTTGCATTATCTAGAGAATTTACCTTTGTGTCAAGACTAATCTTGAAGAAACATTAAAATTGGTCGTAGCACCTATTCACCCCCCCTCTAGGTGCCCATACATTACTTTCAATTGGTATCAGAGCCTCGACTCTTTTATCGGGCTCAACCGCCTAAGAGTTAAGTATGGTCGATGAGTCGGAGACCGCCGGTTCCGCGGTGCATGTCTCTATGGATGATCTCAGTGAGTTAAAAAATCCATTGACCTCATCCATGGAGAACAAAATTGATGAATTGCGACAACTCATGTTGCAATTCATGAAACCTAAGGAACCGGAAGTCTCTACCTCACCTCCTCCAGAAAAAGTCCTAGAGGGCGCCGAGAAAGGGGATAATGGTGATCCATCTAAAGATGCTTCCGCTAATAACTCCATCGATAAGGGTACGGAAGGAGATGGAGAATATCACTCCGTCAAAGGACATTATTCTCCCGATCCTCCCGTCCCACATCCTCATATAATCCGTAGGGGAGATCCACCTAAAATTGATGCACACTCTTTCCGTGAATGGCAATATTACATGGAAACTCACTTGAACTCTTCTTGTATAGAACTTTGGAGGGTCACTCGTGATGGATACAAGCCTCATGACCCCAAGAACTTGACAAGAAGAGAAGCCATAGATTGTCAACTCAACTACACCGCCTTGTCTATTCTTCAACAAGCCGTGGGTCATAACCAGATGCTTCATCTTCAACAATATTCCACCGCCAAGGAAACATGGGACACCCTTATCGTCATGTTTGTGGGAAATGAAATCATGCAAAGGAATAGGTACGATGCCTTGAGAAATGAGGCCGAAGGGTTCTATATGCATGATGGAGAGAGCCATGAAGACATGTATCAAAGGCTCAAGACTCTTTCCACCGCATTCCACAATGTTGGTGCCAAGTACATTGATGATGCTTGGACCAAGATGTGCTCTAATGCCATTTGATCTCGTGGACTTGAAGAGCATTCAAGGAATACATGACTTTGCTTCGTTGACCTCGACTTAAGTTATGCAAGAAGTGTGCTCCTATCAAGTGCAAACCAAGAATGCTCTTGACAACCGTGCTAGGGCCATAGGAATGCACAAAGGGGCATCAGTTTCTTTGAAGGCCAAGGTTGTGTCAAGGGAGGTTGAGTATGAAGAAGAGTGCCATGAGTAATTGGCTCCATTGAAGGATCAAGAATTTGATCCCGTGCTCAAAGATATCATTGCTCTTACCATGCAAAAGGTTTGGAAGAATCCCCCAAGGCCAAGGCATATGTTGAGGAGAAGACCAAGTCTTGCTATGGCAATGATGGGACTCAACGGGTGAGGTATTGCTTCAATTGTCAAGACAGTTTCTTTGAAGGCCAAGGTTGTGTCAAGGGAGGTTGAGTATGAAGAAGAGTGCCATGAGTAATTGGCTCCATTGAAGGATCAAGAATTTGATCCCGTGCTCAAAGATATCATTGTTCTTACCATGCAAAAGGTTGGGAAGAATCCCCCCAAGGCCAAGGCATATGTTGAGGAGAAGACCAAGTCTTGCTATGGCAATGATGGGACTCAACGGGTGAGGTCTTGCTTCAATTGTCAAGATAAGCACCATTTCATTGTGGAGTGTCCCTATGAAAATAGAGAAGTCCATGGTGGCAAGCTCATTTGCAAGGAAAAGTCCAAGGTTGCTTACAAGAAACCTCACTTCAAGAAGAAACCATTCAACAAGAAGTACCCCACAAAGTTTGTGCTAGTGACTCAAGAGGAGTATGATTCCGGAAGTGATGAAGAAGAAGAAACCACAAGTGAAGTGGCAGCTCTTGCTATTGTTTCAACTCCATCATCTTCATCTCTCTTTGAGTCCCCCAATGAGAATCATCCTCACCCAAATGCCAAGTGCTTCATGGCTAAGGCCTCTGAGGTATCACCTTATAATAAAAATCAGTGAGGCTAAATATTTCCTTCCAACTCAAGCATGAATAAACCTCATGGACCTCTATTATGCTCTGATACCAAGATGATAAGGGGTGGCCCGATCTTCTCGTTGAGCTTCTCTCTCTTTTTTTGGATTTTCTGGATTTTGTGATAACTAGTGCTACACTGAGACCTCTCACTTGGATGACCCTCATTGCCAATGCAACAACAATCAATCCCTTTGGATATTCTCAACTACACACTCTTGCACACGTAATCAAAGATCACGAGTGGTCCTGTATCCCCCTATTCCCAATGGAATAACAAGATATCACACAACTTTGCAAGGGTAAATTTCAAGATGAATGCTTAGTAGCAATACAATCTAGAGGGTAGGGTTTCATTGGTTTTGGTTTAAACTTCGTCTAATCTATTCCACACGCAGGTGGTAGCTATATATGAGGGATGGGATGTTTCCCACGAAATTCACCTATTCCTACTCGTTTGGACTCCTCCAACTCGGATACAAACTGACCCCATATGGGTGCAGCCAATTGGACTCTATTTGGAAACTGGCAGAAAACTATTGGTGGATTATTTCGGTCACCACGGCTTGCACGGGTCGAATTTCTTGATGGGGCCGGATCCATTGCAAAGCTCTTCAAATTTCCTAATCGGATTGTGCTCGTTTGCTGTATTTGGGGCCCGCATGAAGAATCTATGACTATTTCAAATTCGGGACTTCTGACAGTCCGAACTGAAACATTATTTCCTTGTTGTTGTTTTCCACGCCTCCTTAATTTGCTCCTTGCATTCCTCTTCTCCATCCATGTTTGTGTTATTAATAAACCTAATCATACATAAATTCATAGGCTTAGGTAGTATAATATTCTGATAAACACAAACATTATTTATTACTAGGAAAGAATTCACCTTATAATAAACATCAGTGAGGCTCAATATTTTCTTCCAACTCAAGCATGAATAAACCTCATGGACCTCTATTATGTCCCTATCAATTATGTTGTAGATGCATACATTAATATGGCTACTAACTACAAAGACCAGTCGCCTTCCTTCCTATGTATGCCACACGTATTATTAAATTATGCTATGCAGATCGAATCCTTCCACTGCAGGGAGGACACCTCTCCCATCCGCTCCAGAACTCCAGCGAGCATTGCCAGGGGTTTGGATTGTTCTAGCTGGGTGTGAGTTATGGAGCGCTGTGTGGTTCAATTGTTTTGGTTAGTAGTACCACTGGTAGAAACAGAGTGAGTATACTAGCTGAACGCTTGTACCATATGGGGAAGCATCTTCAGTTCATCTGAACCTTCCAGCAGGAAGAACGGAGGGTAGGGGGTCAAGTGTGGCCACAACTCTCGCTCAACTGGGGGTGGTCACAGCTCTTAACTTTAAGCAGAGCGAGCTCGGACCGCATACAAGTCAGCGGACCATAGGTGAGGTCATGCTGCCCCTGCCCATGTGCTCTTCTTCTTGGGCTGGATTTTGTGCTACGGGGTCCTGCGAATGCAAGAAGTTTCTCGTTCTGGCAACTGTGGTGGGTGTGGGTGGGCTACCTACTGCGGAGCACGCGTCAACCATTCGAGATCAAAATAGGGGAGCAAGGCTCACATGTGTGCAAAAACAGGGGATCAAACAGCAAAGCATGTCAAACAAAAGCAGTATCTGATAATTGCCAACACGGCCAAATGTACTTCTTAATTTTCCAGTAGAGGCCCTATCAACACAGTAGCAATCACTATGTATTGACTAAACTCTGATTTTCTAACGTAACAGGATCATTGTATTGTCAACTTCTGGACACACACCGCTACTAAATCCTTCTATTTACAGAACCATGCATGTGAATTCAGAAGCTAACCGTGGTTTTCTAATTGCTTCCCAATCGTCCACTTGCTGAAGAAAATTACAGTCAAGTATATCGGTCAGTTATGTATTATGTACACTAGCAGGAGCAAGTTTTGATGTCCAAGTTCACATCTGGACAAGTACAAGTTCAATTAACTAAAATGTGCAACTTTTCACTCGCTCAAATTTGGAGATATCCCATATTTTGTAAACAAGAGGACGTGGTAGCAGTACATAGCTGGAAGTTGCATTAATTTATACCTGAGTCCCAATCTAGATGAAACGGAAGCACTGGTTTGCTTTGAACTTTGAATGAACTACGTCGAAGCGCAACTTGCCATGGTTGCCTGCCTTCGAACCTGGGAAAACCGAGGGCATCTAATCTATATACTAAACTGGATAACACGAGGTGGTAGGAGCGAAATCATCCCCGAAAAGGATAGCAGACAGACAGGAGCAAGTTTTCAACGGTCTGTGTGCCGATTCATACAGGAGAAGGAGGAGGGGGGCTTACCTGTAGGTGGACGGCGTCGAGGAAGACCGTGTCGAGGAAGTAGGTGGAGGGCGTCGAGGAAGACGGCGCGCGATGATCCTGGATGGCGTGCGATGCTCCTGGGCTCCCTCCTCCTTAGTCTCTCCTCCTCCTTCTCTTAGACGACACGGTGGTGGTGGCTCCCTCCTCACGGTCGATGCAGCGTCTAGGTCTTGGTGGTGGTGGGCGGCGACGAGAGGGAGGGCATAGGCTAGGGCTATAGCTTGGTGTTGGTCGGAGGCGATGAGAGGCTAAGGAAGCAGGGAGGCGACGGTGGTTCAGAGATGTGCAGATCGAGATCGCGATGTGGATGTAGAAGAGGAAGAAGAGGGGAACGGTCTCCTAATAGTCCTAATAGGCTTAGCCGTGACGCACCAAGGAGGGGTGCGTCGCGCCTAACTTAACCGTGACGCACCAAGGAGGGGTGCGTCGCGCCTAACTTAACCGTGACGCACCAAGGAGAGGTGCGTCGCGCCTAACTTAACCGTGACGCACCAAGGAGAGGTGCGTCGCGCCTATTTCTTTTATCTATTCAAAAAGTTTGTGCGCTGGTCTATAGCAGAACTAGCTGCTTAGCCCAGTGGCTGACCCCTTTGCCACTGCTCCATTGCCCCAAGTTCGAGTCCCACCCCCCATTTTTTCAATAAATGATTTTTTCCTTACGAAATAAATCAATATAAGCTCAAAATAAATTCAAATAAATCAATATAAAATCAAGAAATTTGTTGATCAATTTAAACATCCTAGTTAGTGTATATATTACATCTTCATCACTTCCTCGAATGCATGCAAACACCCGACACATATATCGTTGTTCTTAGAGCTATCGTTTTACAATTTTCTTTCCCTTCTTTGTCGCGGTTGAGTAATTTAGACCCGGAACACTGTGACTTCTTCTGTGGAATGGGCGACCTGTAGGTAGCGTTGTCCTGCTTCTTCTTGCTGTGTATTTCGTTCCATCGTCGTTGTCATCTTCCATTTTCGGGTCGCCGTACTGGTCAAAGTCTTGCTCGTTGGCTACTCCATCCATTCCGATGATGCTTCTTTTGCCTCTCCGGATGACAACACGGCTAGGCCTTGTTGGGTCGGTAATGAAGAAGCATTGGTCCACTTGGTTAGCCAAGGCCCATGGCTCATTTTTTGCGATGAAATTCGTGCCGGATTTGGCTCCAGGTATAACCATGGTGGTGAAATATTGTCCTTCTTTACTGACGCTCTTGGCCTATGTGACACGGAACATTGGCACCTTCTCTCCGCAGTAGTCGACTTCCCATATCTCGTCGATCCTACTATAGTATCCTTCCTTGACGTCACCTGTTAATGATTCCATCGTTACTCCCGAGTTCTGGTATTCGCAATTCCGGTCCTTATTTGCCGTGTAGAATGTGTAACCATTGATATCGTATGCCTGATAGGTCATGAGGTTATGTGCGGGTCCTTGTGAAAATGTGAGTACGAGTTTTTCTTCTTCAGAATAAGGCGTCTCCAGGGGATCGGTCATAATCTTCTCCCTGAACCACTGTGTTAAATGGATGTCGTGCTCTCTGATTATTTCTGCTTCGGTCCTATGTTGTCCCCGGTCACTGTAATACTTCGCGATTAACATTTTGTGCTCTTCCAACCAAGGATCGACCACTGTTAGATGTTGTAGCGCGACTAGGTTTGCTCTGTCAAAGTCGTTGCGTCGGCCCTGAAAGTCGACATTCATTTCGCGCTGGCCCTCGCGGTGTCCCCATCCAGCGAGCCTGCCAAAGTGCCTGTTTACGGGCAGACCAGGGTTCTCATCTTTGTCTAGAAAATTCGTGCAGAAAGAGCTGCACTCTTCTGTCAGAAAGCGCTTGGCAATTCTTGCATCTGGACGGGCCCTGTTGCGGACGTATCCTTTGATGGAACCATTCATCCTTTCGAATGCCATCATGGAGTGTAAAAACGGCGGCCCGAGCTGGATGATATCATCCATGACATGGACAAGGAGATGCACCATAATGTCGAAGAATGCGGGCGGGAAGTATATCTCAAGCTCGCATAGTATCACCATGATCTCTTCCTGTAGCCTTGCGAGTTGCTTCACGCCAATCGACTTTCGAGAGATGACGTCGAAAAAGTTGCAGAGTCCAAACAGCGTTTCGCGGACGTGCTCGTCCATTATCCCTCGAATTGCAACTGGAAGTATCTGCGTCATCATCACGTGACAGTCATGAGACTTCATCCCGCTGAACTTCTGCTTTGGTACATCTAAGTATCTGCTTATCTTTCCCGCATAACCGTTAGGAAATTTGACTCCTAGGAGGCACTTGAAGAATTGGTCGATCTCCTTCTCGCTTAGCGTGAAGCACGAAGGCGGAGAGTATATTCCGTCTTCTTGGCCTTTTTTCCCTTGCGGCGACCTTCCGTCCCATCTAACACATCATCATCATCATCGTCATCATCATCCGGTTTTCCTCCGTGGAGCTCGCCCCTGATATTCAAAAATCTCAAGTCGTTCCTTGCTTTCGGCCCATCTTTGGTCCTCTCCGGCATGTTGAGCAGGGTGCCAAGCAGACTCTCGCATACGTTTTTTGTGATATGCATGAGGTCAAGGCAGTGAGGCGTGCGGAGAATCTTCCAGTACCTCAGGCCCTAGAGAACGGGGCCTTGTTTTCCATACACCCTCTAACGGCGCCGATGCCTTTCGCTTCTTTCCCGGCGCAGGGCACTCTTTCCAGTTCTTCAACAGCTCGTCGATTTCCTCGCCGCTCCTTTGACGTGGGGCTCTTTGCATATCAACCTCATTGTTGAACAGATCTTTGCGTTTTCTCCACGGGTCATCCTTGCGAAGCCACCTTCGATGCCCCAAGAACACGGTTTTCGAAGACCCGGGGTTTCTCTCTAGCTGGAGATACGTAGTGTCATCCATGCATCTAACGCATGCACATAATCCGTGCGTCACCTGCCACGCGACATATCCGTAACCGAGGTAGTCATGCACCATCGTGATGAGCGCGGCTCTCATTGGGAAAAACGTTTCTCCATAGGCGTCCCACGTATTGGCTGGCTCGTCCCATAACGTGGCTAGCTCCTCTTCCAACAACTGGACATACAGATTGATGTCATTACCTGGTTGTTTCGGCCCTTGAATAAGCATACTCATCTGTATGTACTTCCTCTTCAAGCACAACCAGGGGGGTAGGTTGTATATACATACAAACACGTGCCAGGTGCTATGGGTGCTGCTCTGGTTGCCAAAATGATCTAGTCCATTCGTACTCATGCACAACCTGATGTTCCTTGGATCGTACCCGAATTCGGGGTATTCGATGTCTAGCTCCTTCCACTGGCTAGCACCTGAGGGGTGTGTCAGCATCGTGTCATCCTTCTCCGGATTAATTCCATCATCCTCTTCTAGCTTCTTCCTTTCCGCGTGCCATCGCATGAGCTTCGCCTGTGTGGGGTCTGCGAAATACCGCTGCAGACGGGAAGTTATCGAAAAGTACCACACCACTTTTCGAGGAGAAACCTTCTTCCCTGGATTGTATCGAGTTGCGTCGCACACCGGGCATATGGTTCTCTCCGCGTCCGCGCCCCGATAGATGATGCAGTCATTAATGCAAGCATGGTATTCCACGTGAGGTAAATCCAGAGGGCACACGACTTTCTTGGCCTCCTCGATGCTCGTTGGACACTTGTTCCCCGCAGGAAGACGACCGTGCCAGAATTCCATGTTCTCATCGTAGCTCGCATCAGTCCATCGGTGTTTTTTATTCATCTTGAGGGTCATTAACGTTACGTTCAGATGGGTATCCTCGCTCACGCATCCTTCATACAATGGAGTAACCGTGTCTATCTCCAGTTGCGACAGCTTCGATTTCTCTCTAGCAGCAGCTCTGGTGTTGCTAGTCTCCTTGAGAAGCAGAGCTTGAACATGAGGGCCCCGCACCCAGTCCGACGACGATGTCCCGACATCTTCATCATGATGTCCTTCGTCTTGATCATGATGTCCTTCATCATGTCCGGGAGACTCTTCATCTTCTCGCCGGCCGCCATCGCCGTTATTATCCTGATCATGATGTCCTTCCTCATATCTGGCCGTCCCATTAGCGTCGTGTTCATCTTCTTCATCACTTGTCGGGTAAAGAGTGTAACCATCCATGAAACCACGACGGATAAGGTGCGACTCCAAGTCATCGCAATCGTATCTGATCAAGCGTTGCAGTTTGCATCTTCGACAAGGACATCTTATCTCCGTCATGTTATTTCGAAACATTTCGGCCGTCGCATGTTTCATAATCTAGCCACGATGCCTATGCTTATATGCATGGTTGCCTGCATAGTAAAAAAAAGATCAAACGGCAAATTAATTAGAATCAAATTACGTAATATATGGATGATGCATGCATGGTCGTCGACGAAAAAATTCGGCATGACCTATGCTAAAAATAGGACATTCTCGGAGTAAATGGTCGCCAAAATGGAAATGAATCAACATTTTGGCAACACATGGCAACTCAATTTTAAGAAATCGAAAACTTTCATCAAAGATACGCAACACACTTTCGCATATGTATATATGCAACCATATGAATCTTTTGTGACGACGCACCGGCCGGTACCGAGCGAGATCTACGCATGAGAGAGCGAGATCAAGACACACATATATACATACAACACATATACATATCACTCCAACAACTCACGAACTATAGATCTTGCCGACTCGAGACCGAGAGAGTGTGTGTGTCTATAGGGAGTGAAAAAGATGGAAAGAAAGTGGTAAAGTGAGATGGGGGTGGAGAGAGGAGTGTTTACTAGATTCCCCTCACATATATATCAAATAAAATAGGTTAAACAAGTTTTAAATGATGGGAAAATGGGGGAAATAGGGTGGTGAGGAGGTGGGTGACGACCAGATATAAAATGGGGTGGGGATGTGCGGGGATGGGAGGTGGGAGGTGGTCCAAACCACTTAAACGGCTCCCAGGTATACCCGTGACGCACCGTGCTTCCGGTGCGTCACGGCTATCTGCAATAGGCGCGGCGCACATGGAGCTGGTGCGCCACGGCTATGGTTATTGTTGGTGGAACACATAGCCGTGACGCACCAGCCCCATGTGCGCCACGCCTATTTCAAATAGCCGTGACGCACCAGAAGCACGGTGCGTCACAGGTATGACTGGGTGCCTCGCCACCCCGGGCCCACACATAGGCGCGGCGCGCCCCCCGTTTAGTGCGTCACGGGTAAGGAGATAGGCGTGACGCACCGAGGAGCAGTGCGCCACGGGTTTTAGGCGTGATGCACCAAAGTTTAGGTGCGTCACGGGTATGGTCACTCCTATAGCTATTTTCCTAGTAGTGCATGAACTGTTCTAGAAGGCCTAATCAAGGCCCACCCGCAAAGCCTTGCGGGCTAAGAAAGGAAACTTGTAACCGAAATTAGGTTAGGGTTCGTATCCCCCCCGGGCACGGTTTGGGACCTGGCTATCTATATAAAGCCAGGAGAACCACCGAGGGGGGGGGGGAGGGACCAAGGAATATCGCACCACCTGAGCCTTGAGTTTGAGATCTACTCTCGACTTGAGCACCCCGTTGTAACCGATCTATCATGATAATACAGATCGACAGAAGCAGGAGTAAGGGTTTTAGCTCTACGAGGGCCCCGAACCTGGGTAAATCTTGCCCCCTGTTAGCCGTCGATTGTCACCAGCGCCTAATAGTTCTCCTACTTGAAACCCTATCGGTTCATCTCAGGGACTTGTTGAGATGCATATTCGACAATTGGCACCGTCTGTAGGAACGGCGGGTGCTGGATCTCCGGCATCTTTGGCTTCATCGACAAACAACTCACGCTGGAACCCAGGAACTTCGACTCCAACCAATCCGATCCGCATCGGGCCGGTCGTCGTCACCCCTCACTCGCTGGAATCGCGCCCGATATTCAGCAAGTTGGAGAAAAGCATCACCCTAACCTTCGGGAGCTTCCAGTTCTACGCCGACAAACAAGGAATCCTTCAATTCCCCGAGCATTCCAATCTCGACGGATCAGGCTCGGAGTCGATCTCAAGCCCAGGAGCTGTCGACTCACGGCCCAACTACGCGGATCGCGACTTAGCGAAAAGCGGAGAATCTATCCGCCTCAACACTCGCAACTTCCATACCCTCTCCATAGAGGAACCTTCTCGGGTCAGGAAAGCTGTCCAAACTACGGCTAGGACCCACAGGCCATATCTGGCTCAGGTCTGCATGGCAGGATCAGGAGATCCACCCGAAGAAACGGAAGACATCGCAAGGGAACGCGCAGCCATCGACGTATCGTGAGCCGCTTGGGATCGAGCAAAGGAGGCCATCCGCACAAGCAAACCACTCGAAGTCGGAGCCCCTCACGAAGACATGACTGCATACCACTATCACCTAGTGAGAGCAGAAACTTTGATCAAGGAAGCTAGAAAAGACCTAGCTGAACGAAGGAATCTAGCGGACGGTATAGTCAACGCCGTGCAGCGCTTTCCAAGACACCTTCTGTCGGGAACCATCCCGGGAGAAAAAGACATGTCTCAAGAACCGCGACTATGAATAGCGAATCCCTAACTGGGATCAGCAGGTCACTCGAGGCCTCCCTTATGCGCGTCGACGAGGACGGCAACATGCACCCGACGGCTCCCCCCGCCGCAGTACTAGCTGCAGCCACCTACCTGCAAACGAACAAACCAGGGGAGAACGACCCCCGTGCAGAGCAATACAGGCAGGTCCAGAAAGGGCTAGGCATGGCGGCCACAAGGATCGCCGCTTACGACCGCAGGAAGGCGGCTTCGCAGAAGGATAAGGAAACACCTCGCGGACATAGCAGTACGTCACCCAGCAAGGAGAAATCACCTTGTCGCGCGCGAGGAAAAGAAGCTCGACGACGTGGAGATAGTCTGAGTGGCAGTGACGACAGCCCGAGAGATCGAGACTGTAGCCCGCGAAGAGGTCGAGATTGCAGCCCGCGATGTCGAATCTGCATCTCAACAAGTCCCTCGGGTGAACCCATAGGGTTTTGATTAGGAGAACCTGTGGGCGCTGGTGACAATGGTCGACTAAACATGGGGCACGATTTACCCAGGTTCGGGGCCCTCGTAGAGGTAAAACCCTTACTCCTGCTTCTGTCGATCTGTATTCACGAGTAGATCGGTTATAATGGGGTTTTGCTCAAGTCGAGAGTATGATCTTGATCTCGAGGCTACGGTGGTGCGATATTGCTTGTCCCTCTCCTGGTGGTTCTCCTGGCCTTATATAGGTGGCCAGGTCCCAAACCGTACCCAGGGGGGACTCAAGCCCTAACCTAAAGTTGGTTACAAGTTTCCTAACTTGACCCGCAAGGCCTTGCGGGTGGGCTTCAACTGGGCCTTCTAGAATATTATACGGCATCTCCTCTTGGGCTTAGGTCTTGGGCCTTGGACCGGGTATCCTTACCCGATAGGTCCAGGGTTCATCCCTTCGTCAGTAACCCTCGAGCGTTTACTCGATTGAGATTTTCTTGTCGGGTAGACGCCCAAAGTCTTGCCTTGAATTCCTTCGGCTGATTGTTTCAATCGTTTTCCGTTTGGAGGGCGTGTACCATGTGTGATGAGTTTTTATACCCGAGTATCGAGTGATGAAAGTGCCTGTATTTTTTGGCTGTTTTCGTAGAAGGATATGGCTCAGTTGCTTGGCTCTCCCGAAAGCTCAGGGCTAATTAATTGCATCTAGGGCAAAACAGTTCTGGCCTACACAGATTCGAGACCTCCGACTCGAATCCGATGAAGTGATCATTGCGACTGGGCCGTAGAGGTCTTATCGAGTCGAATTTAACCGATAGGGGTACCCGGCGCGTCCGCTAGGATTTTTCTTCGTGTTGTTGACACGGAAATTTACCGGAGGACGTAACTTGATTGCGATTCCAGGCCCACAGGAGAGATATTTTGGGTTTTGCCTTCGTATTCAAAAGAATACGGCATCCGGATGTGCCTAGTCGGCCGAACGATCCAGGGAGGGGATGTGTATACATCGTATAACCGAGTGGCAGGAGCTACGCACTTGCGAGTTTTATCTAGAGATATTTCGAGTGAAAATATATCCTTTGTTTTTTATGCACAAAGATTTTTGTGTTTTCTAGTCTTCTGTCCATACGCAAGAGTTTTCGTGTCTGTAAACCTTGTTATGCCCATTCGAAAGAAAATTTCGCGTCTGGGGATTTTATGCGAAAGAGTTTTCGCGTTTTGATATGCCCATACGAAGCAAATTTCATGTCTGGGATCCTACCCGAGGGAATTCTCGGGTCTGATGAGGTGCGCAATGACGTCATTGTGCACTTTGTTCGGTCTGACTCCTCCCGATGGGACGTGACTAAGTGAGAACATGTATGCTGGCCCACCTTGTCAGCTTTTGACCGGAAACGAGACGTCGTTTCCGGTTTTTCCGCGAGCCGCGTGTAGTAAATGCGCACGATCTGCTGTTAAGATCGTGGCACGAAACAACTTTCACCGCCTCCTCGTTTCCGCTTCACGCATGGCAGCCGCGATGGGTGCCACGTTGCTCGATGAACGGCTGAGATCGAGTGGCCCTGTATATATATACCGTCCTTAGGTGGAAAGTTAAAAACTAACGATCATTTGCTTCCATGTCTTCTTCTTCCTCGCGCCCATATCCTCCTCTGCAAGCACGTACAAGTTTCCATGGAGGGAGGAAGGAAATGCAGCGCGGCTGCCTCAGCTTTGAAGGCGCCCGAAGATGCTCCCGTGCCACCCGCCCCGTGGTCAGGCGACTGGCGCTCCGCCAACACGATGAACAAGAGCATCAAGGAGATGCAGAGGGAGGGGCTGCTGCCCCCCGAGACCGAGAGGAGAGTTCGCCTCGGCAAAAAGGAAGAGGTACCAAACCCTCACGCGAACGAGCGCGTGATCTTTGCGAATCATGTCTCGCGTGGGCTCTCGCTCCCCCTCCATCCTTTTCTTCTTGGCTTGTTGTATGTCTATGGCATACAACGCCATGATTTGCCTCCAAATGCGGTGCAGCACATCTCGTGTTTCATCGTACTTTGCGAGTGCTTCCTGGGCATCCGCCCGCACTGGGGCCTTTGGAAGGCCCTATTCAAAGTGCGGGCCTTCCGTGAGAAATCGCGGGTAGAGACGGAGCTTGGAGAAATGCTGCGCACTGGCGGCTTCGGAATCCAGGCGAAGTCGGATAGCTCCTACTTCGAGATGCACTTCATCGACTCCACGCAGGGGTATAGGAGGAAGTGGTTCTATGTTGTTGATAACAGCGCGGGTGGAGCTCATGAATTCCACCCGTTCGCTGTCTTGAAGCGGCGGAAGTCCTGGGCGCACAGGATCTCAACCGAAGAGAGTCGAGTCATCGCCCCGCTACTCGCCAAGGTAGCAGCTCTTCGCGACCAGACTGCAGGGATTGCGCTGAACGGCCTGCATCTAGCGAGTGTGTTCCTCAGGCGTAGGATCCAGCCCCTCCAGGAGAGGCCTTCGACCATGTGGGAGTACCAGGGCAGCGAAGACCCCAGCCGTGTGAGCCGAGAAGAACTTTCGAATGCTGAATTCGAGAAGAAAATCACGACCATCACCAAGCTGAAGGTGGGCGAGTCCTTTGCCATCTGCCCCATCGCAGCATTCGAAGTTTCAAGGTCTCCTCTATCTGATGTAAGTTCTTCTTTTCTCTGAGTTAACCTTTTTGTCACTCGAGAGTTTGTTTTACTGAGCTTTCTCTTTTCTCCTTCTATAGAGCATGGGGTAGCAACCTGCTATCCGCCAACTTCTGCTAAAGATGCTTTGGACTTGCTGGCGAGCAACCTTGAGGGCTCCCCTTGACACCAGCGTTGCCGAAGCCGACTCGAGTTTTGAGCATGGTTCTTCGGAAGACGTGGAAGAGTCGGGTAGCGACCTCCACCATCGCAAGCGCCGCAGGGAGGGGGACGATGAAGCTACCTCCAAAGATAATTCTTTAGGTGGAGGATCTGAAAAGGCAGCCAAGCCTCTCATTGTGACCCCCCTGAACGTGCTTCCTCCTCCCGCCTCCAAGTCGAAGATCTCCACCGCCTGGAACGCGGATATGCTGGATGACGACGACGATGAGTGAGTTCCTTCTTTCCTATCATCCTTTAGTCGAAAGTTTTTTCTCGCTTTTTCTTATTTTTTTGCTTTTTCATGACAGGCTTCAATCCATCAGCCCTGGCCAGTTTGCTTCCTCTATTCCTTCCGTGAAGAAAAAGCATGCTGCTGCGAGTGAAGCTCCCATCGCTAAGGTTGTCCAGAATTCCCCGAGCCCAGCTCCAGCAACTGTGGCTACGGATTATAAGTTGCCTAGCTTTGCGGGTGGAGCCTCGGCTTCGAAAGAAGCATCAGGTAGCTCGGCTGACCCTCTGCGCACCACCCAAGGCCAGGTAAACCTTGTCACATTTCTTGCATCTTTCACTTTGTTTACTTACGATTTTTATCGGGTGCACGACAGTGCTCCCGATGGGAGTAGCCACCGAGACTGTGGTCAATTGCTTGTGATTGGCTATAGACTCAATATTTAAGCTTCTTTCTTTTCTTGACTTTTATCGGGTGCACGGCAGTGCTCCCGATGGGAATAGCCCCCGAGGCTATACTCGACTGTTTGCAGTCGTGAATAGGCTCAATTTCTTTCCTTTTTGTTTTTCTGACTTGAACTTCGTCTTGTGTTTTTGCAGTCTCTTATTGATTCTCTCGCAGTCATTGGTCGCCGCGTACTTTTGGCTGAGGCAGATTGCGTATCCCTTCGGGTGGATCGTGATCGACTTGTCGCGGATGGCCAAGCTCTCCAAGGTAAATTGATCTGTTCCCTTTTTCTTGTTCTTTTTTATCATATAAATTCCCTTAGGCTAAAGTTCACTGCTGTGTAGCTCGAGTTGATCTCCTGAAGGACGAGAAAGCCGATGCTGTGACTCGGGTGAAAACCCTTGAGGCCGAGTTGGAGACCGCTCGAAAGGAACTTGAATCCTCTCGCAAGCGGTCGACTTACTTCGAGGGGAAGCTCGCCGAGGCCCAGGGCGCACTGAAGCAACTGGAGGAGGCTGGCGCTAAACAGGACAATGATCTTGTTGGCTTTATTCACCCTCTGGCTCAGAAATTCGCGAGTAAGTTACACTCAATTTCCGCTGTCCTGCGACTAAATTCGTTTTCTTAGGAATTTATGACGTTTTTTTGGCAGAGGTCCTTGGCGTTGCGCTGGAGCTGCCTGGGGTTCAACGAGTGGACGTCCTGACGGATTCTTGCGCCCAGCTATAGAAACACGCGAGTGGGATCTGCTCCCTCATTGGCGAAGGCATTCGAGTGCTGACGCGACTCCACGAGCGTCTTCTGGTTGATGTCGCGGTTCCGCCCACGTTGGATGGCCTTCTGAAAGTTTTCCCGGAGGATGATCTTCTTCAGGCTTACTCAGTTGCCCAGTCTGAATGCGGAGCGAAGACTGCCATCCAGTTTGCGTTGGTGCATGGATTCGCAGGCCTGGATGAGGCATACTCAAGACTTCCCTTCGACGCTGCCACAGGCAAAAAGGTAGCGCTTCGTCCTTTCGGCGATCCGCTGCAGCCCTTGCCAAGAAGCTATCTGAATTGATTGCTCGTGCTAGTCGCAAGGGACATCCTGTCGCGAGTGGCAGTACCTCTGCAGTTCCATAGGATAGACTGCTTTTAGTTTGCTCTCTCAATGTAATGAACCTTGGGATGTATTCCCGTATTTTGCCCTTAATCGAAGTGTTCTTTGATGTCTGGGATGTGATTATTTGGGATTGATCGTTATGAGTTCCTCCCGATGGGAGTAGCCCCCGAGCACCTGTTAAGTAGGTGGTGTTTTTCTCGAGTGGGGAATCTTGAAATGTATCTTAACTTTCTTCATCTCTTTCCAGGTAGTAGGTGCTAGCGCGGAGTCTTCGAGTGGATCTGCTGTGCGATTGGATCCCCTTGTTGCCGCTGCTAGTACCTTTGCCTCTCTTCGTGATCACGCAAGTTGAAAGCTTTGCGTGGAGTGGCTGATGTGGCCAAGTCGAAACATAAACTTGCAGCCGAGCGTGAATAGTTCGTGATGGAAGAGCTGGCAGCTGTTGTCAAAGATATGCTTTGTAAGCATGTGAGCCCCCTAGCACTTTTTTTGATTACTTCCTTTTCACCTTTTAACTCTGTTGTACCTTTCTTCATAGTTGTTGATCCTAACGGTCTATGTGAAGCGCATTGGGTAGATAACCATATTGCTCATGAAGCCGGTAGCTCTAAACCACATGCACACAACTTCTGGTCCGACCGCAGTCGAGGCTTCATTCTGGCTACTTTGAAGTATCATGTAGGCCAGACGAAGATACTCGTTGATTCCTGTTACGATGCTCTGATAGCTGTGAACCGTGCTTTCTATCCGCTGGAGAGAGGTCCAGAAGATTTGAGCCATCTGCTCAGAATTCTTGGTCGGGTAGGTGAAGTTCGCGAGTGCGTCCGCCAATAGCTGATCTGTGGATCCCTAGTAGCACTTTCTTTTGTCCGGTTATGGCATCCTGAGGTCAATTTTATCTCTGTGGCTAGACTTCCTAATGCTCCAGTCAATATGACCCATCATTATGCGGTCGTTCGTCCTGCAGCAGAAGAGATTATTCGACTGACTTCTGAAGAGGTTGATCGAGTGTTAGCCGAGGAAACTGCTCGCCGTCATATGTAATTGTTGGATGTAGATATCCTGTTGTCTTGTATAGTTCACTCGAAACTTTATGAGATGTATTTATAAGGTGTGAGCCTTGTCTATACCCTTGTATTTGTAAATTTTCTTGTGATGCTTTATTAGGCGTAGCCCCCATGTGTTTCGGGTGTATACCTGTTGTTCAGCGTGTAAAATGAAAAATATGAATAGCTATGGTTGAGAAACCATGTGTTTTTATTGATATGACTGAGAAGCCATGTATTTCTTCGAGCTACAAGATGGCTAGTATAGCCTTATTTCGCGAATGAGATAATCCTAAGGATAGAATTTGCGGAGGTGCGCAACGTTCCATGGGTTGGAGTAGATGCCACCGGTCTCGGGGTTGTGCGAAGGCTCCACAATACTGATGGAAACTCCTCTGCCCAGTGCCCTGCTGCTGGATTTAGGCGATCCAGTATCCGCTTCTTGAGACCAGCTGAGACTAATCCATTGGATCGCTCAACTTGACCATTAGTTTGCGGGTGAGCTACTGAGGCGAAGCTGAAGGTGATTCCTTTCTGTTCGCAAAATTCCTGTGTTTCCTTTGCTGTGAAGTTGCTGTCGTTGTCGATGATGATGTTGTGTGGTATGCCAAACCTGCACACGATGGAGTTGAGGAATTTCACGGCGCATTGGGCGCTGGCGGAGGTGACTGGCATAGCCTCGATCCACTTTTTGAATTTTTCGAATGCTACGAGCAAGTGTGTATATCCTCCTGGTGTCGACTTGCGCAGTGGCCCCGCCATGTCTAGCCCCCATTGTGCGAAAGGCCAGGCGATTGGGATCATGTGTAGTTCAGTGGCAGGGGCGTGTGGTTTGGGTGCGAATCGTTGGCAAGCGTTGCACGTGTCGACTAGATCCTTTGCATCTCTGGCCGCTGTGAGCCAGTAGAATCCTGCTCGAAAAGCTTTGCCCACGATTGCCTTACAACTGGCGTGGTGTCCACAATCTCCATGGTGTATGTCTCGCATCAATTCTTTGCCGTCCTCGGGTGCTATGCATCTCTGCAATATTCCTGAGATGCTCTGTTCGTATAATTCCCCGTTGAGTACCTGAAAAGTTTTGCTGTGTCGTACTATTTGTCGAGCCTCGCAAATGTCTGCTCGGAGCTGTTTGTTGGACAAGTAGTCGAGGTATTTCTGCGTCCAGACTGGCTCGACCAGAAAAAGTTGTCTTGAAATACTGTGGCTGAGCTCGATTATAGCAATTTGCGGGCTAACCTCTGTCTCCGATGCTGCGGTGTCGCACCCGGACTTCTAGAGGATACTCACCGTACGAACTGAACAGTATTTTGATTGGATTACGGGGCTTACCGGCACCCGCGTCCTCTTACGAGTAGGCCAACACTTATGTGTGACAACCAATCGTTACTGTTCACCGTCGATGTAAACTATCCCGTAGAAATCAGGACACTACCATTGACGTACTTCATACCATACACACATGGTACGTCAACGGCTTCGAACAAGATGATAACACAACATATCTCTACGACACAAAAGATTGAAATAAGTTACAACTGGCCCTCACTAGGGCAGAGATAGCAAATACAATCATCCAGAGGACACATGTCCCAACATAACATCATTACATCTCAGCGGAAGCATTCAAAGGGGTCTGAGTACAGACAAATCCAAATAGGCTTAAGAAGCCGGAAACTGAAATAAAGACGGAGCCCATCCACGATGTCTCGGATCCTGCCCGGGTCCGCTAACTACTCGTCAGCAGCCTCGTCAAACTCCACGTAGTAGCCGTCACCTGGATCCTCGTAAGCGTAGTCTGCGGAAACCACAGCCCCAAAGGGGTCAGTACATCCAAGTACTGGCAAGCAAGACTCACAGTTCACCAAAATGTAACCCGTCAACACCAAGTACAGGTGCCTTGGGTTCAACGGAAGGAAGGGGATATAAAAGATGCTGCAACTGGCTGCGCTAACCAACTACAGAGATTCTATCACTTCCAGCTAACAGAAAGGGGATAAGATCGAGTATTGTAACCAACTGCAAGATAACTCCAAACAAACCCATCCTGGATCTCGCCCCTTATCCAAAGAAGCAATCCGAGGATAACTCACACAGTTGGATTAAGGATGAAACAAGTTATTGTGACAATAATCCTATTACTAGTCAAGTTGTTAATCATGGGGTGTGAGATTGTGAGTCATTAGGTTTAGGTTGTCCTGAGTACTTGTTAGCCAGTACTCTCACCAAGTTAACCATAACCGCGGAAAACATGGCTTCTCGAGAAGATTATCCCTGCAGGGTTGCACCAATTTGGCCGTACACGTATGAATAACCCGCCAGATGGGATGCCTCCCACCAAGCGGGGCACTCAACACAACTCAACTCTTCTTCGCATCAAGCCCAAAGCACCTTGGGCGCACGGCTAATCAAGCCCCGAAGAAAAGGGACCCTCATAGCACTCTAAGACCGTGTCCCCCTATATGCCGACTACAAAAGTTCCACCCTGCGCTGGGCTCGCAAAACCATGCATGCGGCAAATGGAAAACACGAACTAAATGAGATGATTTGGACGAGATGCGAATCGAATCAAATTGAGGGGGGCGCCCATACTCGCTTCCCACATGCGGGTAGTGCTCTCATCATGGATCAGTAGACAAGACCCTTTTCCTATTAGGGTCGACACTAGCAGGCCTCAAAACCACACAGGGCCTCCTGCCGGTGCCTTATCATCAAATTATTATTTAACAATAACATTAGCATGATTGATTGATTATACATCGAGCCCCCAGAACATAATAAAATATAGTAACTGAAAGTAACGGGTAACAGACTCGAGCAAACAACCTAAGCATGCTAATAAGACACTGGTGAAAGTGCACTATGGTCAACTAGAGGGGGGGGGGGGTGAATAGGTTGACTACCAATTTTTCTTTTCTTTTCTTTTTAAGGGGCTTAGTAAGATAAGATACGATTCTCTAGATGTGCAACTAAGTGAACAACCTATGTGAAGAGAGTAGTATGCGCAACGGAAGTAAAGCGTAAGGTAGTAAAGCAAACCACAAGTGTAAACAAGGAGACAAGGATATGTTTCACCGTAGTTCCTTCTCAAATAGAAGTACGTCTACGTTGGAGAGGTGGGGAGCCACCTAGGCGCTCCTCAATAGCACGGTTGTGCACACCTTGATCTCCTTGAGCTTCTCCGGTGAGGGAGATGCTCGTTTCCACTATGAGGTCGACTTGAAGGCGTTGACCAAACCTTTACAAGGGCTTGAGGTCACTCCACAAGGATGGAGGCTCTCAAGCAATCCGTAGCTTCTTGCAACAAGGTGGAAACTACAAGCACGAGATCTACTAAGGTTTCTAGGCCTCAAGTAGGATTCTAGATCTACTAGGTTGTGGTGGATGGATTTGAGATTCCTTTGGTGGAAGTGTGGATCTAGGTCTCCTCTAGCTCTCCACCAAGTTTGGGAGTGATTGGGTGGACGGAGAGGGAGATCTAAGAGGTTGAAGCTTTCATTAATGGCTAGGAGAGAGAGTGGGAAAAGCTTAGCATTTATGAGGTAGGTGAAGGGGTATTTATACTCTTGGCCACGAAGTAGCCGTTTGCAGTCCAGAGCACCGGAGGCTCCGGTGGTTTCACCGGAGGCTCCGGTGGGTATTCTTTGCACTCCGCAGTTGCGCAGTGCCTTATCTTTTGCGCGCTGCTGAGGAGGCCGGAGGCTCCGGTGGATCGAGCGGAGGTTCCGCCCACCGGACCCGCACCGGAGGCTCCGGTGGAACCTCCGCCACTTTCCAACAGAAGGGGTGGCAGGCGGAGCTACCACCGGACCCTTCACCGGAGTCCATTTGCACTTGGACCAGGGGGCCACCGGATGTCCACCGGAGCCTCCGGTGGAACCTCCGCCACTTTCCAACAGAAGGGTATTTCGGCGGAGGGACCACCGGATGTGCACCGGTATTTATTTGCGCACAGGCTGAGGGCTGAGCCTCCGGTGGATTCACCGGAGCCTCCGGTGGATTTCCCGGAGCCTCCGGTGGGTTCACCGGAGCTTCCGCCCCTGCACATTTTGGTTCCCTCGCTTCCTTTCTCTTAGCACTTTTCGAATATATCAAGCATTAGCCCCATAGATATAGTGAACCTAATAACCTGGGCATTTTCATCATTTGAACAAACATTAGATCAAACAATTATGTTGTCATATAACTACCAAAACGGACGATGATCTTTCAATCTCCCCCTTTTTGGTAATTGATGACAACATAATTATTTGCATGATTACGGACTCAATATGAACGGAGCTCCCCCTAAAGATATGCTCCTTTCATATTGAGATCACTAAGACATGATGTAAACTAATAATATGACAATGATAACACATAGCACACATAACACATAGATAATATGAAACGAGGTTCACACATGATCACAATATAGCGAGGTTCACGATAGATACGAATAAGATAAACAACCGAAGTTCCAAATAGTTCAAATCAAACTCCCTCAAGCAAAAGAGAGATGCAAATCAAAGAAAGCTTGAGGGACCATGCAAATGCCCGTTGCCTAATATATCTTTCTCCCCCTTTGGCATCAAGATACCAAAAGAGGGAGAGCCAAGTGCTAATGCCCCAAATCATTCGGAGGATGTGGGAGATGCTTCCGGAGCCGGGGAGGGAACATGGTGAGAGCTAGTGGCTTCGTCTCCTTCTTCCTCGGACCATTCAATGAGCTTGCCCTTGGAGTCCTTAGCTTGCCAAGCATCCCAATCTGTGATGCTATCAAGAACCGGGGATTCAATGGAGAGACCCTCTTCACAGAGACGTTCACGAGATGCTTGAGCCTTTTTACGTGCCTTGAGTTCCGCATCATAATGTGCCTCCCATTGATGTTGCTCAATCTTTTTGTTCAAGCAAAATACTTTCTTGAGAGCCCGAGCCATCCATTTGAAGGCATTGCTAGAGGGAGGGGGTTGAGATGGACCCCCGGCTTCCTCTTCCTCATCCACAATGATGCGAGGCCTAGCCTTGTGCTTGCGAACAGCTGGAGTGGGATGCACAACGGGCTCGGTGTGATTCTTCATGAGAAGCCTCTTTTCCGTATGAGAGATCCAAAGTGAATCATCCAAAGGATCATCCGGAAACCTAGCATTCCACACCTTCAATATGATCTTCATGATGAAAGGCCCAAAACAAGCATTCCTTCGGTTGGCAATGACATGCCACAACTCGTTCCAAATGTAGTCAAGTACATCAAGCTTGCGAGGAGTGGCATCCATACGGTATTGATGAGTAAGAAGCAACAAGTTCTTCATGAAACCTTGAATCTCATCCACATTGCCCGCCTTTGGATTGATAGTCTCTCTATAGATCCGTAACATGATGTCATAAGTGGGAAAGAGACCCTTGACGAAACCCACGGCATATTTCTTCCAATGATAGAGGGGAGTGAGGTCATCCTTCGAATTAGCTTGAGCGGAGTGAACTCGAAACCATCCATTAGCAAATTCTTCTCCGTTGGCAAAAGGACCAAAATCTGGGTAGCCACCAAGAATAGTTCCAACATCCTTCCAAGTGATGTCAAGTTGTTTGTCCTTGGTCATCCAAATGAGGTGGCGGTTGGTCTCATTGCCAAGATGAACTGTGGCAAGGAACTGACAGACGAGCTCTTCATCAAAGTCTTGTTGAAGGGTGATAATGGGACCGAGACCAAACTTCTCAATGAGCTCGAGGGCCTCCCCAAAGTACTTGTGATTGCGTTCCATGTGACCAATACTTATAGCATGTTGGGGAACAACATTCTCCTTGGGCTTCCTCATCAAGATCTCCCTGAATATCTGTCCTTGGAAGGCGGTGTGAAAACGCGGATCCTTGCCCCGAATTGGGGCATTTGGCGGTCACGGGCAATGACATATGGATTTTCCCTTCTTTCCTTTATAAATGTCGCATCGGACATCTTGGATGCGGTTGGTGCGGTGTTCTTCCTTGGCAAAGTCTTCTCGGGAGCCGGAAATCTCTTGCGCTTGCCTTGAGTACGGTCAAGTTCCTCTTGAATTTCATCCACGGGTTGTGGCTTGCGGCGGCCCGTGGACTTGTACCTTAGTCCTTTCCCTTTGGAGCCGGAAGCATCTAACATAAAAATCGAGAAGAGCATGAAGAACGAGTAAAGCTTGAGTCAAATAAGGCACGCACAAACCAAAGAACCAAGATATTCATGGTGTTAGGGTTGAATAATCTAGGGTTAGGGCAAACTTCCCATAGAACCGCAACGATTCAAACCTAACATGCATTATCTAGGTTGCTAGGGTGTGTACTTGAGAAAATCCACTCCTAAAACTCCAAAACCACAAATCTAGAAGGCTAGAACATGAACTCCTATGCATCTCATCCATCAACTAGATGAGAGAGAGAGAGAGCACATACCGGCTTCATCCATGGTGGAGAAGGGAGGAGGGAAGGTTCCCGGGGCGTTCCTAGGCAAGGAGGAGGGCTCCCTGCGGTGGAGCACCCGAATCCGGCGGCGGTGAGCTTGGGGGCGGCGGCGGTTTTGAGAGGAAGAAGATGGGGGCGGGTGGGGGAAAATGAGATTGGATCTCACTTACCCCCGCGCGCCCCAATCTTATCCGCAGTGATTTTTCCGCCGGCGGAGCCTCCGGTGGTTTCACCGGAGCCTCCGCTCCCGCCAGCGGAGCCTCCGGTGGAATCACCGGAGCCTCCGCCCCTGTCCCAAAACTTTAGGTTTTGGCCCGCTGAGCCACAGGGACCCAGCGGAGCCTCCGGTGAGGTTCCGGTGGACAGGCCCGGCGGAGCCTCCGGTGGTTTCACCGGAGGTTCCGCCCAGATGAATTTCAGCGCGCCAAGATTGGAAAAACTCGAGCAGTACTATAAGAGCAACGGTTTGGGCAAGTGGGGCTTGGGTTGGAAAAACGTTACTGTCATACGAGAGACATTGCTCGACGGGGTTCGCAAGAACCATAAAACAAGTGAAAAACCGAACCCGTACGAGTTGTCAAGATGTGGATATAATGTGAGAAAATGATCAAAAAAACACATCAAATGTCGGTGGCCGAGGCCACCATGTTCGAGTGTGTAACTTGGCACCGCGAAGATATATCTTGGGTCCAAAATTACTACTCACAATTAAGCACAATGAGTCACAAATTGACTAGATATGCAATGATCGATTGATTTTTGCATAATAAAAGGAGTGCATACTCATGAATTGAGTAGCGCTCCCCCTATTTCCATGCCTACACCTAAACTAGATAGCAAGTATAATGAAGGTAGATATGCAAGGTTTCAAGTGAAGTTGGAAGAATCGATGACATTTAGTTCATTCCTCAAAGCTCGAAATCTTGGTTCATCAAGGGCCTTCGTGAAGATATCGGCAAGTTGATCCGTGGTGGAGACATAAGAGAGATCAATATCACCTTTCTCAACATGATCCCGAATAAAGTGATGTCGAATCTCAATATGCTTCATCTTGGAGTGAAGAACCGGGTTGTAGGCGATCTTGATAGCACTCTCATTGTCACAAAGAAGAGGCACCTTGTCAAAGTGAATACCATAATCCTTCAAAGTTTGCCTCATCCATAGCAATTGGGCACAACAACTTGCCGCGGAGATATACTCGGCCTCGGTGGTGGAGAGAGCAATACAATTTTGCTTCTTGGAAGACCAACAAACCAAGGAGCGGCCAAGAAATTGGCAACCCCCGGATGTGGACTTCCTATCCGTCTTCTCTCCCGCATAATCCGCATCCGAGTAACCAATAAGCTGAAAGCTTGAACCCTTGGGGTACCAAAGACCGAAGTTTGGGGTATGAACTAGATATCGAAAGATTCGTTTCACGGCTTCCAAATGACTTTGCCTCGGAGAGGCTTGAAACCTTGCACATTTACCTACGCTATACATGATATCGGGTCTAGATGCACAAAGGTAGAGCAAAGAGCCAATCATGGAGCGGTATACCTTTTGATCTACCTCTTTCCCATTAGGGTCGGGTTTCAAGTCGGTGGTCGTGGACATAGGGGTCTTCATAGGTTTGGCATCATTCATATTGAATCTCTTGAGCATGTCTTGAGTATATTTGGCTTGTTTGATGAAAGTTCCTTCATAATATTGATTCACTTCAAAGCCAAGAAAGAACTCCAACTCTCCCATCATAGACATCTCAAACCTATCGGTCATAAGCTTGCAAAACTCCTCATTGAACAAGGTGTTAGTAGACCCAAAAATGATGTCATCCACATAGAGTTGGCATATGAACAAGTCACCTCCAACCGTCTTGGTAAAGAGGGTAGGATCGATTAAACCAACATTAAACCCGCGATCTACTAGAAACTCTTTAAGGTGCTCATACCACGCACGTGGAGCTTGTTTAAGTCCATAGAGCGCCTTATCAAGTTTATAGACATGATCGGGGTGGTTGGGATCCTCGAAACCCGGAGGTTTCTTGACATATACTAACTCATTAATGGGACCATTAAGAAAAGCACTTTTGACATCCATTTGTTGTAATTTGAAGTTATGATGAGATGCATAAGCAAGTAAGATACGAATGGATTCAAGGCGAGCTACGGGGGCAAAGGTTTCACCGAAATCGATACATTCGACTTGAGAAAAACCTTGGGCCACAAATCTTGCCTTGTTGCGAATGACAATACCATCTTTGTCTTGCTTGTTCTTGAACACCCATTTGGTACCAATGACATTTTTGCAATCCTTGGGTCTTGGCACTAATTTCCACACCTTGTTGCGCTCGAAGTTATTGAGTTCATCATGCATGGCTTCAAGCCAATCTTGATCTTCGAGAGCTTCATATACCTTCTTGGGTTCAATGAAGGAGACAAATGCATGAGCCTTGCTAAAATCCGCCAATTGCCTTCTAGTGACCACTCTTCCACGAACTTGACCAAGAATCATGTCCTCCGTATGGCCCGCTCGTTCAAGATTCTCTAGCCTTCTCTTTGCTCTTCGAGCCAATATCTCCTCCAAAGATTCCTTGGATATGGATTGAGAATCACCTTCTTCATCGGAGACATGTCCATCTTCATTTTGTCCTTGATCAATAATGGGTGATGAATCACCACTAGGTTGAGCATTCTCAACAATAATAGAATCTTGATCATGATTTAGGTGTGTTGCTTGGCCTTGTTCATTAGCTTGGCCTTGATCGTTAGCTTGAGGGCTTGGTGCATCTTGTTGGATTGCTTGATCATCAATGGGTGTAGACAATGGCTCCACTTGAGTGGGGCATAGTCCTTCTCCCTCCGTCATCCGGTGTCCCTCAATGGGGATTATTTCACCAATCCCCATTCTTCTTATGACGATGGGAGGAATTGCATCTCCTACAACACCATGATCTATACGCCCCCCTTGGGAGCCATTATCCTCATCAAACACCACGTCTATAGCTTCTTCAACTTGTCCGGTGGACTTGTTGTAGACTCTATAGGCGTGAGCGTTTGTGGCATAACCAACAAAAATGCCCTCATAAGATCTAGTCTCAAATTTTGACAACCGTTTACATTTCTTGCGAATGAAGCACTTGCAACCGAAGACCTTGAAGTAAGATACATCCGGTTTCTTACCCGTGAGAATCTCATAGGGGGTCTTGTTCAAGATCTTGCGAAGATATAACCGGTTGGTGGCGTGACATGCGGTGGAGACGGCTTCGGCCCAAAAGTTATAGGGAGAAGAGAACTCCGCAATCATAGTTCTAGCCGCATCCATCAAAGTCCGGTTCTTTCTCTCCGCAACACCATTTTGTTGAGGGGTATAAGGAGTGGAGTATTGATGAGCAATGCCCTCTTCACTAAGAAAACCCTCAACGGTGTAGTTCTTGAACTCCGAGCCATTATCACTCCGGATAGCCAATATGGTAGCATTGTGTTGGTGCTCAACTAGAGTGATGAACTCGATGACTCTACTTTGAGTTTCACTTTTCCTCTTGAAGAAATACACCCAACAATATCTTGAATAGTCATCCACAATTACCAAACAATACTTCTTTCCTCCGAGACTATCATAGGATAGTGGACCAAAGAGATCTAAGTGAATGAGCTCGAGAATTCTTGTAGTGGAGATAGATGTCTTGGTTGGGTGTTGTTCTCCATGTTGCTTCCCAAAGGTGCAAGAGCTACACACACGATCTTTAGCAAATTTAGCTTTGGTTAGTCCTAGAACGTGATTGCCACTTTGGAGATCATGCAACATTCTCATATTGGTGTGGGCTAGTCGGCGATGCCAAAGCCATCCCACATCAACTTTAGCCATTAGGCATGTCGCGGCACACGTGTCTTCTTTAGAGAAGTCCACTACATACATGCCGTTCTCGACAAACCCAACAAAGGCTACTTTAAGAGATGTCTCCCAAGTGACAATCACACTCTCTTTATTAAAGAACAAGGTGAAACCACAATTCGCAAGTTGAAGAACGGACATCAAATTATAGCCAAGGGACTCAACAAGGAGAACATTCTCAATTGATAAATCATTTGAGATTGCTACCTTGCCTCGTCCCAATACCTTAAGCTCGGACTTATCACCAATAGTGACGCAATTGAGATGAGGTAGAGGAGGTTCAAGATTGCTTATTGCGTCAAGGCTTCCGGTCATATGTTGGGATGCACCACTATCCACTGTCCATTTGTTAGACCCGGAAGCATTTCCCTACAAGAGATCAATTTCTTGATTTAGGTACCCATCCTTCAATGGGTCCTCTTTTGTTAGTAACAAGGGTCTTAGGAACCCAAATAGTCCAATGATAATCATCACCATAAGAAGTACCAACGTATTTAGCATAAACATGTCCATCCCTAGATTTCATAAGAACATAAGATGGATTATATTTTCCGGCGAAATCATTATCAGTGATGCTCCCCCTAGAGGTATCACCACCCATAATGGCGTTGGTCTCCTTTTCTTTGGTCACCTCACCCTCTTTTACAAAAACAACATTTTGAGGGGGAGTGGTGACATTCTTGGATGTCTTCTTTGACTTGGAAATAAACCCAAGTCCCTCTTTACCTTTCTTGGCACCTTGAGAGCTTATTGCATCGTTGAGAATTCTTCCCTTCCCTACATTGTTAGTCGTAGAGGAAGAGGTAGGTGCAATAACAACGCTATTTGATGAGGATGCAACATGCTTATTTGATTGTTGAGCTAGAAGCTTGATTCGAGACTTGGCAAGTTTGTCATGAATTTCCTTAAGAGATTTAAACTCTTCTTTTAGTTTGTCATGTTCCTTGTCAAGTTTTTCATGAGCTATTCCTAGCTTCAACTCTTCCTCTTCAAATTCTTTAAGCAAAACAAGAGATTTGGCATGTTCTTTCTTAAGTTTGGCAAGAGATTTTTCATTGTCTTTCCTAAGCTTAGAAACACTAATAGCATAAGAGTCTTGTAAACTAGATAGTCTTTCTTCAAGAGAGGCTCTCATGGATCTTTCCTTTTCAAGAGCCTTAATTAGTTCACCATCATGATTCTCATTGGTACCACCATGATTCTCCAAGGTCATGATGATTTCCTCTTTCTCATCAATGAGAGAGTTGGCATCATCAAGTTGCCTTAGGAGAGTTTTTACTTTTTCTTTAGTTTCACCTTCAAGACTATTCAATCAAGACCCTAGGTTCTTGGCCTCCTCATCTTCACCAATGTTTTCAACACAATCCAATAATGAGGGAGAGGTAGTGTTAATAGACTTGGAGGTGGAAGTTATTACCGCGGTGGCTTTTGCCATGAGACATGTAGGTCGGATCGATGTCTTCTCATTGGGAGATTCAAATAGAGAGACCGATGAAGAGGAAGTGGTAGCTATGGCGACGTGGGCAACACCTACGACTTCATCTTCTCCTTCATCTCCGGAGTAGTATGTCTCCAATGTGGGGCCTTCTTGAACATATAGAGCCCTTGGAACCCTTCTAGCGAGGTTCTTGTTTTGTGGAGCTTTGTTCTTGTCCTTGCGAACAAGCTTCCCTTCATTCTCTTCTCTTGGCTCAAAGGGACACTCTTTGACGAAGTGGTTTGCACTTCCACAATTATAACATGTCCTTGGCCGTTCCCCTTTCTTCCTAAAGATCTTGTTCCTTGAAGGTCTTGGGGCACCGGCTTTGTGAGCCTCCCATCTCTTCCAATACCCTTGCATGGCAAGAGCAATACATTTATGGGCACCCTTGTATGTATCCTCATAGTCCTCATCATCATCATCATCATCATCAACTTCTTCAATCTTGGCCATTGCTCTAGACTTCAAGGCAAGGTTGGGAGACTTTCCATGTCCTCTAGAGCGAGCAAGAGCATCATCCGCACTTTTGTGAGATAAGGATATGGCAATGAACTCACTTAGCACTCCAATGGAGTTAAGGGAGTTGTAGTCGGATCTTGTTCGAATGCTAGTGGAGAGGTTCTTCTCAAATGGAGTTATGGCCTTGACAAACTTCCTCTTGATCCATTCATCCGAGATTTCCTCTTTCCCAAAATCTCTTAGTTGATTGCCAAGAGTGACAACTCTTCTATATAGCTCCTCGGGACTCTCGTCTTCAAGCATGACGAAGTTCTCGGACTTGTCGAGAGCAACATCATATTTTGATGATTGAATGCTAGCATTTCCTTGGAACAAGGAGTCAAGTTTATCCCATGCTTCCTTGGCGGTCTTCAAGCCGCGAATGTGCTCAAGATGTTCTCTTGGGAGAGCCTTTTGGATAGTCACAATAGCGGTCTTGTTGAGTTGGAACTCCACGTCCTCTCTTGGGGTCAAGTTGTTTGGATCATGAGGGTGGAATCCATGAACAACGCTTCTCCATAGAGCGGTGCAACAACCTGAAATATGAGACTCCATATCGAACTTCCATGATGAGAATTCGTTAGTGTTAAGCATGGGAGGATTTCCAACATTAACCATGTGTGGTATTGTAGCAATAGGGTGGATGGAATCGTAATTGGGAGGCGGTGGAACTTTAGAGTTAGACCCCGAACCGTTAGCCGATTGAGACTTGGAGCCCTCGGAGTTCCCACTACTCTTAGCCTTTTTATCGGCTTTTGCTTTGGCTTTCGCCTTAGCTAAAGCGATGTTAGCTTCCATTTCATCAATGTCCGGAATGGATTCTTCATCCGAGCTAACATCGTTGGTAGTGAGAGGTGCTTCCTCGGACTCCTTGGTTTTCCCCATCAATACCTCCATCATTTTCTTGATGCTAGAAACCTCCATACTGACAGTAGAGCTAACCTTAGACATTTCGGCTTGGAGAATTCCAACCGAGTCATGTAGGTTAGATATACTGTCGGACATCTTGGAGATTTCCGCACTAGAACTACCGGGGGTATTTTCATCGACCATTGTACTCTTAGGCGGTTAAGCCCTTAGTAAGAGCCGAGGCTCTGATACCAATTGAAAGTGCACTATGGTCAACTAGAGGGGGGGGGGTGAATAGGTTGACTACCAATTTTTCTTTTCTTTTCTTTTTAAGGGGCTTAGTAAGATAAGATACGATTCTCTAGATGTGCAACTAAGTGAGCAACCTATGTGAAGAGAGTAGTATGCGCAACGGAAGTAAAGCGTAAGGTAGTAAAGCAAACCACAAGTGTAAACAAGGAGACAAGGATATGTTTCACCGTAGTTCCTTCTCAAAGAGAAGTACGTCTACGTTGGAGAGGTGGGGAGCCACCTAGGCGCTCCTCAATAGCACGGTTGTGCACACCTTGATCTCCTTGAGCTTCTCCGGTGAGGGAGATGCTCGTTTCCACTATGAGGTCGACTTGAAGGCGTTGACCAAACCTTTACAAAGGCTTGAGGTCACTCCACAAGGATGGAGGCTCTCAAGCAATCCGTAGCTTCTTGCAACAAGGTGGAAACTACAAGCACGAGATCTACTAAGGTTTCTAGGCCTCAAGTAGGATTCTAGATCTACTAGGTTGTGGTGGATGGATTTGAGATTCCTTTGGTGGAAGTGTGGATCTAGGTCTCCTCTAGCTCTCCACCAAGTTTGGGAGTGATTGGGTGGACGGAGAGGGAGATCTAAGAGGTTGAAGCTTTCATTAATGGCTAGGAGAGAGAGTGGGAAAAGCTTAGCATTTATGAGGTAGGTGAAGGGGTATTTATACTCTTGGCCACGAAGTAGCCGTTTGCAGTCCAGAGCACCGGAGGCTCCGGGTCGAGGCTCCGGTGGGTCTTCTTTGCACTGCGCAGTTGCGCAGTGCCTTATCTTTTGCGCGCTGCTGAGGAGGCCGGAGGCTCCGGTGGATCGAGCGGAGGTTCCGCCCACCGGACCCGCACCGGAGGCTCCGGTGGAACCTCCGCCACTTTCCAACAGAAGGGGTGGCAGGCGGAGCTACCACCGGACCCTTCACCGGAGTCCATTTGCACTTGGACCAGGGGGCCACCGGATGTCCACCGGAGCCTCCGGTGGAACCTCCGCCACTTTCCAACAGAAGGGTATTTCGGCGGAGGGACCACCGGATGTGCACCGGTATTTATTTGCGCACAGGTTGAGGGCTGAGCCTCCGGTGGATTCACCGGAGCCTCCGGTGGATTTCCCGGAGCCTCCGGTGGGTTCACCGGAGCTTCCGCCCCTGCACATTTTGGTTCCCTGGCTTCCTTTCTCTTAGCACTTTTCGAATATATCAAGCATTAGCCCCATAGATATAGTGAACCTAATAACCTGGGCATTTTCATCATTTGAACAAACATTAGATCAAACAATTATGTTGTCATATAACTACCAAAACGGACGATGATCTTTCAATTGGCTCAGTCAATAGGGTTGTAGGAGTGGTGGTGAGGCAATATCAGGGTTAAGGGATTCATGTGATGGGTTCGTAACAGAAACAACTACCACTAAGGCTAGCAGAAATAGACAACGGAAAGTGTCGGTAACCAGGGTTGAAAGGAACACAATGGTTCATGTGAGTGATAACTTGCCTGCAAACTCAACAGCCGGGTACTGAGCTAGATCCTCAGAAGGGGTGCTGTAAAGATCGTCTGTCTCAACGTCGTCGTCTATTCGAGAAGAAGCAAACAAACAAGGCAGAAATATAAACAATCAATATCATGACATAGTGCACAATCATGGGATGATGCATGTCAATTTAACAGATGCATCAAAATAAACTAAGTGACATGGTAACACAATTTAAATGGTTCCATATGCAATTGGATTGCATATGGAAAAGAGCCATGACTTAAGTGGAAACAAATGGTCTACAATTTATTACCATGTGAAAGTTGTTAGCATGATGCATGCATGATGATAATAACAAAATAACAACAATAGATGCAAGTGGTAAAAGAATAAAACAAGTTTGGAAAATATTGGTTAAGTTTGGAAAGTTTGGTTACTTAAACATGTCACACAAACAATTGTTGTCTTCATCTAGTTAAAGGGTGCAAAACAATTAACAAAATTTATATTTGAAAAGAACATCAAATTTTAGTTGGATTACATGTTTCAAATATTGAAATTGGAATTAGGATGAATTTATTATGACTTAAACAATATTAAACAAGTTTTAATTGAATTTAAAACAAGTTTGAATTTTATTTGAATTTTATTTGTTTCAAAACATATATTCAAACTCACATTTGAAAAGTTCACACTTTGATGATTTGAAAACATAATTTGCATGTTCAAAAATATTTTATATTGAGCAAGTTATGATTTTATCAAATTTAAATGAATTAAACAAGTATTAAATTATTTAGGCAATTTATATTATTCAAACCATGACACAAAATTTATATTTGAATAGGTTATTCAAAATGGTATGGAAAACATATTTTATTTGCATTTATTGGATTAATAATGAATTAGTTATTGAATTTAGCAAATTGCATTTGAATTATTTGAATTCAAATTTGAATTGCATTTTGAAATTTCAAAACAGGAAACAAATGATGCCAAAAGATAGAGAATTTGATTTATACTAGCACACATATTTTATTTTCATTTTTTAGAGTTATAAAACTAAAGTTATAGTCATTTGAATTCCAGGGACCAAACTGTAATTTTATTGGGCCTGGATTAAAATGGAAACGTGCAGAAAACTTTTGTTACGCGTATCAACTTAACCACGGCCACTGGCCCTGGTGTGCTGGCGTGGCAAGGGAGAGGCTGACAGGGGGGCCCTCCCTGTCAGCGCTTGGCCGCAAAAAGCTGGGATTTTATCCCGGGGAAGCGAGGGATCGAACCCGCGATCTCCCCCCGCTGCGCGCAAGCCTGAACCAGTGCGGTAGATGCGTTCCGTTGTCAGATACAGCATCGCAGCTAGGTTGAAGTTCAGATCTGCGTTATCTGAACTTTGCTGACGCGCGCGCAAGGCTGCACTTCGTCAGAGCTGCGGTCGTCGGCGGTGAGCCGTGGTGGCTGTGCTACAGTGGGTGCTGGATCTGGTGGTGCCATGCGCAGAAGATGCGTGCACGGATGCACAAAGAGGAAAAGAGGAGGTGATCACGTGGCTCACCACCGGTGTCGCCGTTGCAGAGGCGCGGAGACGATCTCGTCGGCGACAACAGCGGCGATCCCGGGGACGGCGGCGAGGCTACAGTCGATGGCGAGCTCCTCTGCGATGTCCAATCGGAAGAGGAGATGGTGGCGAGTCGGTTCCAGGTGTTAGGTGGCTAGGTGGGTGGCTGCTGCGGCGGTTGGCATCGGAGATGCAGAGGTGATCTCGCCGGCGAGGAGGTACAGTGGTTGGAGATCGAAGGGGAGAGGGAATTGCGGCGGCGATCTCGATGGAACAGGAACCCTAGTGCTTAGGGCACGGCGCCAGGGGGGTCTAGGCTACTTATAGGCCACTGGGGAGCCTCCTGGCCGTCGGAGTGTGCCGTACGGCGACGTGGCACGGTGGATTCGCCGCCGTACTTGGGACAGAAGGTGGGCGCGCCGAGCGAAGCGATATCGGGCCGGTGGGCTGCTGCGCGCGAGGGATAGCTGCTTAGGTGGGCTGGGCCGGTTAGGTTAGGTGCTGCGCGCGCAGCGTTTTCCTTTTTTTTTTCTTTTTCTGCTTTACTGTTTTTTTTTGTAGCAATAGAAAATGGAAACATTTGATAGTTTTTGGAGTTGATAAAATCTTGGAAAAATTCCTGTGGGCTTGTAGGTTCAAACTCTACCACTTTACAACTTAGTTTTTGGAAAACCAAATTTTTGGTTGCTGTTTGCCAACTGATTTGAATTTGAATAATTTGCAACTAATTGATTAATATTAGAAATCAACAAATTTAATAGGGTAAACCCTATTATTAATTGGATTAAAAATATTGGAATGGTTTGGTATTTTTATAATTTCCAAATGAGGTGCTGTTGATGATTTGCTTTGAATTTGAAACCAATTTGGAATGAATTAGTGGAAATAAAGACACCATTTTATTAGTTGATCAATATTGAAAAATATGACAACAAATGGGTTGTTTTTATTTGTGATTTTTATTTCAACTGTTGTAACAGAGCAAGTATGAAATAATCATTTGAATTTGTTTGAGTTTCATTATGAAAACAAGATAAAACAGATGCAAAACAAATAGTAAACAAATGCAAACAAATAATTAAACATGATGACATGATGCAATACTTGAATTAAAACAAGAAACAAAACATCTAGGGGGTATTTTCATACTTGGGATGTTACAAAACGCCCCCCCTTGAAAGAATCGCGCCCCGAGATTCCTTACTGAGAAGTGAAAAGGTCCGGATACTTCTTGCGAAGATCCTCTTCGGTCTCCCACGTTGCCTCTTTATCGGAATGATGCGACCACTGCACTTTGAAGAACTTGGTGCTCTTGTTGCGAGTCTTACGCTCGGTCTCATCGAGAATACGAACAAGGTGCTCCTCATAAGATAGATCATCTTGCAGTTCAATGGAATCATGATCAACTGCACGATCTGGATCTTTGAAACACTTCTTGAGTTGTGACACGTGGAACGCATCGTGCACCTTGGATAGTTTTTCTGGAAGTTCAAGACGATAAGCATTTTCTGCACGCCTCGAGAGAATGTTGAAAGGACCAATGTATCTTGGTGCAAGCTTTCCTTTCACACCAAAACGATGAGTGCCTCTGAGGGGAGTTACACGGAGATATGCCTTGTCACCAGGTGCATAGATCATATCCCTGTGCTTGCTATCATAGTAGCTTTTCTGACGAGACTGCGCAATCCTGAGATTGTCACGAATGATACGAACTTTCTCCTCGGCTTCCTTAACAATGTCAGGGCCTAAGAGTGAACGTTCACCAGCTCCAGACCAATTGATTGGACTCCTGCATCTGCGGCCATACAATGCCTCAAATGGTGCCATGCCTAGGCTTGCCTGGAAACTGTTGTTGTAGGAGAATTCAGCATATGGAAGGCAATCCTCCCATTTCATGCCAAAGGAGAGACCACATGCTCTGAGCATATCCTCGAGAATCTGATTGACTCTTTCGACTTGCCCCTGAGACTGAGGGTGATAAGCTGTGCTGAACAGAAGTTTGGTGCCCAATGCTTCTTGAAAACTCTTCCAGAAATGAGAAGTGGAGATACTTCCACGGTCTGAGCTAATTTCCAATGGAACACCATGAAGAGGAACAATCTTTTTTGTGTAGAGCTCTGCTAACTGGCTAGCTGAGATAGTTTCCTTGACAGCAAAGAAGTGAGCTACTTTAGTGAGACGATCAATAACAACGAAGATTGCATCGTTGCCCTTCTTGGACTTTGGAAACCCAGTAACGAAGTCCATTTCAATCATGTCCCACTTCCACTCAGGAATTTTCAGAGGTTGGAGAAGACCGGCTGTTTTCTGATGGACTGCCTTAACACGTTGACAAACGTCGCATTCCGAAACGTATTGAGCAATTTCACGTTTCATGCCAGGCCACCAATACAGAGTCTTAAGATCCTGGTACATCTTTGTACTTCCAGGGTGAATGGAGAGAGGAGTTTCATGAGCCTCCTTGAGAATGACATCTTTGAGACTTTGAATCTGAGGAACTACAATGCGTCCTTCGAAGAACACAGTTCCCTTGTCATCAATTGAAAAGGACTTGAATTTATCATTGCCTTCCTTGATGTGCTCTACAATCTTCTTGATTTCAGTATCACGAAGTTGTTCAGAACGAATCTTGTCCTCGAGAGTTGGACTGGCTGTCAAGCTAGCAAGGTAACCTTGAGGGACAAGACCAAGGTTCAGCTTCTGGAATTCTTCATGAAGTGGAGGTTGGCTTTCCATGATCATGAGATTATTGCAATATGACTTGCGACTGAGAGCATCGGCCATAACATTAGCCTTGCCTGGAGTGTAAGAAATGGTGAGATCAAAGTCTTTAATCTTCTCAATCCATCTCCTTTGCCCGAGGTTTAGATCTGGCTGAGTGAAGATGTATTTCAGACTCTTATGATCGGAAAAGATTTCAGTTTTGTTACCCAACAAGTATTGTCTCCATTTCTTGAGGGCAAACACAACTGCTGCAAGTTCTAGGTCATGTGTGGGATAGTTTTGCTCATGTGGGTTCAACTGACGTGAAGCATAAGCCACAACTTGACGTTCTTGCATAAGAACTGCACCTAGACCTTGGAGAGATGCATCGCAGAATATCTGGAAAGGTTTGGTAGTATCTGGGCCAACCAGAACAGGAGTAGAAGTGAGTTTAGTCTTGAGGAGATTGAAACTCTCATCACACTGTGGAGTCCAAACGAACTTCTTGTCCTTCTTTGTGAGGTCAGTGAGAGGTTTGGCAATCTTGGAAAAGTTTTGGACGAAACGACGGCAATAGCTAGCCAAGCCAAGAAAACTTCTGACTTGCTTCACCGTCTTAGGGGGTTTCCAATCAACAATTGCCTTAACCTTTTCCGGATCAATGGCTATGCCTTTGTCAGAGATGATATGACCAAGGTAAGCAACTTCTGGAATCCAGAATTCACATTTGGAAAACTTGGCATACAAACGATGCTCGCGAAGTTTCATGAGAGTGAGACGAAGGTGTTCTCCATGATCTTCCTCGGATTTTGAGTAGACTAGAATGTCATCGAGATATACCACAACGAACTTGTCGAGGTATTCATGGAAGACAGAATTCATGAGTCTTGAGAACGTTGCTGGTGCATTGGTGAGACCAAAGGACATGACGGTGTATTCATATAGACCGTACCGAGTGGTGAAAGCTGTCTTTGGAATATCTTCCTTTCTGATCTTAATTTGATGGTAACCCATCCTCAAGTCCAACTTTGAGAATATTGAGGCTCCAGCAAGTTGATCAAACAGATCATCGATACGAGGAATTGGATACTTGTTTTTGATGGTTTTCTCGTTGAGAGGACGATAGTCAACCACGAGTCTTTTTGTTTGATCCTTCTTGGCAACAAACAGAGTTGGGCAACCCCAAGCGGAGGAACTAGGCTGAATGTAACCTTTCTCCATGTACATATCGATTTGCTCCTTCAACAATTTCAGTTCAGGAGGAGCTATCTTGTATGGATGCTTAGAGATTGGAGCAGTACCTGGTTCAAGCTCGATCACGAACTCAACTGCTCTCTCCGAAGGCATCCCTGGCAACTCTTCTGGAAAGACGTCAGGGAATTCACAAACCACCGGAACATTTTCAATTGCAGGAAGGGGTTTTGCATCTAGGTTGAACAGCTGAACAGAACTTGATCCATATGGAGAATAGACTATCTGGCCAGAAGGGTGAGAGAGAGTTATTGACTTTTGAGCATAGTCAATTTTTGCTTTGTGGGTCTTCAACCAATCCATACCCAGATGACATCAATGTCAGAATTTCCCAGCAACATGAGTGAAGCAAGGAATATGCGACCTCCAATTAGGATTTGATTGTCCATGCTTATCTTGGAAGTAATCATTTTAGTTCCCGGAGAGTGCACATAGATTTGATTGCTTAGTGGAACCAGAGCTAGATTGTACGTTGTAGCAAAGATCTTTGACACAAACGAATGCGATGCTCCAGTATCAAACAACACTTTAGCTGGAAAAGAGTTTACGGGTAATATACCGAGAACGACGTCAGCAGCTTCCTCAGCTTTGTCGGCGTTGATATGATTCACCCTCGCGGTCCTCCCGACAGGCCTGTTGTTGGAGTTGAAGGCTTTAGTCGGAGGAGCACGAACCATTGCCTGGTTGGTGTTGGGGCGAGGAGGTGGAGGTAGCTGCCTCTGAGTGCACTTATCAGCATAGTGTCCAGTATCCTTGCACTTGAAGCAAGTGACGACACGAGAAGGACCTGGCCTTGGCTGCCCCATTGGAACCCTCTAACTCTGCATCTGAGCTGGGTTGGGTGGGCGGGGAGCAAAGCCTGGAGAAGCTTGGGCATATGGAGCCCTAGTGACAGCAGCATTTGGCACCCAGATGCGGCGCTTCTGCGGAGGGGTGGTCATGCTGGAGGAGGAACCACCCTCACGCGAGTGCTTACGGGACTCCTCGAACGCCTTGCGCCCATTCTCCTCATTGAGCGCGGTGTTCACGAGCTCCTCGAAGTCCTTGCACTTGATGTTGGTGAGAGCGTACTTCAGTTCCGGGTTAAAACCTCGGCGAAACCTTGCCATCTTCTTGGCTTCAGTGGAAACCTCATCACCAGCGTATCGAGCGAGACGATTGAACTCGTTCTGGTAGCCAATGACGTCCAGCTTGCCCTGCCCGAGAGAGCAAAATTCCTCACGCATCCTTTCCATGAGACCATCTGGGATGTGGTGCTTCAGGAAGGAATCCTTGAAACAACCCCAGGTGATAGGATAGCCAGCTCTCATGGTCTGGTAGTTCTCCCACCAGGTAGCTGCCTGACCCTTCAGTAGGTAGGTGGCATACTTGACTTTATCCTCCTCAGCAACGTGAGCAATGTCCAGAGCCCTGGCCATCTCCCTGATCCAGTCATCAGCATCCAGAGGCTCACGTGTTGCCACGAAAGCTCTCGGCCCCATGCTCAGAAACTCCTTGATGCTGACTCGCGGAGCATTCTGGTTGTTGTGCTGGTTAGCCTGGATCTGGGCCATCTGAGCCACGACCTGAGTCATCTGAGTCAACAGCTCCGTGAGCGGAGGTGGTTCAGGCGGGTTGCTCCTTGTTGGCGGCATCCTGAATAGACATTCATTTTAGCACAACAACAGAAAAAAGATAGACTTGGTAACCGAAAGATAGATTATTCCGACGCATGAATAGATAACCAACAGGTACATCATCACATGTTCCAATACATCAGAATATCCAACACACCAATACATGGTTCGAAAGACAAAGGATAACTAAACATAGCTAGGAATGGATACATCTGTACTCCCATGCTCATCACGCAGGACGGCGGTGAGTAGTACGACGAGAGATACGGTGTGGAGGAATCCCACGGAAGTAGGTAGAACGACGATCCACGTAGATCGGGACTGCTCTGAGAGCAACTCTCGGTGTGGTGAAGTAGAAAGCGTCGTCTCCCTGTGCTCCAAAGCGTGGAATCCCAGTGTAACCAGCTCCGAGGTTGAGGAGTGGACCTCTGATCGGCTCGTAACCTCCAGCATCTGGTAAACTACGTCCAACTGTCTGATGGAAACGTGCAAAGCGCTCATCTCCAACAAAATCTGTGGTGTACGTAGCCAGACGAGTCAAAGCAAGATAGAGCTGCTCCCTGACTGAGGCTAACTCCTGAGAAAGTGTGGTGGCAACAGCGTCACTGTGCCTCACAAACTGAGCGGTGGTGTGCAGCCTGGTGTTATCATGCTCTTAGACATCCAGGTTGTCGTAGAGGGTGAAGTGAGCTCCCGCTGAAGTGATGTAACCACGGGGGATGTGGCGATAGATAGAATCGTCAAATCCCCAGTAGTCAGCACGGAGGACGGTGAGACTCACGTAAGCTGCCTGCTGCACGGCCATATCCACTGTGGAACCTACTGCCTCGTAGCGGTGGACAATGCTCATGCCATCATCTGACAGAATGTAGACGATAGCCTGGTAGTAGGTCTGGTCAAACTCTCGCTGCTGCTCGTAGACCTGGTACTCTGGTGCCCAATGGAACCCCAGATAGGTGACCATGTCTCTCAGCATCTCCGGATAACCGGCGGTGCTCTCACAACGAGTCATCCGAACCACCTGCGGGAAGAACCTGAGATCCATCTGCAGATGATCGGGGAAGTTTTGATTAGACGCCGGTAGAGAACTGAAGTGGAAAGCAACAACAAGGTTCAACGGACGAAAAGGATGTTGAAAAGAACAGGATATTGAAGCAACATCGGGAAACACGAGACCAAAACCTGAGGTACTACGGAGAACCCAGAACACATGAAATCCTAACTTGAAAATTTAGGTGAGAACAGAAAACAACGTTGCACTTCCTTACCAGAAAAGGGTGGGTGGGTGGGGAAAGAAGAAAAATGGCAGAATTCCTACTCTCACGTTTCATTTTTTCCTATATAGCTACAAAATAGTTTCTAGACTCAACTGCGACCAGTAAAAAGGGATCCTACATGCAGACAGGCTCTGATACCATTTGTCGCACCCGGACTTCTAGAGGATACTCACCGTACGAACTGAACAATATTTTGATTGGATTACGGGGCTTACCGGCACCCGCGTCCTCTTACGAGTAGGCCAACACTTATGTGTGACAACCAATCGTTACTGTTCACCGTCGATGTAAACTATCCCGTAGAAATCAGGACACTACCATTGACGTACTTCATACCATACACACATGGTACGTCAACGGCTTCGAACAAGATGATAACACAACATATCTCTACGACACAAAAGATTGAAATAAGTTGCAACTGGCCCTCACTAGGGCAGAGATAGCAAATACAATCATCCAGAGGACACATGTCCCAACATAACATCATTACATCTCAGCGGAAGCATTCAAAGGGGTCTGAGTACAGACAAATCCAAATAGGCTTAAGAAGCCGGAAACTGAAATAAAGACGGAGCCCATCCACGATGTCTCGGATCCTGCCCGGGTCCGCTAACTACTCGTCAGCAGCCTCGTCAAACTCCACGTAGTAGCCGTCACCTGGATCCTCGTAAGCGTAGTCTGCGGAAACCACAACCCCAAAGGGGTCAGTACATCCAAGTACTGGCAAGCAAGACTCACAGTTCACCAAAATGTAACCCGTCAACACCAAGTACAGGTGCCTTGGGTTCAACGGAAGGAAGGGGATATAAAAGATGCTGCAACTGGCTGCGCTAACCAACTACAGAGATTCTATCACTTCCAGCTAACAGAAAGGGGATAAGATCGAGTATTGTAACCAACTGCAAGATAACTCCAAACAAACCCATCTTGGATCTCGCCCCTTATCCAAAGAAGCAATCCGAGGATAACTCACACAGTTGGATTAAGGATGAAACAAGTTATTGTGACAATAATCCTATTACTAGTCAAGTTGTTAATCATGGGGTGTGAGATTGTGAGTCATTAGGTTTAGGTTGTCCTGAGTACTTGTTAGCCAGTACTCTCACCAAGTTAACCATAACCGCGGAAAACACGGCTTCTCGAGAAGATTATCCCTGCAGGGTTGCACCAATTTGGCCGTACACGTATGAATAACCCGCCAGATGGGATGCCTCCCACCAAGCGGGGCACTCAACACAACTCAACTCTTCTTCGCATCAAGCCCAAAGCACCTTGGGCGCACGGCTAATCAAGCCCCGAAAAAAAGGGACCCTCATAGCACTCTAAGACCGTGTCCCCCTATATGCCGACTACGAAAGTTCCACCCTGCGCTGGGCTCGCAAAACCATGCATGCGGCAAATGGAAAACACGAACTAAATGAGATGATTTGGACGAGATGCGAATCGAATCAAATTGAGGGAGACGCCCATAGTCGCTTCCCACATGCGGGTAGTGCGCTCATCATGGATCAGTAGACAAGACCCTTTTCCTATTAGGGTCGACACTAGCAGGCCTCAAAACCACACAGGGCCTCCTGCCGGTGCCTTATCATCAAATTATTATTTAACAATAACATTAGCATGATTGATTGATTATACATCGAGCCCCCAGAACATAATAAAATATAGTAACTGAAAGTAACGGGTAACATACTCGAGCAAACAACCTAAGCATGCTAATAAGACACTGGCTCAGTCAATAGGGTTGTAGCAGTGGTGGTGAGGCAATATCAGGGTTAAGGGATTCATGTGATGGGTTCGTAACAGAAACAGCTACCACTAAGGCTAGCAGAAATAGACAACGGAAAGTGTCGGTAACCAGGGTTGAAAGGAACGCAATGGTTCATGTGAGTGATAACTTGCCTGCAAACTCAACAGTCGGGTACTGAGCTAGATCCTCAGAAGGGGTGCTGTAAAGATCGTCTGTCTCAACGTCGTCGTCTATTCGAGAAGAAGCAAACAAACAAGGCAGAAATATAAACAATCAATATCATGACATAGTGCACAATCATGGGATGATGCATGTCAATTTAACAGATGCATCAAAATAAACTAAGTGACATGGTAACACAATTTAAATGGTTCCATATGCAATTGGATTGCATATGGAAAAGAGCCATGACTTAAGTGGAAACAAATGGTCTACAATTTATTACCATGTGAAAGTTGTTAGCATGATGCATGCATGATGATAATAACAAAATAACAACAATAGATGCAAGTGGTAAAAGAATAAAACAAGTTTGGAAAATATTGGTTAAGTTTGGAAAGTTTGGTTACTTAAACATGTCAGACAAACAATTGTTGTCTTCATCTAGTTAAAGGGTTCAAAACAATTAACAAAATTTATATTTGAAAAGAACATCAAATTTTAGTTGGATTACATGTTTCAAATATTGAAATTGGAATTAGGATGAATTTATTATGACTTAAACAATATTAAACAAGTTTTAATTGAATTTAAAACAAGTTTGAATTTTATTTGTTTCAAAACATAAATTTAAACTCACATTTGAAAAGTTCACACTTTGATGGTTTGAAAACATAATTTGCATGTTCAAAAATATTTTATATTGAGCAAGTTATGATTTTATCAAATTTAAATGAATTAAACAAGTATTAAATTATTTAGGCAATTTAAATTATTCAAACCATGACACAAAATTTATATTTGAATAGGTTATTCAAAATGGTATGGAAAACATATTTTATTTGCATTTATTGGATTAATAATGAATTAGTTATTGAATTTAGCAAATTGCATTTGAATTATTTGAATTCAAATTTGAATTGCATTTTGAAATTTCAAAACAGGAAACAAATGATGCCAAAAGATAGAGAATTTGATTTATACTAGCACACATATTTTATTTTCATTTTTTAGAGTTATAAAACTAAAGTTATAGTCATTTGAATTCCAGGGACCAAACTGTAATTTTATTGGGCCTGGATTAAAATGGAAACGTGCAGAAAACTTTTGTTACGCGTATCAACTTAACCACGGCCACTGGCCCTGGTGTGCTGGCGTGGCAAGGGAGAGGCTGACAGGGGGGCCCTCCCTGTCAGCGCTTGGCCGCAAAAAGCTGGGATTTTATCCCGGGGAAGCGAGGGATCGAACCCGCGATCTCCCCCCCGCTGCGCGCAAGCCTGAACCAGTGCGGTAGATGCGTTCCGTTGTCAGATACAGCGTCGCAGCTAGGTTGAAGTTCAGATCTGCGTTATCTGAACTTTGCTGACGCGCGCGCAAGGCTGCACTTCGTCAGAGCTGCGGTCGTCGGCGGTGAGCCGTGGTGGCTGTGCTACGGTGGGTGCTGGATCTGGTGGTGCCATGCGCAGCAGATGCGTGCACGGATGCACAGAGAGGAAAAGAGGAGGTGATCACGTGGCTCACCACCGGTGTCGCCGTTGCAGAGGCGCGGAGACGATCTCGTCGGCGACAACAGCGGCGATCTCGGGGACGGCGGCGAGGCTACAGTCGATGGCGAGCTCCTCTGCGATGTCCAATCGGAAGAGGACATGGTGGCGAGTCGGTTCCAGGTGTTAGGTGGCTAGGTGGGTGGCTGCTGCGGCGGTTGGCATCGGAGATGCAGAGGTGATCTCGCCGGCGAGGAGGTACAGTTGTTGGAAATCGAAGGGGAGAGGGAATTGCGGCGGCGATCTCGATGGAACAGGAACCCTAGTGCTTAGGGCACGGCGCCAGGGGGGTCTAGGCTACTTATAGGCCACTGGGGAGCCTCCTGGCCGTCGGAGTGTGCCGTACGGCGACGTGGCACGGTGGATTCGCCGCCGTACTTGGGACAGAAGGATGGCGCGCCGAGCGAAGCGGTATCGGGCCGGTGGGCTGCTGCGCGCGAGGGATAGCTGCTTAGGTGGGCTGGGCCGGTTAGGTTAGGTGCTGCGCGCGCAGCGTTTTCCTTTTTTTTTTCTGCTTTACTGTTTTTTTTTGTAGCAATAGAAAATGGAAACATTTGATAGTTTTTGGAGTTGATAAAATCTTGGAAAAATTCCTGTGGGCTTGTAGGTTCAAACTCTACCACTTTACAACTTAGTTTTTGGAAAACCAAATTTTTGGTTGTTGTTTGCCAACTGATTTGAATTTGAATAATTTGCAATGAATTGATTAATATTAGAAAACAACAAATTTAATAGGGTAAACCCTATTATTAATTGGATTAAAAATATTGGAATGGTTTGGTATTTTTATAATTTCCAAATGAGGTGCTGTTGATGATTTGCTTTGAATTTGAAACCAATTTGGAATGAATTAGTGGAAATAAAGACACCATTTTATTAGTTGATCAATATTGAAAAATATGACAACAAATGGGTTGTTTTTTATTTGTGATTTTTATTTCAACTGTTGTAACAGAGCAAGTATGAAATAATCATTTGAATTTGTTTGAGTTTCATTATGAAAACAAGATAAAACAGATGCAAAACAAATAGTAAACAAATGCAAACAAATAATTAAACATGGTGACATGATGCAATACTTGAATTAAAACAAGAAACAAAACATCTAGGGGGTATTTTCATACTTGGGATGTTACATGCGGGTGCTCCCGCAGTCTTTTTGACTTTAACTGAACGTTTGATCATCCTCTCGAAATATATTCCAGGCGGTATGGGTGTGTTTGTGGACCCCATGTTGGCCAGCCTATCTGCTTCTTCGTTGCTGGACCTTGCGATGTATTTCAGCTCACACCCTTTGAAGCTTCCTTCGAGTAGATTATACATTTCCCGATAGGCAATCATGTTTTCTGCGATAGCGTCGCATTCCTTCATAGTCTGTTGTACGATGAGGTTGGAATCTCCATAAATCATCAATCGGGTGGCTCCGCATGCAATCGCCATCTTCATGCCATGTAGCAGAGCCTCGTATTCTGCGTCGTTGTTGGATGCTGGATCGTCGGGCGGGAAGTCCAGTCTTAGGACGTACTGCAACTTGTCTCCCATGGGGGATATGAGGATGATCCCAACCCCAGCTCATTCGTTCCTTTTGGATCCGTCGAAGTACATGATCCAGTTACTCGTGTATTCTGGTGGACCTAGTGTTTGCAATTCTGTCCAGTCGCTTAGGAATTCTACGAGTACCTGTGATTTCACGGAATTGCGTCCTGCGTATATGATATCCCAGGCCCTAGCTCAATGCTCCATTTTGCAATTCTTCCGGATGCCATGGGATTGTTCATTATGGTACTGAGTGATGCGTCGTTTAGCACCGTGACGGTATGTTCCTGGAAGTAATGCTTGAGCTTCCGAGCTGTGAGGACGGCCTCGTATGCGAGCTTCTGGTAGTGGGGGTATCGTTGTTTGCATGGCGAAAGCACCTCACTGATGTAGTAGATTGGCCGTTGAACTCCGTACGCCTTGCCGTCCTCGGGTCGCTTGACCACGATTGCCGTGCGGATGACTTGATTTGTTGCGGCTAGGTATAAGTATAGTGGCTCCCGTTCTTGTGGTGTTGCCATAACACGCCTACTATGTAGTGCTCGCTTTAGGTCTGCGAATGCCTTTTTTGCTTCGGGTGTCCACTCGCACTTATCTGTCTTCTTCAACAGTTTGTAGAAGGGTAATGCTTGCTCGCCTAATCTTGCAATGAATCTCCTTAAGGCGGCTAACCGCCTTGCGAGCTGTTGCACGCCGGAAAGATTGGTTGGCTCCTTCATTGTTAAGATCGCTTGTATTTTCTCTGGGTTGGCCTCAATTCCTCTGGCGGACACCAAGTACCCGAGAAGTTGTCCTGCAGGGACGCCGAAGACGCATTTTGTCGGGTTGAGCTTGATCATGTATGCGTTCAAAGCATCAAACATTTCTCTGATATCTTTGAGGAGCGTGTTCTCTACTCGAGTCTTGATGACGATGTCGTCAACCTACACTTGCACGTTCTTGCCAATGAGCTTGGCGAGGCATTTTTGCATGCAGCACTGATATGTAGCGCCTGCGTTCTTGAGCCCAAAAGGCATTGTCGTGTAGCAGTAGACACCGTGAGGTGTGATGAATGTTGTCTTTTCCTCGTCTTCCTTCTTCATCCTGATCTGGTTATATCCCGAGTAGGCATCCAAGAAGGAGAGGCGTTGGCAGCCTGCAGTAGAGTCCACAATCTGGTCGATACGCGGGAGGGGAAAGTTATCCTTGGGGCAGTGTTTGTTCAGCAACGTGTAGTCGATGCACACGCGAAGGATGTCAGTATTGTTCTTCGGAACCAACACCGTATTTGCTAACCAGGTGGATATCTTTATCTCTCAGATGAATTTTGCAGCGAGCAGCCTATTCACTTCCTCTCCGAGTGCTTTTTTGCTTTGGCTCTGAGAAACGTCGGGTTATTTGCTTGATTGGTTTGGCGTCTTTGAAAACTTCGAGTGAGTGCTCGGCGAACTCCCTGGGTATCCCTGGCATATCTGAAGGTTGCCAGGCGAAGATTTCCTAGTACTCACGGAGGAGTTCAATGAGCGCGCCTTCCTATGTGGGCGAGAGGGTGGTGGACACCATCGCCATCTTCGCGGGCTCCGTCGGGTGTACTTGATGTTTTCGAGTGTCCCTGTTTGCACTAAACTCGAGTTCTGAAGCGTTCTTCTTTGTGAGAGGCTGAAGGGAATATGCCCGAGAGGCAATAATAAAGTGTTTATTATGTTATTCCTTGTTTATGATAGATGGTTATTTATCATGCTAGAATTGTATTAACCGGAAACATTAATACATGTGTGATTAATAAACAAACCAACGTTCCTAGTGAAGCCTCTCTTTTAACTAGCTCGTTGATTAAAATATGATCAAGGTTTCCTGATCATAGACATTGGATGTTGTTAATAACGGGGTCATGTCATTAGGAGAATGACATGATGAACTTAAATCCTAACTAAGTATAACAATACGATCAAGTCATTTAGTTTTGTTGTTATGTCTTACATTCGGAGTAACATAGTTCCTTAGACCATGAGATCATGTTAATCACTAATACCGAAAGAATACTTTGATGACATCAAACGTCACACCGTAACAGGGTGACTATAAAGGTGGCATTAGATATTCGGAAAGTGTTAGTTGAAGCTCATGGATCAAGAATGGGATTTGTCCATCCAATATGACGGATAGATATACTCAGGGCCCTCTCGGTGATATCACATCGACATCGCTTGCAAGCAAGTGATATGATCACAAGGATGTTATATCACGGGAACGAGAAAAGAGTACTTGTCAAATAATGAGATCGAACAAGGTATGGTGGATACCGATGATCGGATCTCGGACAAGTAATATATCGCGAGACAAAGGGAAATCTTATAACATTGAAAGGTTCACACGATCACGAGAGTCATCGTTGAATATATAGGAGTCATCACGGATCTCCAGATCCCGCTGTTGATTATTGATCGGAGAGGAGTCTCGATCATGTCTGTAATATTCGCGAACCATAGGGTGACACACTTAAGGTTCCATGAAGCGTTAGAGAGGATACGGAATACCGAAGAATATTTTGGGCAGCTCCGAAATTGTTTCGGGGAAAATTGAAATAGTTCAAAGGGTTTTTCGTCGAATGGTTGTTAATAGAATTAACAAATGGTTCGAGGTGCTGCATGCAAATGTTTGTTAATGGAATTAACAAATATAAATAAAGAAATAAAAATGTTTTATTTATTTATTAAAGAAAAACCTTTGGATTTTCTAAGTGGGAAATTAAGTAATTTTAAGTGGGTGTGAGTGGGGCTTCCACTCACATGAAGAGAGGAAGGGGTGGGGGCACCCATGGCTGGCCGCACCCCTTCTTTGGGCTGCCTCCCCCTCCCCTATAAAAGGAGGGTGAGGGCTCCCTCTTCTTCACACACTTGCCCACTTCTTTTCTCTTCCACCCGCTGCTCCATTCCATGGTCTCCGGTTTGGCGAAGCCCTGACCGTGGGATTCTTCACCACCACCACGCCGTCATGCTGCTAGAATTCCGGGGGATCCTCTACTTCTGCAACCCGCCGGATCGAGGGAACGGAAGTCTTCATCGAGCTGAACGTGTGACCGATTACGGAGGCACCGCCGGATTGCGGTGCACTTCTTCTCGCTCGGGATCGGCGTGAGTCCGACTACGCCAACAACGAGATTTTATCTCGTACCACTTTGAGTCTTCGAGGGTATGTTATCTCAAGACTCTCTTCCTTCCCGTTGCCTTTCATCTCATAGATTAGATCTTGGCCATTCAGGTTTATCGCGCGTAGGAAAATGTTTTGTTTTCTATGCAACGTACCCTTTAGTGGTATCAGAGCCGGATCTATGCATAGATGAATTGTACGGGTAGAACACATAGGAGTATGTGGGCGTTGATGATCATATTTTTGCCTCTTTGAGTATTTTATAATCTTAGTGGCATAGTGGGATGAAGCGGCCCGGACTAACTTTACGTGTCCATGTACATGAGACTTGTTCCACAACTGACATGCAACTTGTATTGCATAAGTGGCTTGCGGGTGTCGGTTTCTCCTACTATAGTTAAGATCTAATATACGGAGGGTTGTTAAAAATATGTTTTATCAACGTTGTGGTTCTTGTACGTAGGTATGAACGGTTCTATCCTCGTAAGCCCGAAGCCACGTAAAATATGCAAAAATAAATTAGAGGCGTCTAACTTATTTTTGCAGGGCATATGATGTGATATGGTCAATGTTACAAACGTTATGTATGAGATGATATCTTTTGTAAATTATTGACATACCGGCTGGAGCCATATGGTTGTCTTATTTTTATGGCCTGCGTGATGTATATGATATCCATGTGATATGTTGTAATGGAAAATCAAGATGGAGGTGCCACGAACCTTGGTGCCACGCCGGTGGAATGATGGAGATCATGCCATGATGCACAAGATGGAGATCAAGTGCAAGAAGGACCATATCATATCACATTATCCATGCATGTGATGTTTATCCTTTTATGCATCTTATTTTGCTTAGATCGTGATGGTAGCATTATAAGATGATCCCTCTCACTTAATATCAAGATAATAATGTGTTATTCCTTAAGTATGCACCGTTAAGTAAGTTCGTCGTTTCGAGACACCACGTGATGATCGGATGTGATAGACTCAACGTGCGCATACAACGGGTGTTTTCAAGCCTAGCATGTACAGACATGGCCTTGAAACACACGCAATACTACGGTTCTACTTGGCGAGCCTAGCATGTACAGACATGGCCTCAGAACACGTAACCGAAAGGTAAAGCATGAGTCATATGGATGATATGATGAACATATTGATGTTCGCCTTTGCAACTACACCGTCTCACGTGATGATCGGTTTCGGTGTAGTGAATTTGGTTCGTGTAATCGCTAAAGACGACTAAGAGGGATGTTGTTTTTGAGTGGGAGTTCATGGGATAATTTTAGAATTAACTTGAACTTAATTTATCATAAACATAGTCTAAATAGTCTTTGCAAATATGTTGTAGATCATGGAACCACCTACCTTCAATTTCAATATGTTCATGGAGAAAGAGAAATTAGCGAACAATGGGAGCAACTTTACCAACTGGGCACTTAACCTGAGGATTCTCCTCACCGCTTGCAAGAAGCTCTATGTGCTTGATGCACCTCTAGGTGACCAGCCCGATGATGATGCTTCTGATGAAGATAAAAATGTTTATCTGACTCAACAAGAAGACCACAGTATAGTTCACTGCGGCATCCTCTATGGATTAGAGCCAGAGCTGCGAAAACGTTTCGAGAACAGCACTGCATATGCCACAATGGGAAAATTGAAAATGATTTTCGATACCCATGCCGCAGTTGAGAGTTATGATGCTTCAGAAAAGTTCTTTAGCTGCATGATGGAAGAGAACAGCTCTGTTAGTGAGCACGTACTCAAAATGTCTGCGTACGCTGATAAGCTCACAGCGTTGGGAATATCGATTCCCATTGATCTAGGGATACATCGTGTTCTCCAATCTCTTCCACCTAGTTACAAGAACTTCGTGATGAACTATAATATGCAAAGCATAAAGAAGTCTCTTCCTGAGCTTCTCTCGATGCTTAAAACTGCTGAAGTGGAGATCAAGAAAGAACATCAAGTGTTGATGATCAATAAGACCACTAGTTTCAAGAAAGGCAAGCCAAGGGTAAACTTCAAGAAGGGTGGCAAATATGTTGATGCTACTGAGAAGAAAACCAGGCATGGCCCTAAGCCTGAGACTGAGTGCTTTTATTGCAAGGGTACTGGCCACTGGAAGCGCAATTGCCCCAAGTATATGGCAGATAAGAAGGCCAGCAAAGTGAACAAAGTTATATATGATATACTTGTTATTGATGTGTACCTTACTAGTACTCGCAGTAGCACCTGGGTATTTGATACTGGTTCGGTTGCTCACATATGTAACTCGAAACAGGAGCTGCGGAATAAGCGACCACTGGCAAAGGATGAAGTGACGATGCACGTCGGCAATGGATCAAGATTTGATGTGATCGCCGTCGGGACGCTGCCTCTACGTCTACCATCGGGATTAGTTATAAACCTCAATAATTGTTATTTGGTGCCTGCATTAAGCATGAATATCGTTTCTGGATCTTGCTTAATGCGGGATGGTTATTCCTTTAAGTCTGAGAACAATGGTTGTTCGATTTATATGAATAATATCTTTTATGGTCATGCACCTGAGAAGAATGGTTTATTTCTTTTGAATCTTGATAGTATTGATACACATATTCATAATGTGAATGTCAAAAGAATTAAGTTAAATGATGATATTGCTACTTACATGTGGCATTGCCGCTTAGGTCATATTGGTGTTAAACGCATGAAGAAGCTTCATTCTGACGGACACTTAGAATCACTTGATTATGAATCATTTGAAACATGTGAACCATGCCTTATGGGCAAGATGACTAGAACCCCGTTTTCTGGATCCATGGAACGGGCGACAGACTTACTGTAAATCATACATACTGATGTGTGTGGACCAATGAGTGTATCGGCGCGCGGTGGATATCGTTATTTTGTCACTTTCACAGATGATTTGAGTAGATATGGGTACATTTACTTAAGGAAACACAAATCTGAGACGTTTGAAAAGTTCAAAGAATTTCAGTGTGAAGTTGAAAATCATCGTAACAGAAAGATTAAATTTCTACGGTCTGATCGTGGAGGTGAATATCTAAGTTACGAGTTTGGCATGCATATGAAACAATGTGGAATAGTTTCACAACTCACACCTGCCAGAACACCACAACGTAATGGTGTTTCCGAATGTCGTAATCGTACTTTATTGGATATTGTTCGATCTATGATGTCTCTTACAGAATTGCCACTATCGTTTTGGGGTTATGCACTCGAGACCGCTGCATTTACTTTAAATGGGGCACCATCTAAATCTGTTGAAATGACACCGTATGAATTATGGTTTGGAAACAAACCTAAGCTATCATTTCTAAAAGTTTGGGGATGCGATGTTTATGTGAAGAAGCTTCAACCTGATAAACTCGAACCCAAAGCGGAAAACTGCGTATTCATAGGATACTCTAAAGAAACAATAGGGTACACCTTCTATCACAGTTCCGAAGGCAAGATTTTCGTTGCCAAGAATGGATCCTTTTTGGAGAAGGAGTTTCTCTCGAAAGATGTGAATAGTAAGAAGGTAGAACTCGACGAGGTTATTGAACCTTCTCTTCTTGGAATGGCGAGTAGCGCAGCGCCGGAAGTTGTTCCGGTGCCGACCCTGTCAGTTGAAGAGAGAGCTAATGATCAAAATCATGAAACTCTAGAAGAGGAAACTGTCGCACCTCGCAGGTCAACTAGGGAACGTATAGCTCCTGAACTGTATGGAGATCCCATATTAAACTTCATGGTAGATGGAGGTGATGACCCTGCGACGTATGATGAAGCGATGATGAGCCTAGATTCCAACAAATGGCTTGAAGCCATGAAATCCGAAATAGGATCCATGTACAAAAACCAAGTTTGGACTTTGGTGGACTTACCCAATGACCGCAAGGACGTTGAGAACAAATGGATCTTTAAAAATAAAACTGACGCTGATGGTAATGTGACCGTCTATAAAGCTCGACTTGTCGCAAAAGGTTTCCGACAAATTCAATGAGTTGACTATGATGAGACTTTCTCACCAGTAGCGATGCTTAAGTCAGTTAGGATTATGTTAGCAGTTGCTGCATTTTTTTATTATGAAATCTGGCAGATGGATGTCAAAACGGCGTTCCTTAATGGTGACATTGAGGAAGTGTTGTATATGATGCAACCCAAAGGTTTTGTTGATCCTAAGGATGCTTACAAGGTGTGTAAGCTTCAACGTTCCATTTAAGGACTGAAGCAAGCATCCCGGAGTTGGAACCTCCGTTTTGATAAGGTGATCAAAGGGTTTGGATTTGTCCAAACATACGGAGAAGCTTGTATTTACAAGAAAGTGAGTGGGATCTCTGTAGCATTTCTAGTACTATATGTGGATGACATATTGTTGATTGGAAATGATATAGAACTTTTAAAAAGCGTAAAAGGTTATTTGAACAGTCTTTTTTTATGAAAGACCTCGGTGAAGCAGCTTATATATTAGGCATCAAAATCTATAGGGATAGATCAAGACGCTTAATTGGACTTTCGCAAAGTACATACCTTGACAAGATTCTGAAGAAGTTCAGAATGGAAGATAGTAGGAAGGGGTTATTACCTATGTTGCAAGGAAAAACGTTGAGTAAGACTCAATGTCCAGCTACAACAGAAGATAGAGAAAAGATGAATAAGACTCCATATGCTTCAGCCATAGGTTCCATCATGTATGCTATGCTATGTACAAGACCGGATGTGGCACATGCTATTAGTTTGACTAGTAGGTACCAATCCGATCCAGGTTTGGAACACTGGACGGCGGTCAAGAATATCTTTAAGTACTTGAGAAGAACTAAGGATATGTTTCTCGTATATGGCAGTGAAGAAGAGCTCGTCGCAAGATGTTACGTCGATGCTAGCTTCAACACTGATCCGGATGATTCTAAGTCTCAGTCCGGGTACGTATTTTTTATGAATGGAGGAGCAGTAAGCTGGAGGAGTCCCAAGCAATCCGTGGTGGCGAGATCATCAACAGAAGCCGAATATGTTGCTGCCTCCGAGGCAACACAGGAAGCAGTTTGGATGAAGGAGTTCATATCCGAACTAGGCGTGGTTCCGAGTGCGTTGGATGCAATGGCTATCTATTGTGGCAACAATGGTGCCATAGCCAATGCTAAAGAGCCAAGGTCTCACAAGAATTCCAAACATATCAAGCGCCGTTTTCACTCCATCCGTGAACATGTCGCAGATGGGGATGTGAAGATTTGCAAAGTACATACGGATCTGAATGTGGCAGATCCGTTGACTAAACCTATCTCAAGGGCAAAACATGATCAACACCAGAACTCAATGGGTGTTAGATTCATCACTATGTAATATAGATTATTGCCCCTAGTGCAAGTGGGAGACTGAAGGGAATATGCCCGAGAAGCAATAATAAAGTGTTTATTATGTTATTCCTTGTTTATGGTAGATGGTTATTTCTCATGCTAGAATTGTATTAACCGGAAACATTAATACATGTGTGATTAATAAACAAACCAACGTTCCTAGTGAAGCCTCTCTTTTAACTAGCTCGTTGATTAACAGATGATCAAGGTTTCCTGATCATAGACATTGGATGTTGTTAATAATGGGGTCATGTCATTAGGAGAATGACATGATGAACTTAAACCCTAACTAAGTATAACAATACGATAAAGTCATTTAGTTTTGTTGTTATGTCTTACATTCGGAGTAACATTGTTCCTTAGACCATGAGATCATGTTAATCACTAATACCGAAAGAATAATTTGATGACATCAAACGTCACACCGTAACAGGGTGACTATAAAGGTGGCATTAGATATTCGGAAAGTGTTAGTTGAAGCTCATGGATCAAGAATGGGATTTGTCCATCCAATACGACGGATAGATATACTCAAGGCCCTCTCGGTGATATCACATCGACACCGCTTGCAAGCAAGTGATATGATCACAAGGATGTTATATCATGGGAACGAGAAAATAGTACTTGTCGAATAACGAGATCGAACAAGGTATGGTGGATACCGATGATCGGATCCCGGACAAGTAATATATCGTGAGATAAAGGGAAATTGTTACGACGTTGAAAGGTTCACACGATCACGAGAGTCATCGTTGAATATATAGGAGTCATCAGGATCTCCAGATCCCGCTGTTGATTATTGATCAGAGAGGATTCTCGATCATGTCTGTAATATTCGCGAACCGTAGGGTGACACACTTAAGGTTCGATGAAGCGTTAGAGAGGATACGAATACCGAAGAATATTTTGGCCAGCTCCGAAATTGTTGGGGGAAAATTGAAATAGTTCAAGGGGTTTTTCGTTGAATGGTTGTTAATAGAATTAACAAATGGTTCGAGGTGCTACATGCAAATGTTTGTTAATGGAATTAACAAATATAAATAAAGAAATAAAAATGTTTTATTTATTTATTAAAGAAAAACCTTTGGATTTTCTAAGTGGGAAATTAAGGAATTTTGAGTGGGTGTGAGTGGGGCTTCCACTCACATGAAGAGAGGAAGGGGTGGGGGCACCCATGGCTGGCCGCACCCCCCTTTGGGCCGCCTCCCCCTCCCCTATAAAAGGAGGGTGAGGGATCACTCTTCTTCACACACTTGCCCACTTCTTTTCCCTTCCACCCGCTGCTCCATTCCATGGTCTCCGGCTTGGCGAAGCGCTGACCGTGGGATTCTTCACCACCACCACGCCGTCGTGATGCTGGAATTCCGGGGGATCCTCTACTTCCGCAACCCGCTGGATCGAGGGAACGGAAGTCTTCATCGAGTTGAACGTGTGACCAATTATGGAGGCACCGCCGGATTGCGGTGCACTTCTTCTCGCTCGGGATCGGCGTGAGTACGACTACGCCAACAATGAGATTTTATCTTGTACCACTTTGAGTCTTCGAGGGTATGTTATCTCAAGACTCTCTTTCTGCCCGTTGCCTTTCACCTCATGGATTAGATCTTGGCCATTCGGGTTTATCGCGCGTAGGAATTTTTTTTGTTTTCTATGCAACGTACCCTTCAGAGGCATCACGGAGTGGTCCGTGGTTTTTGCTATCTCCACCAGTTCTTCCTGCATCCCGAAAGATTTAACGATTTCGTTGAACTCAATGTCGCACTTGTTGGATTTTTGGAAGTCGTCGTCGATTGTAATTGTGCCATATTCCACAGGTAACTTGAGCCTCAAATAGGCGTAATGTGGTACTGCGATGAATCTTGCGAACGCTGTTCGACCAAGAATGGCGTGGTACTGTGAGGGCCAGTCGACTACTTCAAAGTCGAGAAATTCTCGTCTGTAATTGCTTCGGTTGCCTAGAACCACCTCCAGATTGATTGTTCCGAGTGGGCGGATCGCCTTTCCTGGAACTATTCTGTGAAAGGATGTTTCTGATTCTGCGAGTACGTCCAAGTTCCTGTTCATCCTACGGAGTGTGTATGCGTAGATGATGTTGATTCCGCTGCCTCCGTCCATGAACACGCGAGCCAGCTCGTAGTTTCCAATTTGCACTTGGATGACTAGCGCAGCGTGCCCTTGTCGATATATCCGTGGGGGGGGGGGGGTGGTCTTCCTTGGAGAAAGTTATTGATTGATCTGCCATCTTGAGGTACTCGGGCTTTGTCGGTGGGGCCTGCACAACCATGCATATTTGTCGTATGTTCGTCTTCTGGACCCTGCGCGATGGGCAGACCTTTTGTATCATGCCTAAGAGTCCTGCTGGGTTCGGGTACGCGTTGCCTACCTGGTTTGCGGCAGGTGGCGCAGGTAGTGCGCTAGCATCGCGTTTTGGTTTCCTGGTGGTGGTAGGGGTTGTGGCGGGTGGAACCCTTGGTTTCCTCCTCCTGGGAGCCGCGGATAGCCTTGGCTGACTGCTGCTCTGTTTTTCTTCAAGAAGGCCTCGTGTATGTCGATGAATTTTCGGCAATCCTTGAGAAGGTGTGTTGCCTTAGTTTTGCCTGTGCGCTTATCTGTAAATAGATGTAGCGTGCAATAACCATCGAGGTCCTCCTCGGGAGTTTTATCCTCTATTTTCGGCTTCCATTCGCGACTTCCAGGGCGTCCACTATCGCGATTTCGCGTGAATTCTGCTGATGAGGACATCCCTAGTACATTGCCACTTAAAAAAGATGAAGTGAGACTTGGACCATTGACAAGATCAAGTACCAAGCTACTAGAACAACAGGTGAATTCAATCCTCATTGATTATGCTATTTATGATTATGAGAATTTTATACTACCTAAGCTATGCATTTATGTATGATTAGGTTTATTGATAAGACAAACATGATGGAGGAGAACAATCAAGAGGAGTTAGAAGATAATTATACAAGTGGTGAAAACAAAGGAGCCATGGTGAAAACAATGTTAGAAGATGGTGAAAACAATAATGCCATGGTGAAAACAAGTGTCCAAGATGGACAAAACAAATAAATAACAATTGTTATGTCAATAAAACAATTGTTATTCTTCAAGACAAGGGGATAGGCGCCTCCACCAAGTCAAACGCGCCATAGAAAATCCTATTCCTAATAGGTATGGTTTGTATACCATAATTGGCCGAATCCCTTAATGGTGGATCGGTGTGTATCTCTCTTTGAGTCATAGTTGGACTCCTAGTCCTAGTAGGAGTCCTAGTCCATGTAGGAGGAGGGGACTTGCGCAAGGAGCCCCTTGTGGCTGCACCCTCCACCTATATATGTCCACCACCTGCGTGTGGTCAAGGTAGAACAAGTTAAAACCAAAACCAACAAACCCTAGAATCTAGTTTGTACTGCTGCTAAGCATACTACTTGAAGTTTACCCTGCAAAGTTGCGTGATATCTTGTTATTCCATCTGGGAATAGGGGGATACAGGACCACTTGTGATCTTTGATTACTTGTGCAAGAGTGTGTAGTTGAGAATATCCAAAGAGCTTGATTGTTGTTGCATCTGGCAACAAGTGTCTGCTAAGTGAGAGGTCTCAGTGTAGCACTAGTTATCCAATTATCAGAAAATCCACAAAAAGAGAGAGAAGCTCATTGAGAAGATTGGGCCACCACTTATCATCTTGGTATCAGATTCTCAAGTTGCGTCGGTGAGCAAAGTTATCTTTACTTTCAGTTATTTTTATTCCTATCCAGAAAAAGCCAAAAATATTAGGTTTAGAATTTGCGAGAGCCTAGATCAACACCAAATTGCATCTACCTAGTTGCTTCTTTTTGTTGATTTGTGTTTCTGTTTTTTCTGTTTTTAGATTTTCATCTTTTAGGATTAGGGTTCATCTAGCTATCTTTTGTTTTCCCTATATAAAAAATCTCACAAAATTAGAGTTGCCGTGTGTGTGTTCATCTCGAGATTTCAAGACCTACAGCTTGCTTTTGGGCGAGTTGATTTTGATCCCGAATCACCACTTCCATATAGCCACGGGTGTCTATCCATAATCGGATTCAAATCCGATCCCTGCCGTGTGCGCAAAACCCACCAAATCGCTGCCGCCATCACTTTCCCTGCCGCACCGTTCCATCGCTTACCAAACACCCCGCGGTGCCAATTTTCTCTTACCCGCACGCGCCTAGCTCCTTGCCGCACTCGGTTTCCTTGTTGCGCTCGGATTCGCTGCCGCGAGCCAAAAACGCGTGCAAATCGCTGCCGTACCGCCCACCTATCCGCACTCGGATTCCATCCTTACGCACGCTTACAAATCCACCCACCCGCACCGTTCCGCAACACACCACCGTACTGCCGCGCGCTGCTGTGAACTGCTATCGTAAAGCCACCGCACGCTGTCGTACGCCTGCCGCGAGCCCAAATCGCTGCCGTGGGTAAAATTGTTCTGCCGTGAGCTAGAAACTCTGCCGTGAGCTCAATTTTTTTCTGTTTTCTTTAGTTTTTCTTTTGTTTTCTTCCTTGTTATCTCTAGATATCTTATCTGATCTTTGATAAGCCCTAGCTAAAGCCATTCTACAGCCATATTTAGGTACCAAAACCCAAAGACTAGTTGTTTTATTGCTCTAACAGGCTGCTCAACTTGATCAAATTTCTGTCCACTCTTTATTTTCCATGTACTTTATTGCTCCTAGTTGATTCAAAGGCCATTGAAAAAATAAAAAAAATAGAGAAAAAGGAAAAAGTATAAAAAAATAGAAAGAAAGAAAAAATCAAAAGAGGTCGTGCTACTTATCACTAGTGGAAGCTATTTCATATTGGTTATTTTGTGGACAAATTGAGCAATCTTGTGCCTGTTTGATTGAGTATTTGCTAGTGTCTTTCTAGTGGTTGCAAAATCTCTACCATATATTTGCTAAGCCACAATTGTCTCCAAGTGTGAGTGTGTTTCCTTAGTAATTTTTATCACATTAACCAGTGCATTGGAGTTGTTATTTTGGTGTTGTTAGGATTCCCAACCAAGCCCCACCAAAAACCCTGTTTTCATTGTGATACTTGATAGCTTGGATATTCTCTTCTCACACCAAAGCACATTATTCATTGCTCCTTGTTGGTAAGTTGATCCTTTTCTCTCTTGGAACATTAAGTGAAGCCATCTTTGCTTGGTTTTGAGTGAGTTGAGAGAGGCACCACAAACCCATTAATTATTTTTGTTACTAACAAGTTAATCATGAGTTCTTCTAGTGATGTTGATGTGCATGCAAAGAAGAATCCCGAGGACATTGTCAATTGGAATGAGTATGAGGCATTGAGAGATGTCATGTACAAAAGGATTTCTAGTGAAGTTGATAAGAATGGTGAATATTTGAGAAAGGAGATGACTACTCTTGGTTTGAGGATAGATGCTTGTGCATCCCAAGAATATGTCAACAATATTCAAGACACTTTGAGGACATTCACACAACAAGTGACTACAATAGCAAATCTAGTGGAACAACTACAACAAAGACCTCAAGCTATTGCTCCAATTGATGATGGCAGAGGAAATTTTAATGGAGTCCGTGGAGGATTGGCAAGAAGAGTACCATTGGAAAATAATAGAGAGGATTATGGCTTGGGAAAACCAAAATTCTCTATCCCTAGTCTTGCTTGTGATTCTGAAGATGTGGAAGAGTACTTGATGTGGGAGATAAAAATTGAGAAACTATGGAGACTCCATGAGTACCCCGAGGAGAGGAAAGTGAAACTTGCATCTTCTTAATTTGATGGCTATGCTCTCTTGTGGTGGGATGGCATTACAAGATTGAGAGAAGAAAATGAGGAGGAAGAGGTGAACACATGGAGAGAGATGAAACAATTGCTAATAGAGAGATTTGTTCCCAAGAATTATATTAGAACTCTCTATGAAAAATTACAACAATTGAAGCAAGGATCCAAGACAGTTGATGCCTATTACAAAGAGATAGAATTAATCATACAAAGGGTTCGGATTAGAGAAGCACCTGAACAAACAATGCAAAGATTCTTGAGTGGGTTGCAATTTAAAGTTAGAAGCATTGTGAGGCATGTTCCTTATGCCAATATGAGTGAATTATTACATCAATCAAGGGAGGCTGAAAAGAGGTTGAATGAGGAGCTACAAGTGAGTGCAAGGAGGAGTTTCCCATCACAAAAATCAAATTTCTCATCACCTACACCTCCAAGTGCTACAACCCGTGGGAATTCTAGTACCAAACCTGAGACCAATACTTTAAATTCCAAGAAATAAACACCATCTACTTCGGGTTCTAGTGGTGCTACACCTCCTCCAAGAAATAGAGACATGACATGCCATACTTGTGGAGGAAAAGGTCATTTTAAGAGGGATTTCCCAAACCAGAAAGTTATGTTTCTCAATGCTAATGATGAGTATGAGACTGGAGATGATGTTGATCCCAATAAGGAGGATGCATATGATGATGATGATGGTCCTATTGATGCCTATGCTACAAATTATCCAACTATTGTTTGCACCAAAGCATTGAGTATTGTTCCTAGCAATGATGAGAGCCAAAGATGCAATTTGTTTCAAACCAAGGCAATTGTTGGTCCTAACATGGCTTGCAAGGTGATCATTGATGGAGGGAGTTGCAGAAATTTAGCAAGCAAGGATTTATGTGCAAAGCTAAGGTTGAGATATATTCCACACCCACATCCATATTATATTCAATGGCTCAATGAGAAGGAGTAAATAAGAGTATGCCAAATTGTGAGAGTGGAGTTCCAAATTGGACCATACAAGGATACTATTGAGTGTGATGTGGTTCCCATGTCGGTTTGCCAGCTATTGCTTGGAAGGCCATGGCAATTTGATAGAAAAGTTATACACAATGGGAGAGCAAACACTTATCAATTTAATTGGAACAATAAGGATATCATATTGAGGCCTATGACACCCCAACAAATAGTGAATGAATCAAGACAAAAAGTGGAAGTGAATCTTGAGAACGAGAGTGAGAGAGAAGATAAGAGTGAAAACACTACTTCTATGGGTGAAAACAAACCTAGGCCGAGTGGAAAAAATAAGGGAGTGAGCCTTTTGACAATGTTAGTCACCAAAGAGGATTTGAGAGACTTTGAGGATGATCCTAGCCTACTACCTATAGTGCTCATGCACAAGGGGGAAATTTTGGTTTGTAATGACATGACTCCTCTTTCTATTGGTGTTTCTAATGTTTTGCAGGAATTTGATGATGTTTTTTTCCAGAAGAAGTGCCCTCGGGATTACCACCATTGAGAGGGATTGAGCATCAAATTGATTTAATTCCTGGATCTTCATTACCAAACCGAGCTCCCTATAGGACAAATCCCCAAGAGACAAAGGAAATCCAGAAACAAGTACAAGATCTTCTTGATAAAGGTTACATTCGAATAAGCTTATCTCCTTGTGTTGTTCCTGTTATTTTAGTTCCTAAGAAAGATGGTACTTGGCGCATGTGTGTAGATTGTAGAGCAATTAACAATATCACTATTCGTTATCGTCATCCTATACCACGTTTGGAAGACATGTTAGATGAATTAAGTGGTAGTGCTATTTTCTCTAAAATTGATTTGCGTAGTGGTTATCATCAAATAAGAATGAAAGAAGGGGATGAGTGGAAAACAACCTTTAAAATAAAATTTGGTTTATATGAGTGGTTAGTAATTCCTTTTGGATTAACTAATGCACCTAGTACTTTCATTAGATTAATGAACCATGTTTTGAGAGATTTTATTGGCAAATTTGTGGTTGTTTACTTTGATGTTATTCTCATATATAGCCACAATGAACATGAACACATTGATCATATTAGACAAGTCTTGCATGTGCTAAGGGAAAATAAATTGTATGGAAATTTAGAGAAGTGCACTTTTTGCAAAGATAATGTCATATTTCTTGGTTATGTTGTCTCTAAGCATGGGATAGAAGTGGATGAATCTAAAATTGAAGCAATTAAAAATTGGCCAATTCCCATGAATGTGATTCAAGTAAGAAGTTTTAATGGACTAGCTGGATTCTATAGAAGATTTGTGAAAGATTTTAGTACTATTGCTGCCCCTTTAAATGATTTGACTAAGAAAGGTGTAAATTTCGAGTGGGGGGTTGCTCAAGATATTGCTTTTGATACTTTGAAAAATAAGTTGATTTCGGCTCCATTATTGATGCTACCTAATTTTAATAAACAATTTGAGATTGAATGTGATGCTAGTGGCATAGGTATTGGAGGAGTGTTAATGCAAGATAAGAAACCAATTGCTTATTTTTCTGAAAAATTACATGGAGCACAATTGAATTATTATGTCTATGATAAAGAATTGTATGCACTTGTTAAAGTTCTTGAGGTCTGGAAACATTATTTGTGGCCAAAGGAATTTATTATACATTCTGATCATGAGGCATTGAAATTTTTAAAGAATCAATTCAATCTTAATAAGAGACATGCTAAATGGGTAGAATTTATTGAATCTTTCCCATACATTATTAAACACAAGAAAGGATTAGATAATGTGGTAGCTGATGCTTTGTCTAGGAAAAATATGCTACTCAGTAAATTGGATGTGCAAGTTTCGGGTTTAGAAGAATTAAAGCCACTATATGCTCAAGATAAAGAATTTTCTACACCCTATAGTAAATGTTCTAATGTGAAGGCTTGGGATAAATATCATATACATGATGGATTTTTGTTTAGAGCCAACAAACTATGTATTCCCGAGTGTTCTTTGCGTTTGATGTTATTACAGGAATGTCATAGTGGTGGATTGATGGGTCACTTTGGACGAGAGAAAACATTGCTTATGTTGGCTGAAAATTTCTATTGGGCACATATGAGGAGAGATGTCTATAGATTTGTGCAAAAGTGTATCACATTCAACAAAGCCAAGTCCAAATTGAAGCCCCACGGATTATATACTCCATTGACAACACCAACTACACCATGGGAAGATATAAGCATGGATTTTGTGTTAGGCTTGCCAAGGACAAAGAGGGACATGATTCAATTTTTGTGGTGGTGGATAGATTTTCCAAGATGTCACACTTCATTGCTTGCCACAAAAGTGATGATGCTTCCCACATTGCTACACTCTTTTTCAAGGAGATAGTAAGACTACATGGAGTACCAAGGACAATTGTTTCGGATAGAGATGTGAAATTCATGAGTTACTTTTGGAAGACATTATGGGGGAAGCTTGGAACCAAATTGTTGTTTTCTACAACATGTCACCCTCAAACAGATGGACAAACCGAGGTGGTAAATAGAACCTTGTCCACATTGTTGAGAACTATGATCAAGAAGAATTTGAAGGAGTGGGAAGATTGTTTGCCACATGTGGAGTTTGCCTATAATAGAGTTGTGCATTCAACTACCCAATTATGTCCTTTTGAGGTGGTTTATGGATTTTGGCCAACTACACCACTTGATCCATTACCACTTCCTATTCAAGAGAGAATTAACATGGATGCATCCAAAAGGGCTGATTTTGTGAAGAAGATACATGAGAAAACAATGGATGCCATAGAGAAGAAAGGGAAGGATATTGCTCAAAGGAGAAATAAAAAGAGAAAGGAGGTTATTTTTCAAGAGGGAGATTTGGTATGGGTACACTTTCGGAAGGATAGGTTCCCTAAGCTAAGGAAATTAAAATTATTGCCAAGAGGTGCTGGCCCTTACAAAGTGATTGCAAAAATAAATGACAATGCTTACAAAATAGATCTTCCAATTGATGAGTTTGGAGTGAGTAATTCCTTCAATGTTTCGGATTTGACACCATATCATGGAGAGAATCTTGATGTGGACATCAAGGCTTTTCAAGGGGGGAGGATGATGAGGACATCCCTAGTACATTGCCACTTAAACAAGATGAAGTGAGACTTGGACCAATGGCAAGATCAAGGACCAAGCTACTAGAACAACAGGTGAATTCAATCCTCATTGATTATGATATTTATGATTATGAGAATTTTATACTACCTAAGTCTATGCATTTATGTATGATTAGGTTTATTGATAACACAAACATGATGGAGGAGAACAATCAAGAGGAGTTAGAAGATAATTATACAAGTGGTGAAAACAAAGGAGGCATGGTGAAAACAATGTTAGAAGATGGTGAAAACAATAATGCCATGGTGAAAACAAGTGTCCAAGATGGAGAAAACAAATAAATAACAATTGTTATGTAAATAAAACAATTGTTATTCTTCAAGACAAGGGGATAGGTGCCTCCACCAAGTCAAACGCGCCATAGAAAATCCTATTCCTAATAGGTATGGTTTGTATACCATAATTGGCCGAATCCCTTAATGGTGGATCGGTTTGTATCTCTCTTTGAGTCATAGTTGGACTCCTAGTCCTAGTAGGAGTCCTAGTCCATGTAGGAGGAGGGGACTTGCGCAAGGAGCCCCTTGTGGCCGCACCCTCCACCTATATATGTCCACCACCTGCATGTGGTCAGGTAGAACAAGTTTAAACCAAAACCAACAAACCCTAGCCTCTAGTTTGTATTTCTGCTAAGCATACTACTTGAAGTTTACCCTGCAAAGTTGCGTGATATCTTGTTATTCCATCTGGGAATAGGGGAATACATGACCACTTGTGATCGTTGATTACTTGTGCAAGAGTGTGTAGTTGAGAATATCCAAAGAGCTTGATTGTTGTTGCATCTAGCAACAAGGGTCTGCTAAGTGAGAGGTCTCAGTGTAGCACTAGTTATCCAATTATCAGAAAATCCACAAAAAGAGAGAGAAACTCATTGAGAAGATTGGGCCACCCCTTATCATCTGCTGCCACTAGTTCTTCTCGATCGTCGTGATCATAATATTTCCTCATTTTCTTTCGACCATGACGGTCGTCTTCGGATGCTGGCGAGGATGCCTTCTTGTTGCGCACCGAGTCTTCTCCGTTGGCCCATCTGTCGGATATAACCATTAGCTCTCCAATAGTTTTGGGCGCGGCTCATCCCAGTTCTTCTCTGAAAGCAGTTCGTCGAGTGCCCTTCACGAAAGCTTCGACTGCCACTTCCTCAGATATGTTTCCTGCTGTGTTCCTAAGTGTGGTTCATCGCTAGATATATTCGCGAGTAGACTCGCCACTCTTCTGCTTGCAGGCTCGCAGTTCTTCGATGGTCGCTGGTCTTTTGTATGTTGCCTAGAAGTTCTTGCAGAAGTCAAAGTGTAGATCGTCCCATGACCCGTAGCAAGCCTTTGGTCTCGCCTCGAGCCAGCTGCGTGCTGCTCCTACAAGGTGTAAGTTGAGGTACTGCATAACTGTGTTTTGGTTCCCACGTTGGCATTTTACTGCCGTGAGGTAATCTGACAGCCAGGATGAAGGTTCGAGTGAACCGTCGTATTTTGTTACTTTCGTGCTAAGCTTGAATCTTTTGGGTAGAGGCGCCTCGCGGATGCTGCGAGCGAAGCATAGTGCACCGCAGGTCTCATCGTCAGAAGAGGTGGATGGGGAACGCGCGCGGTTCCTTGATGCACGGACTTTGTCCACCTTATTTTGCGCGATGTCTGATCGCGCGTTGTATCCTGGCTGATCACGATCGGTTTCCTTCCTTGGCTCCTTGCTGCGATGTCGCGAGCGGCCGCTGTGATGTCGCGAGCCGCGATCTCGATCCCTTGGGCTGCCATCGCTGCTACTTGGACTATCACCGCGTCGTCGGGCTTCTTTTCCTCGGGCGCGACGAGGTGATTTTTCCTTTCTGGGCGATGTGCTCCTATGTCTGCGGGATGCTTCCTTATCTTTTTGTTCTGCTTTTTTCTTGCGATCGTAGGACGCGAGTCTTGCGGCTGCCATGCCTAATCCTTTCTGGACTTGCTTGTATTGCTCTGCACGGGGGTCGTTCTCTCCTGCTTGATTTGTCTGCATGTAGGTGGCTGCAGCTAGTACCGTGGCGGTGGGGGTTTGCGGATAGACGTTTCCATCCTCGTCGACGCGCATAAGGGAAGCTTCGAGTGACTTGATGATTCCAGTCAGGGACTCACCATCCATGGTCGTGGTTCTTGAGACGTATCCTTTTCTTGCGGGACGATTCCCGACAGAAGGTGTTTTGGATAGCACGGCTCGGCGCTGGCTTGACTCATCTGCTAATATCCTCCGCTCGGCTAGATCTATGCGAGCTTCCTTGATTAAAGTAGCCACTCTCACTAGATGATAGTGGTAGGCGGTCATATCTTCACGACGAGCTCCGAGTTCAAGTGGTTTGCTCGTGCGGATGGCCTCCTTTGCTCGATCCCAAGCGGCTCGTGAGACGCCGATGGTAGCGCGTTCCCTTGCGCTGTTTTCAGTTTCTTCGGGTAGTTCTCCTGATCCTGCCATGCATACCTGAGCTAGATATGGCTCGCGGGTCCTAGGCGTAGTTTGGAAGGCTTTCCTGACCCGAGAAGGTTCCTCTGTGGAGAGAGTATGGAAGTTGCTGGTGTTTGAGGCGGATGGATTCGCCGCTTTTCGCCAAGTCGCGATCCACATGGTAGGGTCGCGAATCGACAACTCCTGGGCTAGAGATCGACCCAGATCCCGATCCTTCGAGATTGGTTTGCTCGGGGATGTGAAGAATTCCATCCTCGTTGGCATAGAACTGGAAGCTCCCGAACGTGAGGGTGATACTCTTCTCCAAGTCGCTAAATACCGGGCGTGATTCCGGCGAGTGAGGGGCGACGATGACCGATCCGATTCGGATCGGATTGGTTGGGGTCGAAGTTGCGGGGTTGCAGCGTGAGTTGGTCGTCAATGAGGCCGAAGATGCCGGAGATCCAGCGCCCGCCATTTCCCACAGACGACGCCAATTGTCGAATCTTCATCTCAACAAGTCCCTTGGGTGAACCCATAGGGTTTCGATTAGGAGAACCTGTGGGCGCTGGTGACAATCGTCGGCTAAACAGGGGGCACGATTTACCCAGGTTCGGGGCCCTCCTAGAGGTAAAACCCTTACTCCTGCTTCTGTCGATCTTTATTCACGAGTAGATCAGTTACAATGAGGGGTTGCTCAAGTCGAGAGTATGATCTCGATCTCGAGGCTACGGTGGTGCGATATTTCTTGTCCCTCTCCTGGTGGTTCTCCTAGCCTTATATAGGTGGCCAGGTCCTAAACTGTACCCGGGGGGGGGGGGACTCAAACCCTAATCTAAAGTCGGTTACAAGTTTCCTAACTTGACCCGCAAGGCCTTGCAGGTGGGCTTCAACTGGGCCTTCTAGAATAGTATACGGCATCTCTTGGGCTTAGGTCTTGGGCCTTGGACCGGTTATCCTTACCCGATAGGTCCAGGGTTCATCCCTTCGTCACGCGAAGAGGTCGAGATCGCAGCCCGCGGAGAGATCGAGAGCGCAGCCCACGACGTCACAGCAGTCACTCGCGACATCGCATCAACGAGCCGCAGAGAGACATCAATCGCGACGAGCCTGGGTACAATGCACGATCAGACATCGCTCAGCACAAAATCGACAAAGCTCGAGCGGCCAGGAACCACGCGCGTTCCCCATCCACCTCGTCCGACGAAGAGTTCCGCGGAGCCTTATGCTTTGCCCGCAACATCCGCGAGGCACCGTTGCCCAAGTGGTTTAAGCTCTCTACGGATGTGCAAAAATACGACGGTTCGCAAGAGCCACAAGCTTGGTTGTCAGATTACCTCACGGCAGTAAAATGCCAACGTGGGAACAAAAACACGGCTATGCAATACCTTAACCTACATCTCATAGCCGCTGCACGCAGCTGGCTCGAAGGAAGACCGAAGGCATGCTAAAGATCATGGGACGATCTAAACCTTGACTTCTGTAAGAACTTCCAGGCGACATACAAAAGACCTGCGACCATCGAGGAGTTACGAGCTTGCAAGCAGAAAAGTGGTGATTCTACCCGCGAATATATTCAACGATGGAGCACACTCAGGATTACCGCAGGAAACATATCAGAGGAGGTTGCAGTCGAAGCATTCGCCAAAGGAGCTCGGCGAACCGCCTTCTGGGAAGAACTGGGACGGGCCGCACCCAAAACCATGGGAGAACTTATGGCTATAGCCGACATATGGGCCAACGGCGAGGACGCGGTGCGCAACGAGAAATCATCATCACCAGCACCCGATGATGACTGCCATGGTCGAAAAAAAAGGAGAAAGCATTACAATCGCGATGATCGGGAAGAACTGGTGGCAGCAGAATTTACAAGAAATCGCGATAGCGGATATCGCGGAAATCGCGAGTGGAAGCCAAAACCAGAGGACAAAACTCCCGAGGAGGACCTTGATGGTTACTGCACGCTACATCGATTTACAGATAAGCGCACTGGCAAAACTAAGGCAACACACCTTCTCAAGGATTGCCGAAAGTTTCTTGACATCCACGAGGCCTTCTCGAAGAAAAACAGAGCAACAGTCAATCAGGGCTACCCGCAGCTCCCTGGAGGAGGAGCCCAAGGATGCCACCAACCGCAAGCCCTGCCTGCACCAGGAAACCAAAACACGGTGCTAGCCGCGCTACCAGCGCCACCCGCCGCAAACCAAGGAGCCAACGGATACCCGAATCCAGCAGGACTCCTGGGAATGATAAAGAAAGTTTGCCCGTCCCGCGGGACCCAGAAAACAAACACTCGACAAGTATTCATGGCCGTCCAGGAACCACCATCCCAAGCCGAGTACCTAAAGATGGCTGACCAGCCGATAATTTTCTCCAAGGAGGACCATCCCCCCGACTCTATCGACCAGGGCACATCGCACTCGTCATCCAGGCACAGATAGGCAACTACAAACTTCCCCGAGTGTTCATGGACGGAGGCAGTGGGATTAACATCATTTACGCGGACACCCTCCGCAGGATGAACAGGTACCTGGACGGACTCGCGGAATCAGAGACATCTTTTCACGGGATAGTGCCAGGGAAGGCAGTCCGCCCACTCGAAACAATAAACCTGGAGGTGGTGCTTGGCAACCGAAGCAATTACAAACGAGAATTCCTCGACTTCGAAGTAGTCGACTGGCCCTCACAGTACCATGCTATTCTTGGCCAAACAGCGTTCGCCAGATTCATGGCAGTACCACATTATGCATACCTGAAGCTCAAGTTACCTGGGGAACATCGCACCATCACCATCGATGGCGATTTCCAAAAATCCAATAAATGCGACATCGAGTTCAACGAGATCGCCAAATCCTTCGGGATGCAGGAGGAGCTGGAAGAGATAGCAAAAACCACGGATCACTCCGTGATGCCTCTCACCAAAAAGAACGCCCCAGAGCTCGAGTTCATCGCAAACAACAACACTCTAAAACATCAGGTGCACCCGACCGAGTCTACGAAAACGGCGATGGTGTCCACCACCCTCTCACCAGCATAGGAAGGCGCGCTCGTCGAACTCCTCCTTGAGTACTAGGAAATTTTTGCCTGGCAGCCTTCAGATATGCCAGGGGTACTCAGGGAGTTCGCCGAGCACTGACTCGAAGTTTACAAAGATGCCAAGCCTATCAAGCAGACAACCCGACGATTTTCAGAGCCAAAGCAAAACGCACTTGGATAAGAAGTGAACAAGTTACTCGCAGCAAAATTCATCCGCGAGATAAAGATATCCACCTGGTTAGCAAACCCGGTGTTGGTCCCGAAGAAAAATACTGACATCCTTCGCGTGTGCATCGACTACACGTCGTTGAACAAGCACTGCCCCAAGGATAACTTCCCCCTACCACGGATCGACCAGATCGTGGACTCTACAGCATGCTGCCAACGCCTCTCCTTCTTGGACGCCTACTCAGGCTATAATCAGACCAAGATGAAATAGGAGGATGAGGAGAAGACAGCGTTTATCACACCCCATGGTGTCTACTGCTACAAAACAATGCACTTCAGGCTAAAGAACGCAGGCGCAACATATCAGCGTTGCATGCAAAAATGCCTCGCCAAGCTCATTGGCAAGAACGTACAAGTGTACGTTGACGACATCGTCATCAATACTCGAGTAGAGGACACGCTCCTCGATGACATCAGAGAAACATTCGACGCGCTGAACGCGTACCGAATAAAGCTCAACCCAACCAAATGCGTCTTTGGCGTCCCTGCAGGATAGCTTCTCGGGTACCTGGTGTCTGCTCGAGGAATTGAAGCCAGCCCGGAGAAAATCCAAGCGATCCTGACAATGAAGGAGCCAACCAATCTCCGTGGTGTGCAGCAGCTCGCAGGACGACTAGCCGCTCTAAGTAGATTCATTGCAAGGCTGGGCGAACAAGCATTGCCTTTCTACAAGCTACTTAAGAAAACGGATAAGTTCGAGTGGACACCTGAAGCACAAAAAGCATTCGCATACCTCAAGCAATCACTGCAGAGTAGGCGTGTCCTGACGACGCCACAAGAACGGGAGCCACTGTACCTATACCTAGCCGCAACAAATCAAGTCATTACCACGGCGATCGTGGTCGAGCGACCGGAGGACGGCAAGGCGTATGGAGTCCAAAGACCAATATATTATATCAGCGAGGTGCTTTCGCCCTGCAAACAGCGATACCCTCATTATCAGAAGCTCGCGTATGGCGTGGTGCTCACAGCTCAAAAACTCAAGCACTACTTCCAAGAGCACACCGTCACGGTGCTAAACGATGCATCACTCGGTACTATCATGAATAACCCCATGGCATCCGGAAGAATTGCAAAGTGGAGTATCGAGCTCGGCGCCTGGGACATCATATATGCAGGGCGCAGATCTGTGAAATCAAAAGTACTTGTGGAATTCTTGAGCGAGTGGACTGAGCTGCAAACACCAGGCCCACCAGAATACACGAGCAACTAGATAATGTACTTCGACGGGTCGAAGAGAAACGAATGAGCTGGAGCCGGGGCTGTCCTGATATCCCCCAGAGGAGACAAGTTGCAGTACGTCCTGCGATTGGATTTTCCACCCGACAACCCGACATCAAACAATGACGCAAAATACGAGGCCCTCCTTCACGGCATGAAGATGGAGATTGCCTGTGGAGCCACCCGACTGATGATCTACAGAGATTCAAACCTCATCGTACAACAGACGATGAAAGAGTGCGACGCTATTGCAGAAAACATGGTTGCCTATCGAGATATGTATAACCTACTCGAAGGAAGTTTCAAAGGGTGCGAACTAAAACACATCGTGCGATCCAGCAACGAGGAAGCAGATAAATTGGCAAACATGGGTTCTACCAACACACACATACCACCTGGAATATACTTCGAGAGGATGATCAAGCGCTTAGTTAAGATAAAAAAAATCAGCAGAAGCACCCGCATCAATCGAGACAGAGGTCAGCCCGCAAACCGCTATGATTGAGCCCAGCCACAACATTTCGAGACAAGTTTTTCTAGTCAAACCAGTCTGGACGACGAAATACCTCGACTACTTGTCCAACAAGCAGCAACCAGCAGATGTTCGCGAGGCTCGACAGATAATACGACGCACCAAAGCTTTTCGGGTGCTCACTGGAGAGCTATACAAACAAAGCATATCAGGAATATTGCAGAGGTGCATAGCACCCGAGGATGGCATGGAACTACTGCGAGATATACACCAAGGAGATTGCGGACACCACGCCAGCTTGAAGGCGGTCGTGGGTAAAGCTTTCCGAGCAGGATTCTACTGGCTCACAACGGCCAGACACGTAAAGGACCTACTCGACAAGTGCAACACTTGCCAAAGATTCGCGCCCAAGCCACACACCCCTGCCACTGAACTTCACATGATCCCAATCGCCTGGCCATTTGCACAATGGGGGCTAGATATAGTGGGGCCACTGCGAAAATCGACACCTGGAGGATATACGCACTTGCTCGTAGCAGTCGACAAATTTACGAAGTGGATCGAGGCTATGCCAGTCACCTCCACCAGCGCCCAATGCCCCGTCAAATTCCTCAACTCCATTGTGTGTAGGTTTGGCATACCGCACAACATCATCGCCGACAACGGCAGCAACTTCACAGTGAAGGAAACACAGGAATTCTGCGAACAGAAGGGAATCACCCTTAGTTTCGCCTCAGTGGCTCACCCGCAAAATAATGGTCAAGTCGAGCGATCCAACGGATTAGTCTCAGCCGGCCTCAAGAAGCGGCTACTCGATCGCCTAAACCCAGCAGCAGGGCACTGGGCAGAGGAGTTACCATCAGTACTGTTGAGCCTTCGCACAACGCCAAATCGGTCAACAAACTATACGCCATTTTTCATGGTCTATGGAGCCGAGGCCGTCCTACCTGAAGATGTCAAATTCAGCGCACCCCGAGTCATCGCCTATAGCGAAGAAACCTCGAACAGAGCACTCGCAGAAGACGTGGATGCACTCGATGAAATTCGCGATATTGCACTCGCAAGATCGGCGGTATACCAGCAATCATTGCGCAATTACCACAGTCGTCGCATATGCCACAGATCCTTCATGGTAGGCGACCTGGTGTTGCGGCTCAAACAAAAGGAAGGGCACAAGCTCGAGCCACCATGGGAAGGACCCTTCGTCATACACGAAGTTATCCTAGGTGGAGCGTATCGATTGAAGAACCCCGAGACCGGTGGCATTTACTCCAATCCATGGAATTTTGCGCATCTACGCAAATTCTATCCTTAGGACTATTCTATTCGCAAAAATAAGGCTATACTAGCCATCTTGTAGCTCGAGGAAAATACATGGCTTTTCAATCATATCAATAAAAACACATGGTTTCTCAACCATAGCTATTCGTGTTCCTTCATTTTACATGCTAAACAACAGGTATACACCACAAACGCACGGGGGCTACGCCTAACTAAGCATTAAAGGAAAATTTACAAATACAAAGGTATAAACAAGGTTCACACCTTAGAAAACACCTTATACAATTTCGAGTGAACTATACAAGGTAACATGATATCTACATCCTACGATTACGCCTAATGAGGAGCAGTCCTCTCAGCCAGCATCTGGTCAACCTCTTCAGAAGTCAGTCGAATGATCTCCTCCGCCGCAGGTTGCACGACTTCATAATGAGGGGTCAAATCGACTGGAGCATTGGGGAGCCTAGCCACAGAATTGAAATTGACATCGGGATGCCACAACCGAACAAAAGCAAGCGCTACTTGGGCACCGCAGATAAGCTGCTGGCGAACACACTCGCGAACTTCACCAACTCGGCCAAAAATTCTCAGCAGGTCGCTCAACCTTTCTGGAACGACACCCAACGGATAGAACGTTCCGTGCACAGAAGACAAAGCTTCGCGACAAGATTCCACAACCATCTTCGCCTGACCAGCCCGGTACTTCAAGGTCGCTAAAATAAAGCCTCGGCTACGATCGGACCAGAAGTTGTTCGCATGCGGCTTCGAGCTATCTGCTTCATAGACAATGTGGTTGTCCACCCAATGAGTCTCACAAGGACCGTCAGGCTCAACAACTGCAAAAAACAGCGCGAAGGGTTAAGAGTGAAAAAGAAGGAAAAAACAAAGTACTAGGGGGCTCGCAGGCTTACACAACATGTCTTTTGCAACAACTGTCAGCTCTCCTATCATGAACTATTCACGCTCAGTCGCAAACTTTTGCTTTGACTTAGCCACATCAGCCACTACATGCAAAGCTTTCAGCTTGCGCTCCCCATCTGCGACACGATCACGGAGCCCGACAAATGTATTAACATTAGCAACAAGGGGATCTACTCGTGCAGCAGATCCACTCGAAGACTCTGCGTTAGGACCCACAACCTAGAAGGAAATGAAACAAGCTCAGATACACTCCAAGACCCCACTCGAGAAATATACCACCTACTTAACAGGTGCTCGGGGGCTACTCCCATCGGGAGCTCGTAACGCTTCAATTGCAAAAATCAGGCATTTTAGACATAAAAAGAACACTTCGATTAAAAGCAAAATACGGGAATGCATCCCAAGGTTCATTACATCAAAAGGGCGAAATGAAAATAGACTATCCTATGTAACTGCGGAGGTACTAGCGCTCGCAGCAGGATGTCCCTTGCGACTAGCACGGGCAAGCAATTCAGATAGCTTCTTCACAAGGGCTTCAGCCGGATCGCCGAAAGGACAAAGCGCTACCTTTCTGCCTGTGGCAGCGTCGTAAGGAAGGCTCGAGTACGCCTTCTCCAGGCCCTCGACTCCGTGCGCCAACGCAAACTGGATAGCCTTCTTTGCTCCACATTCAGACTGGGCAACCGAGTAAGCCTGAAGAATATCACCCTCAAGAAAAACCTTCAGAAGGTCGTCCAGCGTAGGCGGAACCGCAGCATCTACCAGAAGGCGCTCGTGGAATTGCGTCAACACTCGAATGGCTTCGCCATCGAGGGAGCAGATCCCACTCGCGTGTTTCTGGAGCTGGGAGCAGGAGTCCGTCAAAGCATACAATCGTCGGCTCCCAGGTAGCTCCAGTGCAACACCAAGGATATCGACAAAAGGACACCGTAAACTCCCAAGATAGCCAGTTAAAATTGCATCGCAGCAGAAATCAAAAATTGCAACTTACCCGTAAATTGCTGAACCATAGGACGGGTGATGCCAACAAGATCATTATCATGTTTAGCACCAGCATCTTCCAACTGCTTCAGCGCCTCCCGGGCCTCAGCAAGCTTCCCCTCAAAGTCAGTCGAATGCTTGCTAGTGGGCTCCAATTCCTTTCGGGTGGAATCCAACTCGGCCTCAAGGGTTTTCAGCCGAGTAATGGCTTCAGCTTTTTCGGCCTTCAGGAGATCGACTTGAGCTGTAGAGAAGCGAATTTAGCCTAAAGAAAACCTATGTGATCAAAAGAAATAGCGGAAGAAAAATGGAGTGGATTAACCTACCTTGGAGAGCTTGGCCGTCCTCAACAAGTCGATCACGATCCAGTCGAAGGGCGGCGCGATCTGCCTCAGCTGAAAGAACACGTCGGCCAATGGAGGCAAGGGAGTCAAGAAGAGATTGCAAAAGCACAAGACAAAATTTCAAGTTAAAGGAAAAATCTCTTGAGCCTATTCGTGACTGTATACAGTCGAGTATAGCCTCGGGGGCTACTCCCATCGGAAGCACTGTCGTGCACCCGATAACATCAAAGGAAGAAAAAAGCTTAAACTTGAGTCCGTGGCTAATCGCAAGCGATTAACCACGGCCTCGGGGCAGGATCCGCCGAGCTACCCGAGATTTCTTTGTTCGCCGAAGCCCCACCCGCGAAGCCAGGCAGTCCGTAATCTGGAGCCACAGCTGCCAGTGCTGGGCTCGAAGGTTTCTGGGTGACCTTGGCGACTGGAGTTTCGCCCGCAGCTACTTCTTTTCTCTTCACAGAAGGAATAGAAGAAGCAAACTGACCAGGGCTGATGTATTGAAGCCTATCATGAAAAGAAGAATCGAACAAAAGCATAAGGAAAACGAGCGAAAACTTTCGACTAAAAGGATAATAGGAGAGGAAAAACTCACTCGTCGTCGTCGTCATCATCCATCACATCCGCATTCCAGGCGGTGCCAATCTTCGACTTGGGGGCTGGAGGAGGAAGCACGTTCAAGGGCGTCACCACGAGGGGCTCTGTCGCCTTGCCAGATCCACCACCCAAAGAGCTATCTTTGAAAGTGGCTTCATCGTCGACTTGCCGGCGGCGCTTGCGGTGGTGGAGGTCGCTACCCGACTCTTCCACATCGTCTGGAGAGCCGTGCTCGGAGCTCGACTCGGCCTCAGCAACACTGGTGTCGAGAGCGGTTTCAACGTTGCTCGCCAGCAGGTCCAAAGCATCATCAGCAGAACTGGCGGATAGCATGTGGCTATTTCCAAACTCTACAAGAGAACAAGAAGAAAAAGAGAAAACTCGGTCGACAGACTCTCGAGTGGAAAACATGTTGAAGCAGAGAAGATAAGAAGACTTACAACGGCTGGGGGAGGCCTTGAAGCCTCGAATGCTTCAAGAGGGCAAGCAGGAAACTTCTCGCCTAACTTTAGCTTAGTGATAGCCGCAATTTTCTTATCGAATTCAACATTCGAGAGAATATCCTGGCACACACGACTGGGGTCTTGAGGGCCGTGGTACTCCCACTTGGTTGAGGGCCTCTCTTGAAGAGGCTGGATCCTGCGCCTGAGGAAAACGCTCGCCAGATAAAGACCATTCAGCGCGACCCCTGTTGTCTGGTCGCGGAGAGCTGCCACCTTCGCGAGTAGCGGGGCGACGATCCGGATTTCTTCGACTGAGAGCTTGTGCGTCCAAGACTTCCGGCGCTTCAAAACATCGAACGAGTGGAATTCATGGGCTCCACCCACGTTGTTGTCGACGACATAACACCACTTCCTCCGCCATCGTTGCGCGGAGTCGACGAAGTGCATCTCCAAGTAGGAGTTTTCAGACTTAGCCTGGATTCCGAAGCCGCCAGTTAGCAGCGTCTCCCCAAGCTGGTCCTCGACCCGCGACTTCTCTCGGAAGACACACACTTTGAACAAGGCCTTCCAAAGGCCCCAGTGTGGGCGAATGCCCAAGAAGCACTCGCAAAGTACGATGAAGCACGAGATGTGTTGCACCGCATTTGGAGGCAAATCATGGAGCTGTATGCCATAGACATACAGCAAACCAAGGAGGAAAGGATGGAGGGGGAGTGAGAGCCCGCGCGAGACGTGATCCGCAAAGATCGCGCACTCGTTCGCGTGAGGGTTTGGTACCTCCTCCTTCTTGCCGAGGCGAACTCGCTTGTCTCCATCAGGGGGTAGCAGCCCCTCCCTCTGCATCTCCTTGATGCTCTTGTTGGTGGTTTTGGCAGAGTGCCAGTCGCCCGTCCTCGGGGCGGGTGGCGCGGGAGCATCTTCGGGCGCCTTCGACGATGAGGCAGCGGTGCTGCATTTCTTTCCTCCCGCCATGAGATCTTGTGGGTGTTTGCAGAGGAAGAGATGTGCGCAAGGAAGAAGAATATGAGAAAGCAAATGACCGGGAAGTTTTCACTTTCTGCCTAAGGGCGAATATATATACAGGACAAAGCGATCTAGACCGCCCATTGAGCAATGTGGCACCTATCGCGGCTGCCACACGTGAAGCGGAAACGAGGCGGCAGTGAAAAGCTGTTTCGTGCCACGATCTTAACAGCAGATCGTGCGCATTTACTGCGCGTGGCTCGCGGAAAAACCGGAAACGACGTCTCGTTTCTGGTCAAAAAGCTGACAAGGTGGGCCAGCGTGCCCGGTTTTCACTCCTTTACGTCCCATCGGGAGGAGTCAGAACGAACAAAGTGCACAATGACATCATTGCGTACCTCATCAAACCCAAGAACTTCCTCGGGTAGAATCCTAAACACGAAATTTCTTTCGTATGGACACATCAAGATGCGAAAAAATTTCGCATAAGATCCAAGACACGAAATTTCTTTCGTATAGACACATCAGGACGCGAAGATTCCTTCGCATGAACTCCATAACACGAAATTTCTTTCGTATGGACACATCGAGACGCGAAAACTCTTTTGCATAAAAGCCCTTAACACGAAATTTCTTTCGTATAGGCACAACAAGGCTTCCAGGCAAGAAATTTCTCTTGTATGGGCAGGAAAACACAAATGCAAAAATCCTTACGCGTTAAGGCAACAAGGAAAAATTCTTTACTCGCAAATTCGTGAGGAAATATTCGCGCGTGAGCGGTCCCAACCACTCTAGCACACGATGTATACGCATCTTTACCCTGGATCGTTCAACCGACTAGGCACATCCGAATGTCGTATCCTCTCGATACGAAAGTAAGACCCAAAAGATCTTTCTTGAGAGCCTGGAATCGCACTCAAGCTGCATCATCCGGTAGATTTCCGTGTCAACAACACGAAGAAAAATCCTAGCGGACGCGCCGGGTACCCTCTTAGGTTAAGTTCGACTCGGTAAGACCTCCATGGCCCAGTCGCAATGATCACCTCACCAGATTCGAGTCGGAGGTCTCGAATCTGCGTAGGCCAGAACTGTTTTTGCCCTTGATGCAATTAATTGGCCCTAAGCTTTTAGGAGAGCCAAGCAACTGAGCCATATCCTTCTGCGAAAACAGCCAACACACAAGCATTTTTATTTTCTCGATACTCGAGTACAAGAAATGCATCGCATACAGGGTGCACACCCTCTTCAAACGATTGAAGCCACCAGTCGAAAGGAAATCAAGATAAACTTTGAGCATCTACCCGACAGATTCTCACCCGAGTAAACGCTCAGGGGCTACTGACAAAGGGATGGATCCTAGACCTATCGGGTGAGCCTACCCGGTCTAAGACCCAAGCTCGAAGGGAGACGCCATGAACTGTTCTAGAAGGACCAATCAAGGCCCACCCGCAAAGCCTTAAGGGCTAAGAAAGGAAACTTGTAACCGACTTTAGGTTAGAGTTCGTATCCCCCAGGGCACGGTTTGGGACCTGGCTATCTATATAAAGTCAGGAGAACCACCAGGGGGAGGGACCAAGCAATATCGCACCACCTGAGCCTTGAGTTTGAGATCTACTCTCGACTTGAGCACCCCGTTGTAACCAATCTATCGTGATAATACAGATCGACAGAAGCAGTAGTCATGGTTTTACCTCTACGAGGGCCCCGAACCTGGGTAAATCTTGCCCCCTGTTAGCCGACGATTGTCACCAGCGCCTACTAGTTCTCCTACTCGAAACCCTATCGGTTCATCCGAGGGACTTGTTGAGATGCATATTCGACACAACATATCTCGTGCTTCATCATACTTTGTGAGTGCTTCTTGGGCATTCGCCCACACTAGGGCCTTTGGAAGGCCTTGTTCAAAGTGCGGGTCTTCACCGAGAAGTCGCGGGCGGAGGACCAGCTTGGGGAGACGCTGCGAAATGGCGGCTTTGGAATCCAGGCTAAGACTGACAACTCCTACTTGGAGATGCACTTCATCGACTCCGTGCAAGGATGGCGGAGGAAGTGGTTTTATGTCGTTGACAACAACGCGGGTGGAGCCCATGAATTCCATCCGTTCGCTGTTTTGAAGTGTCGGAAGTATTGGACGCACAAGCTCTCAGTCGAAGAAAGCCGGATCGTCGCCCCGCTACTCGCGAAGGTGGCAGCTCTCCGCGACCAGACAACAGGGGCCGCGCTGAATGGTCTTCATCTGGCGAGCGTTTTCCTCAGGCGCAGGATCCATCCACTTCAAGAGAGGCCTTCAACCATGTGGGAGTACAAGGGCCCTCAAGACCCCAGCCGTGTGTGCCAGGATATTCTTTCGAATGCTGAATTCGAGAAGAAAATTGCGGCTATCACTAAGCTGAAGTTAGGCGAGAAGTTTCCTGCTTGCCCTCTTGAAGCATTCGAGGCTTCAAGGCCTTCCCCAGCCGATGTAAGTCTTCTTATCTTCTTTGCTTCAACATTTTTACCATTCGGGAGTCTGTCGACTGAGTTTTCTCTTTTTCTTCTCCTTCTCTTGTAGAGTTTGGAAATAGCCACATGCTATCCGCCAGTTTCTGCTGATGATGCTTCGGACTTGCTGGCAAGCAACGTTGAAACCGTTCTTGACACCAGTGTTGCTGAGGCCGAGTCGAGCTCCAAGCATGGCTCTTCAGACGACATGGAAGAGTCGGGTAGCGACCTCCATCACCGCAAGCGCCGCCGGCAAGTCGAAGATGAAGCCACTTCCAAAGATAGATCTTTGGGTGGCGGATCTGGCAAGGCGACAGAGCCCCTCGTGGTGACGCCTTTGAACGTGCTTCCTCCTCCAGCCCCCAAGTCGAAGATTGGCACCGCCTGGAATGCGGATATGCCGGATGATGATGACGACGACGAGTGAGTTTTTCCTCTCCTATTATCCTTTTAGTCGAAAGTTTTCGCTCGTTTTCCTTATGCTTTTGTTCGATTCTTCTTTTCATGATAGGCTTCAATCAGTCAGCCCTGGTCAGTTTGCTTCTTCTATTCCTTCTATGAAGAGGAAAGAAGTAGCTGCGGGCGAAACTCCAGTCGCCAAGGTCACCCAGAAACCTTCGAGCCCAGCGCCGGCAGCTGCGGCTCCAGATTACGGACTGCATGGCTTCGCGGGTGGGGCTTCGGCGAAAAAAGAAATCTCGGGTAGCTCGGCGGATCCTGTGGGCACCGCCCAGGGCCAGGTAAATCTTGTCACTTCTTTCTTATCTTCTGCTTTGTCCGTTTGCGTTTTTTATCGGGTGCACGTCAGTGCTCCCAATGGGAGTAGCCCCCGAGGCCATGGTTAATCGCTTGCGATTAGCCACAGACTCAAGTTTAAGCTTTTTTCTTCCTTTGATGCTATCGAGTGCACGGCAGTGCTCCCGATGTGAGTAGCCCCCGAGGCTATACTCGACTGTATACAGTCGCAAATAGGATCAAGAGATTTTTTTCCTTTAACTTGAAATTTTGTCTTGTGCTTTTGCAGTCTCTTCTTGACTCCCTTGCCGCCATTGGCCGACGCGTTCTTTCGGCTGAGGCAGATCGCGCCGCCCTTCGACTGGATCGTGATCGACTTGTTGAGGACGGCCAAGCTCTCCAAGGTAGGTTAATCCACTCCATTTTTCTTCCGCTATTTCTTTTGATCATATAGGTTTTCTTTAGGCTAAATTCGCTTCTCTACAGCTCAAGTCGATCTCCTGAAGGCCGAAAAAGCTGAATCCGTTACTCAGGTGAAAACCCTTGAGGCCGAGTTGGATTCCACCCGAAAGGAATTGGAGTCCACTCGCAAGCATTCGACTGACTTTGAGGGGAAGCTTGCTGAGGCCCGGGAGGGGCTGAAGCAGTTGGAAGATGCTGGTGCTAAACATGATAACGTTCTTGTTGGCATCCTCCGTCCTCTAGCTCAGCAATTCGCGGGTAAGTTGCACTTTTTGATTTCTGCTGCGACGCAATTTTAATTGGCTATCTCGGGAGTTTACGGTGTCCTTTTGTAGATATCCTTGGTGTTGCACTGGAGCTACCTAGGAGCCGGCGATTGGATGCTTTGACGGACTCCTGCTCCCAGCTCCAGAAACACGCGAGTGGGATCTGCTCCCTCGTTGGCGAAGCCATTCAAGTGTTGACGCAATTCCACGAGTGCCTTCTGGTAGATGCTGCGGTTCCGCCTACGCTGGACGACCTTCTGAAGGTTTTTCTGGAGGGTGATCTTCTTCAGGCTTACTCGGTTGCCCAGTCTGAATGCGGAGCGAAGACTGCTATCCAGTTTGCGTTGGCGCACGGAGTCGAGGGCCTGGAGAAGGCGTACTCGAGCCTTCCTTATGATGCCGCCACATGCAGAAAGGTAGCGCTTCGTCCTTTTGGTGATCTGGCTGAAGCCCTTGCGAAGAAGCTATCTGAATTGCTTGCCCGTGCTAGTCGCAAGGGACATCCTGCTGCGAGCGCTAGTACCTCCGCAGTTCCATAGGATAGTCTATTTTCATTTCTCCCTTTTGATGTAATGAACCTTGGGATGCATTCTCGTATTTTGCTTTTAATCGAAGTGTTCTTTTTATGTCTAAAATGCTTGATTTTTGCGATTGAAGCGTTACGAGCTCCGATGGGAGTAGCCCCCGAGCACCTGTTAAGTAGGTGGTATATTTCTCGAGTGGGGTCTTGGAGTGTATCTGAACTTGTTTCATTTCCTTCCAGGTTGTGGGTCCTAACGCAGAGTCTTCGAGTGGATCTCCTGCACGAGTAGATCCCCTTGTTGTTGTTGTTAGTAAATTTGCCGGGCTCCGTGATCGTGTCGCAGATGGCGAGCGCAAGCTGCAAGCTCTGCGTGGAGTGGCTGATGTGGCTAAGTCGAAGCAAAAGTTTGCGGCTGAGCGTGAACAGTTCGTGATGGGAGATCTGGCAGTTGTTGCAAAAGGCATGCTGTGTAAGCCTGCGAGCCCCCTAGTACTTTGTTTTTTCCTTCTTTTTCACTCTTAACCCTTCGCGCTGTTTTTTGCAGTTGTTGAGCCTGACGGTCCTTGTGAGACTCATTGGGTGGACAACCACATTGTCTATGAAGCAGATAGCTCGAAGCCACATGCGAACAACTTCTGGTCCGATCGTAGCCGAGGCTTTGTTTTAGCGACCTTGAAGTACCGGGCTGGTCCGGCGAAGATGGTTGTGGAATCTTGTCGCGAAGCTTTGTCTTCTGTGCACGGAACGTTCTATCCGTTGGGTGTCGTTCCAGAAAGGTTGAGCGACCTGCTGAGAATTTTTGGCCGAGTTGGTGAAGTTCGCGAGTGTGTTCGCCAGCAGCTTATCTGCGGTGCCCAAGTAGCGCTTGCTTTTGTTCGGTTGTGGCATCCCGATGTCAATTTCAATTATGTGGCTAGGCTCCCCAATGCTCCAGTAGATTTGACCCCTCATTATGCGGTCGTGCAACCTGCGGCGGAGGAGATCATTCGACTGACTTCTGAAGAGGTTGACCAGATGCTGGCTGAGAGGACTGCTCCTCATTAGGCGTAATCGTAGGATGTAGATATCATGTTACCTTGTATAGTTCACTCAAAATTGTATAAGGTGTTTTCTAAGGTGTCAACCTTGTTTATACCTTTGTATTTGTAAATTTTCCTTTAGTTCTTAGTTGGGCGTAGCCCCCGTGCGTTTGGGGTGTATACCTGTTGTTTAGCATGTAAAATGAAGGAACACGATTAGCTATGGTTGAGAAACCATGAGTTTTTATTGATATGGCTGAGAAGCCATGTATTTTCCTCGTGATACAAGATGGCTAGTATAGCCTTATTTTTGCGAATAGAATAGTCCTAAGGATAGAACTTGCATAGATGCGCAACATTCCACGGATTGGAGTAAATGCCACCGTTCTCGGGGTTCTTCAATCGATACGCTCCACCTGGGATAACTTCGTGTATGACGAAGGGTCCTTCCCATGGTGGCTCGAGCTTGTGCCCTTCCTTTTGTTTGAGCCGCAACACCAGGTCGCCTACCACGAAGGATCTGTGGCGTATGCGACGACTGTGGTAACTGCGCAATGATTGCTGGTATACCGCCGATCTCGCGAGTGCAATGTCGCGAATTTCATCGAGTGTATCCACGTCTTTTGCGAGTGCTCTGTTCGAGGTTTCTTCGCTATAGGAGACAACTCACGGTGCGCTGAATTTGACATCTTCAGGTAGGACGGCCTCGGCTCCATAGACCATGAAAAATGGCGTATAGTTTGTTGACCGATTTGGCGTTGTGTGAAGGCTCCACAGTACTGATGGTAACTCCTCTGCCCAGTGCCCTGCTGCTGGGTTTAGGCGACCGAGTAGCCGCTTCTTGAGGCCGACTGAGTCTAATCCATTGGATTGCTCGACTTGACCATTAGTTTGCGGGTGAGCCACTGAGGCGAAACTGAGGGTGATTCCCTTCTGTTCGCAGAATTCCTGTGTTTCCTTCGCTGTGAAGTTGCTGCCGTTGTCGGTGATGATGTTGTGCGGTATGCCAAACCTGCACACAATGGAGTTGAGGAATTTCACGGCGCATTGGGCGCTAGCGGAGGTGACTGGCATAGCCTCGATCCACTTCGTAAATTTGTCGACTGCTACGAGCAAGTGCGTATATCCTTCGGGTGTCGATTTTCAAAGTTGCCCCACCATATCTAGCCCCCATTGTACAAAGGGCCAGGCGATTGGGATCATGTGAAGTTCAGTGGCAGGGGCGTGTGGCTTGGGCGCGAATCTTTGGCAAGCGTTGCACTTGTCGACTAGGTCCTTTGCGTCTCTGGCCGTTGTGAGCCAGTAGAATCCTGCTCGGAAAGGTTTACCAACGATCGCCTTCCAGCTGACGTGGTGTCCGCAATCTCCTTGGTGTATATCTCGCAGTAGTTCCATGCCATCCTTGGGTGCTATGCACCTCTGCAATATTCCTGATATGCTTTGTTTGTATAGCTCTCCGCTGAGCACCCGAAAAGCTTTGCTGCGTCGTATTATCTGTCGAGCCTCGCGAACATCTGCTGGGAGCTGCTTGTTGGAAAAGTAGTCGAGGTATTTCTGCGTCCAGACTGGTTCGACCATAAAAATTTGTCTCGAAATGTTGTGTCTGAGCTCAATCATAGAGGTTTGCGGGCTGACCTCTGTCTCCAATGCTGCGGGTGCTTCTGCTGGTTTTTTGATCTTGACTGAGCGCTTGATCATCCTCTCAAAGTATATTCCAGGTGGTATGGGTGTGTTGGTAGAACCCATGTTTGCCAATTTATTTGCTTCCTCGTTGCTGGATCGCGCGATGTGCTTTAGTTCGCACCCTTTGAAACTTCCTTCGAGTAGGTTATACATATCTCGATAGGCCACCATGTTTTCTGCAATAGCGTCGCACTCTTTCATCGTCTGCTGTACGATGAGATTTGAATCTCCATAGATCATTAGTCGGGTGGCTCCACAGGCAATCGTCATCTTCATGCCGTGAAGGAGGGCCTTGTATTCTGCATCATTGTTTGATGCCGAGTCGTCAGGTGGAAAATCCAATCGCGGGATGTACTACAACTTGTCTCCTCTGCGGGATATCAGGACAACCCCGGCTCCAGCTCCTTCGTTTCTCTTCGACCCGTCGAAGTACATTATCCAGTTGCTCGTGTATTCTGGTGGGCTTGGTGTTTGTAGCTCTGTCCACTCGCTCAGGAATTCCAAAAGTACTTGTGATTTCACAGATTTGCGCCCTGCATATATGATGTCCTAGGCGCCGAGCTCGATACTCCACTTTGCAATTCTTCCGGATGCCATGGGGTTATTCATGATAGTACCGAGTGATGCGTCGTTTAGCACCGTGACGGTGTGCTCTTGGAAGTAGTGCTTGAGTTTTCGAGCTGTGAGCACCACGCAATACGCGAGCTTCTGATAATGAGGGTATCGCTGTTTGCAGGGCGAAAGCACCTCACTAATATAATATATTGGTCTTTGGACGCCATACGCCTTGACGTCCTCCGGTCGCTCGACCACGATCGCCGTGCTAATGACTTGATTTGTTGCGGCTAGGTATAGGTACAGTGGCTCCCGTTATTGTGGCGTCGCCAGGACACGCCTACTCTGAACTGATTGCTTGAGGTCTGCGAATACTTTTTGTGCTTCAGGTGTCCACTTGAAATTTTCCGTTTTCTTCAGTAGCTTGTAGAAAGGCAATGCTTTTTCGCCGAGCCTTGCAATGAATCTTCTTAGAGCGGCTAGTCGTCCTGCAAGTTGCTGCACACCACGGAGATTGGTTGGCTTCTTCATTGTCAGGATCGCTTGGATTTTCGCTGTTTTCGTAGACTCGGTCGGGTGCACCTGATGTTTTCAAGTGCCCCTGTTTGCGCTGAACTCGAGCTCTGGGGCGTTCTTTTTGGTGAGGCATCACGGAGTGATCCATGGTTTTTGCTATCTCTTCCAGCTCCTCCTGCATCCTGAAGGATTTGGCTATCTCGTTGAACTCGATGTCGCATTTATTGGATTTTTGGAAATCGCCATCGATGGTGATGGTTCATGTTCCCCAGGTAACTTGAGCTTGGTACTGCCATGAATCTGGCGAATGCTGTTCTGCCAAGAATAGCATGGTACTGTGAGGGCCAGTCGACTACTTCAAAGTCAAGGAATCCTCGTCTATAATTGCTTCAGTTGCCAAGCACCACCTCTAGGTTTATTGTTCCGAGTGGGAGGACTGCCTTCCCTGGCACTATCCCGTGAAAAGATGTCTCCGATTCCGCGAGTCCGTCCAGGTTCCTGTTCATCATGCGGAGTGTGTCCGTGTAAATGATGTTAATCCCACTGCCTCCATCCATGAACACTCGGGCAAGTTCGTAGTTGCCTATCTGTGCCTGGATGCTGAGTGCGGCGTGCCCTGATCGATAGACTCGGGGGGATAATTCTCCTTGGAGAAAATTATCGGCTGGTTAGCCACCTTTAGGTACTCTGGTTGGGATGGTGGTGCCTGGACGGCCATGAATACTTGTCGAGTGTTTGTTTTCTGGGCCCTGCGGGACGAGCAAACTTTCTGTATCATTCCCAGGAGTCCAGCTGGATTCGGGTATCCGTTGGCTCCTAGGTTTGCGGCGGGTGGCGCTGGTAGCGCGGCTAGCACCGTGTTTTGGTTTCCTGGTGGAGGCAGGGCTTGTTGCGGGTGGAATCCTTGGGCTCCTCCTCCAGGGAGCTGCGGGTAGCCCTGATTGACTGTTGCTCTGTTTTTCTTCGAGAAGGCCTCGTGGATGTCAAGAAACTTTCGGCAATCCTTGAGAAGGTGTGTTGCCTTAGTTTTGCCAGTGTGCTTATCTGTAAATAGATGTAGCGTGCAGTAACCATCAAGGTCCTCCTCGGGAGTTTTTTCCTCTGGTATTGGCTTCCACTCGCGATTTCCGTGATATCCGCTATCGTGATTTCTTGTAAATTCTGCTGCCACTAGTTCTTCCCGATCATCGCGATCGTTGATAAGGGGTTGCCCGATCTTCTCGATGAACTCACACGATAACTAGGATCTGATAACTTGTGTCTCTCCACGAACTCTCCGGCTAATTCCTGATGCCAATTGCAGCAGCAACCAATCCCTTGGATATTCGTAAATCCACACACTTGCACGAGTAGCCACTGACTACTAGTGGTCCTGTATCAACTAGTTCCCAGTGGAATAGCAGATAACACGCAAAACTTGCAATATCAATTCCTGATGAATGCTTCAAGCAATCAACAATGGAGTTCTAGGGTTTATGAATAAAGGTAGTCTAAAAAGGTTCACACGCAGGTGAAGGGGTATAAGAGAGAGAGAGAGAGAGAGAGGGTGCGGCCAAGGGCCAATGCGCACCACCCCTGAACCTAATTGAGTTTGGACTCAGACTTGGACTTGGACTCGAACCAAAAGGGTACAAACCGACCCCAAGAGGTGGGGTGCGGCCAACAGCCATGCAAGGCTTTATTGGACTCGTATGGGAGTACCTAGGACATGTCCTTGGTGCTCCCATAAACATAAAAACACCAAATACAATTCGGGCTGAACCAAGCAAGGACATGTCCTTGGTGGTCTCAATTTCCTCATATCTTTATTCTGCCTCCTCCTTCTCCCTTGGGCTTGCATGATCATCTCCCTCCATGTGTGCTCCCATGCTTTGCTCCATGACTCCATGCTCCATGCCTCCCATAATGTTTGTGTTATCAATAACCTGAATCATACATAAGTGTAGGGATTTAGGTAGTATAAAATTCTCATGAGAACAAACATCATAATTTAAAAGGAGTGAGTTCACCTGCTGTTCTAATAGTTTGGTTCTTGATCTAGTCATTGGACCAATCCTTACTTCATCATGCTTCTCTTGAACAGCAACATCATCATCAACAGGAGGAATAACAAATGTACTAGGGATGTCCTCATCATCCTCCCCCCCTTGAAAAGGCGTCGACCTCGACGCATCAAGGTCATCTCCATGGTATGGTGAAAGATCAGCAACATTGAACGAATTGCTCACACCAAACTCATCACTAGGAAGATCAATCATGTATGCATTATCATTAATCTTCTGAAGCACTTTATAAGGACCAGCACCACAGGGTATCAACTTGGACTTGCGCAATGTGGGGAATCTGTCCTTGCGAAAATGTACCCACACCAAATCCCCTGGCTGAAAAAGTACCTCCTTCCTCTTCTTGTTTCTCCTCTCAGCCACATGTCTTCCTGTCTTCTCAATTGTTTCTTTCGTCTTCTCATGGATCTTCTTAACATAATCAGCTCGTTTTGAAGCCTCCATATTAACTCTCTCATGCACAGGAAGTGGCAATAAATCAAGCGGTGTTATGGGTTTGAAACCATACACCACCTCAAACGGGCATAGCTGAGTGGTAGAATGCACAGCCCTGTTGTATGCAAACTCAACATGAGGCAAACACTCCTCCCACTCCCGCAGGTTCTTTTTAATCATGGCTCGCAGCAATGTGGATAATGTGTGATTCACCACCTCGGTTTGTCCATCAGTTTGGGGGTGACAAGTAGTGGAAAACAGCAGCTTTGTCCCCAGCTTCCCCCAAAGTGTCTTCCAGAAATAGCTCATGAACTTGACATCACGATCAGAAACAATAGTCTTGGGTACACCATGTAATCTCACTATGTCCCTGAAAAACAGAGTAGCAACATGCGATGCATCGTCGCTCTTGTGGCATGCAATGAAGTGTGACATTTTAGAGAGTCTATCAACTACCACAAATATTGAATCATGTCCTCTTTTAGTCCTAGGCAATCCTAACACAAAATCCATACTAATGTCTTGCCAAGGTGTAGTAGGTGCAGGAAGAGGAGTATATAAACCATGAGGTTTCAGTTTTGACTTAGCCTTGTTGAATGTGATGCAACGTCTCACAAACCTCTCAACATATATTCTCATACGTGGCCAATAGAAGTGATCAGCCAACATCATCAATGTTTTCTCCCTCCCAAAGTGTCCCATTAAACCACCACTGTGTGATTCCTGCAACAATAACAAACGAAGGACGACTCGGGCACACATAATTTGTTAGCTCTAAACAAATATCCATCATGCAAATGAAATTTATCCCATGCTTTCACAGTAGTACAATTCGCATAAGCAATTTTAAAATCATTGTCTTGAGCATACAAATCTTTTACAATCTCCAAACCAGGAATTTTCACATCCAATTGAGTTAATAGCATATTTTTCCTAGAGAGAGCATCAGCAACAACATTATCTTTGCCTTTCTTATATTTAATTATGTATGGGAATGATTTAATGAATTCAACCCACTTAGCATGTCTTTTATTAAGGCTAGATTGGCTCTTTAAAAATCTCAATGCTTCATGATCAGAATGTATGATAAATTCTTTTGGCCACAAATAATGTTTCCAAACCTCAAGAACTCTAACAAGTGCATACAATTCTTTATCATAAACAGAATAGTTCAATTGGGCACCATGCAATTTCTCAGAAAAATAAGCAACATGTTTGTTTTCTTGCATAAGCACACCACCAATACCAATACCACTTGCATCACACTCAATTTCGAATTGTTTGTTGAAACTAGGCAATATTAACAATGGGGCCGAAATCAGCTTGTTCTTTATCTCATCAAAAGCAATATCTTGTTCTACCCCCCATGTAAAATCAACACCCTTCTTAGTTAAATCATTTAATGGTGCAGCAAGAGGACTAAAATCCTTGACAAATCTTCTATAGAAACCAGCCAATCCATTAAAACTTCTCACTTGACTAACATTAGTGGGAATAGGCCAATTTTTAATAGCTTCAATTTTAGATTCATCAAGTTCAATGCCATGTTTGGATACAACATATCCCAGAAAAATGACCTTGTCTTTGCAAAGAGAACATTTAGCAAGATTACCATATAATTGATTTGCTCTTAAAACATGCAAGACTTGTCTAATGTGATCAACATGCTCAGTTTCATTGTGGCTATATATGAGAATATCATCAAAATAAACTACCACAAATTTTCCAATGAACTATCTCAAAACATGGTTCATAAGTCTCATGAAAGTACTAGGTGCATTAGTTAAACCAAAATGCATCACGAACCATTCATATAAACCAAATTTAGTTTTGAAAGCAGTTTTCCATTCATCCCCTTCTTTCATTCTTATTTGATGGTAACCACTACGCAAATCAATTTTAGAGAACACAGCAGCACCACTTAATTCATCTAACATGTCCTCCAAACGAGGTATAGGATGACGATAACGAATAGTGATGTTGTTAATGGCTCTACAATCAACACACATGCGCCAAGTACCATCTTTCTTAGGCACTAAAATAACAGGAACAACACATGGAGATAAGCTAATACGAATATAACCTTTGTCGAGTAGCTCCTGCACTTGTTTCTGAATTTCCTTGATTTATTGGGGATTAGTCCTGTAAGGGGCTCGGTTTGGTAATGTTGCTCCAGGGATCAAGTCAATCTGATGCTCAATGCCACGCAATGGTGGCAGCCCTGCTGGTACCTCCTCTGGAAAAACATCATCAAAATCCTGCAACACATGAGAGACACCAAGAGGAATAGGGGTCATGTCAGAAGAAACCAAAATTTCTCCCTTGTGCATAAGCACTATAGGAAGCATAGTAGGGTCCTCTCTAAACTCTCTCAAATCCTCTTTGGTGGCTAGCATACATAATAGGCTCACTCCCTCACTTTTATTTTTACCACTCAGCTAATTTTTTTCACTCACAGAAGGATTACTCTCTTGTTTTTCTCTCTCACTCTCCGTCTCTAAATTCACTTCAGTTTTTTGACGAGACTCATTTACAATTTGCTGTGGTGTCATAGGTCTCAAAATAATATCCTTCCCATGCCAATTCAACTGGTAGGTGTTTGCTCTCCCATTATGTGTAACATTCCTGTCAAACTGCCATGGTCTTCCAAGCAACATGTGACAAACCGACATGGGCACAACATCACACTCAATGGTGTCAGTATAGGGCCCAATTTGGAACTCAACTCTCACCATGTAGCTCACCTTCATCTCTCCTTTATCACTCAACCACTGTATATAATAAGGATGAGGGTGTGGAATATATTTCAATTTCAGCTTTGCACATAGCTCTTTACTAGCAAGATTTCTGCAACTCCCCCCATCAATAATAACTTTGCAAGCCATTTTAGGACCTACAATTGCCTTGGTTTGGAAAAGATTGCACCTCTGATTTTCTGGAGAAGGAATAACACTCAAAGCAGCAGCTTTTTGGGAGCAAACAAGAGTGGGATAATGTGTGGCATAAGCATCAAGTGGACCTCCTTGCTCCTCACAATCATCCTCCTCATTAGGATCAGCATCATCTCCAGTCTCATACTCATTATCTTCATTAACAAGCATGGTCTTTTTATTTGGGCATTCCCTCTTGAAGTGGCCTTTTCCACCACATGTGTGACATGACATGTCTCTATTTCGGGCTGTGGAAGAGGTGGAACCACTAGCACTTGCTGCTGGTTGCACTTGCCTCCTAGATGTGGAGGGTGTGCTCTCGGCCTTGGGTGTAGATACCAAACGGCTAGGTGCTGGTTGTGGTGATGGAGACGAAAATTTGCTATTTCGAGGGGGAAACAGCCTTCTAGCACTCAATTTTGCCTCTTCAGCTAGCTGTGATTCGGCCTCCCTTGCATGATGTAGCAATTCATTCATATCACTATATTGAAGATGCCTCACAATGCTTCTGATTTTAAATTGCAAACGTGACAGAAAACGTTGCATAGTATGTTCTGGTTCTTCTCTCACTTTAGCCCTCTGAATAATCAACTCCATCTCTCTATAATAAGCATCAACAGATAATGTACCTTGCTTCAATTGCTGCAATTTATCATATAATGTTCTCACATAATTCTTTGGCACAAATCTGGTCCTCATGAGTTGCTTCATAGTAGCCCAAGTAATCACTTCAGGATCACCATTTTCTGCCCTCAATTGAGTAATATTATCCCACCACAATAGAGCATAACCATCAAAACTAGAAGAAGCCAATTTAATCTTCCTATCCTCAGTGTACTCATGCAATCTCCAGAGCTTCTCAATTTTAAGCTCCCACATCAAATATTCCTCTACATCATCAGAATCAAAAGAGAAAGGAGGAATAGAAAATTTTGGCTTGCTCAAACCATCATCTTCCCTATGATTATCTTGAGCTTGTATTCTTCTAGCTTGAAAACCACCACGACCATTATAAGCTTGCACTCGGCCTGGTTCCCAATCATCGTGATCTCTTTGCTCTAATTGAGTGTTCAATTGTGTGATTTGCCTAGTCAAATTGGTGAGAGATTCTTTCATAATATCAACAGATTCTTGAGAAGCAGCTTTCTCAATTTTAATATCCATCTGCTGTAAATCCCTCCTCAAACTCTCATCATAGGAATCAAGCTTTTTATCCATTCGGGTGGCTACCACTTCATCATATTCATCCAATTTTTTATCAATTCTGGATGTGATCATGTCTCTAAATTTGAGAGGTCTCCCCATGTGAGAGGATCATCAAAAGACTTCTTAGCAGTAGCCTCAATAGCTTTCCCACCATGTTCATCCACCTGCACATCACTAGCTACAGAAGACTCCATAGATTAATGTGTTAGTGAAAAACAAAATATGGGATGTGGTGTTCTCTCACAACTCACTCAAAACAGCAAAGCAATGGGTTAACTTACTGTTCCAAAGTGAATAGCAATACTTACCACAAGCAAACAGTAGTACTATGTCTTGGTGTGAATAAAAGAATACCCAGGGATTTTAGCTAACACAAAGCAAAGCAGGATATATAGTGGGGCTTGGTATGGATACCTAACAACACCAATAACAAGTCCTATTTGCTGTTTGTGATGACTGAAAAATAGCACCTAGGAAAACACACACCAAAGTGGAGACAATTGTGGCAAGGCAATTATATGTATGGAAATATTGCAATGCTCTGGAAAGAACAATAGCTATGCTCCAAAATATCACAGGCACAAGATTGCTCAATGGAAAGTGTCAATATAGTAGTGGTAAAACAGCTCCAAGAACAATATAGCAATATATCACAAGGCCTTTTTCTCTTTTCACAATTCTGTTTTTCTCTTTTTCTATTTTCTGTTTTCTCTTTTTTTTTTGATACTTTATAACTGGCCGAAATAAACTAGGAGCAAGAATAAGCACACAAATATCAATGTGACACAATATATATGGAATGATGAGCAGCCTGGAATGAGCAAACAAGTAGCTATTCTTTTTGGGAAGGGTACCTATATGTTGCTTTGGAATGGCCGTAGCTAAGTCTCACAAAGATAAGAAAAGGAACCCTAAAGAAATTGGAAAACAAAACTAAAACCGAAAATAAACTAGGGGTAACAGAACGCACGGCAGAGAAAGGCTTGAAAAATCGCTCACGGCAGCCTGCCGTGGCACCAAAACGGCCAAAAACGCTGTCGTACGGCAGCCCTTGTGCGTTGCGCGGCTGGGTGGATCGCGGCAGAGAAACGCGCGGTTTCTGTACCGCGGCAGCGCGGAGGGGGGCGATTGGTGCCCGCGTTACGGTGCTGCGAGGCCCTTTTGTAAGCGCGCTGCGGGCCGAAAACGAGTGCGGATAGGAGTCCGGCGGCGGCAGGAAATCGGCTGTTTTTCTGCAGCGGTACAAAACCGAATCCAACTCGAATTGGATCAAACACCACACGGATTAGGGGAATTGGATGGGGTTTTCGATGGACTCAAAAGGAAAACAACGAAGAAAAAGAACCCTAAACCTAGACCGACTAGACAAGACACAAAAAGAGAAAAGAAACGCCAAGATCAACACAAAACAGCAACTAGAAGATGAAATTGGTGATGATCTACGGCTAGACAACAACTACTCCTGTTTTTTGTGGCTGATTTTCGGTGGATAGGTAATGAAAATAACTAATCTACAAGATCACGATAGCTCACCGAGTTAACCTGTAAATCTGATACCAAGATGATAAGGGGTTGCCCGATCTTCTCGATGAACTCACACGATAACTAGGATCTGATAACTTGTGTCTCTCCACGAACTCTCCGGCTAATTCCTGATGCCAATTGCAGCAGCAACCAATCCCTTGGATATTCGTAAATCCACACACTTGCACGAGTAGCCACTGACTACTAGTGGTCCTGTATCAACTAGTTCCCAGTGGAATAGCAGATAACACGCAAAACTTGCAATATCAATTCCTGATGAATGCTTCAAGCAATCAACAATGGAGTTCTAGGGTTTATGAATAAAGGTAGTCTAAAAAGGTTCACACGCAGGTGAAGGGGTATAAGAGAGAGAGAGGGTGCGGCCAAGGGCCAATGCGCACCACCCCTGAACCTAATTGAGCTTGGACTCAGACTTGGACTTGGACTCGAACCAAAAGGGTACAAAGCGACCCCAAGAGGTGGGGTGCGGCCAACAGCCATGCAAGGCTTTATTGGACTCGTATGGGAGTACCTAGGACATGTCCTTGGTGCTCCCATAAACATAAAAACACCAAATACAATTCGGGCTGAACCAAGCAAGGACATGTCCTTGGTGGTCTCAATTCCCTCATATCTTTATTCTGCCTCCTCCTTCTCCCTTGGGCTTGGATGATCATCTCCCTCCATGTGTGCTCCCATGCTTTGCTCCATGACTCCATGCTCCATGCCTCCCATAATGTTTGTGTTATCAATAACCTGAATCATACATAAGTGTAGGGATTTAGGTAGTATAAAATTCTCATGAGAACAAACATCATAATTTAAAAGGAGTGAGTTCACCTGCTGTTCTAATAGTTTGGTTCTTGATCTAGTCATTGGACCAATCCTTACTTCATCATGCTTCTCTTGAACAACAACATCATCATCAACAGGAGGAATAACAAATGTACTAGGGATGTCCTCATCAATCGTAATGCTTTCTCCTTTTCTTTCGACCATGGCGGTCGTCATCTGGTCCTGGTGATGATGCTTTCTCGTTGCGCACTGCGTCCTCGCCGTTGGCCCATCTGTCGGCTATAGCCATAAGTTCTCCCATGGTTTTGGGTGCGGCCCGTCCCAGTTCTTCCTAGAAGTCGGTTCACCGAGCTCCTTTGGCGAATGCTTCAACTGGAACCTCCTCTTATATGTTTCCTGCTGTATTCCTGAGTGTGGTCCATCGTTGAATATATTCGCGAGTAGACTCACCACTTTTCTGCTTGCAAGCTCGTAATTCCTCGATGGTCGCAGGTCTTTTGTATGTCGCCTGGAAGTTCTTGCAGAACTCGAGGTTTAGATCGTCCCATGATCTGTAGTATGCCTTCGGTCTTCCTTCGAGCCAGCTGCGCGCAGCGCCTACGAGATGTAGGTTAAGGTACTTCATAGCCGTGTTTTTGTTCCCACGTTGGCATTTTAGTGCCATGAGGTAATCTGACAACCAAGCTTGTGGCTCTTGCGAACCGTCGTATTTTTGCACCTCCGTAGAGAGCTTAAACCTCTTGGGCGACGGTGCCTCGCGGATGTTGCTGGCAAAGCATAAGGCTCCACAGACCTCTTCGTCGGACGAGGTGGATGGGGAACGCACGCGGTTCCTGGCCGCTCGAGCTTTGTTGATTTTGTGCTGAGCGATGTCTGATCGTGCATGTACCCAGGCTCGTCGCGATTGATGTCACTCCGCGGCTCCTTGCTGCGGTGTCGCGAGTGACTGCTGTGACGTCGTGGGCTGCGCTCTCGATCTCTTCGCGGGTTGCGATCTCGACCTCTTCGCGGGCTACGGTCTCGATCTCTCGAGCTGTTGTCACTGCCACTCGGACTATCTCCGCGTCGTCGAGCTTCTTTTCCTCGTGCGCGACGAGGCGATTTCTCCTTGCTGGGTGACGTACTCCTATGTCCGCGAGGTGTTTCCTTATCCTTCTGCGCAGCCGCCTTCCTGCGGTCGTAAGCGACGATCCTTGCGACCGCCATGCCTAACCCTTTCCGGACCTGCCTGTATTGCTTTGCGCGGGGTCGTTCTCCCCTGGTTGGTTTGTTTGCAGGTAGGTGGCTGCAGCTAGTACTGCGGCGGTGGGAGTCGTCGGGTGCACGTTGCAGTCCTTGTCGACGCGCATAAGGGAGGCCTCGAGTGACCTGCTGATCCCAGTTAGGGATTCGCCATCCATAGTCGCGGTTCTTGAGACATGTCTTTTTCTCCCGGGATGGTTCCCGACAGAAGGTGTCTTGGAAAGCGCTGCACGGCGTTGACTAGACTCGTCCAATAGCTTCCTTCGTTCAGCTAGGTCTTTTCTAGCTTCCTTGATCAAAGTTGCTGCTCTCACTAGGTGATAGTGGCACGTAGTCATGTCTTCGTGAGGGGCTCCGGCTTCGAGTGGTTTGCTTGTGCGGATGGCCTCCTTTTCTCGATCCCAAGCGGCTTGCGATAAGCCGATGGCTGCGCGTTCCCTTGCGTTGTCTTCAGTTTCTTCGGGTGGATCTCCTGATCCTGCCATGCAGACCTGAGCCAGATATGGCCCGTAGGTCCTAGGCGTAGTTTGGAAAGCTTTCCTGGCCCGAGAAGGTTCCTCTGTGGAGAGGGTATGGAAGTTGCGGGTGTTGAGGCGGATAGATTCGCCGCTTTTCTCTAAGTCGCGATCCGCGTAGTTGGGCCGTGAGTCGACAGCTCCGGGGCTTGAGATCGACTCCGAGCCTAATCTGTCGAGATTGGAATGCTCGGGGAATTGAAGGATTCCTTTTTTGTCAGCGTAGAACTGGAAGCTCCCGAAGGTTAGGGTGATGCTTTTCTCCAACACGCTGAATATCGGGCGCGATTCCGGCGAGTGAGGGGTGACGACGACCGACCCAATGCGGATCGGATTGGTTGGAGTCGAAGTTCCTGGGTTCCAGCGTGAGTTGTTTGTCGATGAAGCCGAAGATGTCGGAGATCCAGCGCCCGCCGCTCCCACAGACGGCGCCAATTGTCGAATATGCATCTCAACAAGTCCCTCGGATGAACCGATAGGGTTTCAAGTAGGAGAACTAGTAGGTGCTGGTGACAATCGTCGGCTAACCCAGGTTCGGGGCCCTCGTAGAGGTAAAACCCTTACTCATGCTTCTGTCGATCTGTATTATCACGATAGATCTAGGATCCATGGCGTCTCCCTTGGAGCTTGGGTCTTGGGCCTTAGACCGGGTAGGCTCACCCGATAGGTCTAGGATCTGTCGTGGGATAATCACGGCAGACATTACCGGGGGTAACTTGTCTTGGGGCAAATCGACTCTGGTGTTTGGGAGAGGGTTTAGCTCAAAGGAAACCATGGTGATATGCGATCCGGTAGCCGGCAATCGAGTCGCCGAGTCTCCGATCTGAATATATTATCTCAACTCTCGTGTTACAATGGATACTCGATACCTCGCAATCCGGCGATTGTGTTCTTACTCACGATACAGCTTGTCTAACCCTAACCTAGAGGCCGGCTTATATAACATCCGGACCCCCTGGCTTACTCTCCAAGGCGTACTCTGAATCCTACCCGGACACTGCTTACAATACCTAAACTTCCTTACCATAACCCACAATCCGGGTTATGAGGCATATGTTCCTGGGCCTTCTAGAAGCTCCTTTATCCTAAGCCGGGTCTTGCGCAGCGTCCTTTGGGCCGAGTTACTCCTTGGCGTTAGCCTACCGGGTTATCATCCCTCCATCAGTAGTCCCCAGAATAGCTTGGGCTTCACGGGATCCTCCTTGAAGCGCATGCTATTCCCTGCAAAAATAACAAACATACAAATTCATAGAGGGCGGGTTAATTTGCTTTAATAGACAGCTAGGCCTAACTCCATCGGTGGTCCATATAGTAACCCGGTTTCCTCTGAATCCATTTTTCACTTTTCTGGGTCAATGCCCTGATGAGAGCGCCAAAGATCCGGCTTACTTCACTCGTTAATTGACCCAGATATCACGGAAGAGATTTGCTTCCTATCCATTCCGGATATCCCGTCCAGCACTTTAACGCGTATCCCGGAAAATCAGGACGGGTATCCCTTATCCCAAAAATTCCGGTTCCCGCCCGTTGGCCTAGGTTTACCCACCCGTACCTATAAATAGGTACCTAGGGGGTGACCTAACTCCAACGGTCCATTCCTTCCATCTTCTTCCTCCTCAGCTGCGCTTCCACACCCGAGCTCTCGGAGCGCCACCACGGAGACCTCGGGCACGCCGTCGGAACAAAGACGCCGCCGGTTACGATCCCCCACGGCTCGCCCCGTGCCGCCGCCAATCTCCGCCGCCGCGCCCTCGACCTGCCCGCCGGGAATCGCAAAGGGACATCACGACGGCGCCATCTGCCGCCGTCGCGCCCTGCTCCAATCCACACCGGTTAGCTTCTTACTTTCATTGATCTAGCTCCAAATTTCCCCGTTCAAACTAGATTGGATCTTGGTCCGCCACGGGCCATTTCTCGCCCCGCGCCGGACTAGGTCGCACAACTCCTCCCTAGTCCATCCAATTGCCTGATAGATGACCACACATCACTCCCCTATTGCTCATAGCCGTTAATTTCTCCGTGAAATCGATAGCAAAATTTCCAATCTAGATGTAGTTGACCCAGATTTCCGCGGGTGCTCACAGATACCCGGAAAATCCTCCTCTTTCGGTTGTTTTACTTGCACTAGATACATAGGCGGTCAACCTTTTTTCGTAAATACTTGCCGATACGTAGATACCCCATAATTTCTGTACTGCCTGTCAATACCCGGATAGTTCATAACTTTCATACCGTTTATCGATACTCGATAAATCCATAACTTCCGTGTCTCATGCTTAATATCTTTTGTCTTGTACTTTTGCAGACTGAACCAATGGCTCCCAAGACCAAAGGGAAACAGTCGGCTAAGCCAAGGATGACCCAACCAATATCCGCCAACTGGGCGCGATCCACTGTGACCAAGGCCAAGCTGGAGGAGCTGGCCGAGTTAGGCGTCCTCCCCCCTCAGGACGAGATCCACTGGAGGGTACCGGGTGATGAGACCCGGACTACCCCCAATGCCGACGAGGTAATTTGCTTTGTCGAGCACGTGATCTGGGGGTTTCGCCCCCCGGGTCACTCTTTCTTCCGTGAAGTCCTCCGCCATTATGGCCTCCGGGTGTTCGACAAAGGGCCTAACTCTATGTTGAACATAACCCATTTCATAGTCCTTTGCGAGTCTTATTTGTGCATCCCGCCAAATTTGGCTTTGTTCATCGAACTTTTCCAGTGCAAACCGTGCCGCGAAAGCGGTGACGGGGCGCTCTTGGCTTGCGGCGGGGTTTCCATCCAGCGCCGCAAGAATTCACCCATGCCGACTCTCACCCTCAATTCACACGTTAAGCACTAGCAGCTTTCTTTTTTCTACTGCCGAGACACGTCCCCACCCGGCGAGAGGAAACTGCCGGGTTACTCGGAGGGTCTCCTAGATATCTCCGATACTTTCAATGCCTTTGCCCCTGAGTCGGACAGGGAAGCCATCCAGCCCCTCTTAGCGAAGATAGCCGTTCTTTCTGCCCAAGGCCTCCTTGGGCTTAACTTGCTTAAGACATGGGTGGACTTCCGGATCCAACCCAATTCCATTCGCGCCAAGCTGATGTGCGACTACTCGGGGCACGTCACGGATGCGCTCCGATATTCTTCAAAGAATTATCCGGCTGGCGACACCAACAAGACCATCAAGATTTTCTTGACGGAAAAGTTGGAGGTGATCAAGAACATCGCCGGGTTAGCACCGTTTACCCGGAAAACCCAGCTCCAGCGGTAAAATCCGATACTTATACACTTATCCTCATACTTTAACTTGATACAACCACTAACTCTCATTTTCATGCTTTTATCTCAGGCTGATAACGTCTTTTGGAATATTGAGACCTCCCCTTCCTCCGGAGACCCGGAAGAAGATGAAGAACCGGGTGATAATGATGAAGGTATTGTCTGGGTCTTCGATCAACTTCACTTGCACCATTTTGCTTTCGCATATCTCACTTTTTCCGACTATACATTCTCGGCTTTCAGGGTTGGAGGACAAGGACGACAAGGAGGACCCGGAGGCTACCGAGTCCGATAAAAGCGAAACTGAACAAGATGTAACGGTTGGGGCCAAGAGGAAAACCAGAGGAGTGGTATCTAAGGTTCCCTACTCCCTCATGTCCTCTGAACCTTACTCTTTTGCTAACATGTGTAAACTTAACCAACAACTATCCAACCCATCACACTTGAAGGACCCGCCTTCGGCCAAACGCAGGGTGACCCAAAGTTCCCCGGGTAACGATCCCCTCAACCCGGGCATCTCCACATCACCAGCTCGCCGTGCCGGTACTCCTCCAACTCGTCCTTCCAACTCACCCCGACGTCACCTCTCCCCCAACCATCCATTGGCTGGACAGTTCCGGGTCCCTCTATCGGGTCCTGTGACAGCTTCATCCGCTTCCAGCAGCGAGCTCCCACCAGATTATGACGTGAACACCGGGTGAGCTTTTGCTATATGATATCCTCGTATACTTGATAATTTTCATTCACTAGCGCTAACTATTTCTCTCCCTTTTCCTTAGCGCCCAAGTCACACTCAGTGACCCGGAGAACATAGAGACAGACACTCGGGACACTGAAGGCCCGGTTGACGATGTAAATGTCGCGGCTGGCGGCTTTGAGGAAGAAGAAGTCAAGGGGAAAGCTTCCCCAATAGACTCGGCCAAGCAGGATGCCCGGTCTCCAAAGCAAGCTAATGGAACCGGTGATGAGGACGCGGGAGTCTTGGGTACAAGGATGGGTACCCCCACCCCTGACCCCCAGGCCACCCAGGTAACGTCTCCAAAGCCGGATTAAACTCCTAATCCGGGTTGTCAGGCAGCCGGGTCTTCCGGCACCAAGCCCGAAGACATGAGCTTCGCTGAGATGCTCAATGCTCTGCACACCTTGAGAGCTGGTGAGGAGGGCATCCTGGAGGCCCTGATAGCCAAACACGAGGTAAACCATGTTACAACCGCTTGTATACTCGTCTAGTCCCCAAGTTCCGAGTGAACTTATGCATAATTTGCTTGGAACTTTCATAGATAGCCGACTGATACTTTTGATTTGTCCGACTGACATTTCTTTGTGTTTTCGCATAGGCCTACGTAATGCACTCTGAGAAAGAGTTGGCTAAAACCAACAAACTTCTCAAGGCGGAAACGAAGCTACATGAATCTGCTGAAGCTGAGGCTAAGAAAGCCGGGAAACTAGCGAAGAAGTATAAGAAGAGATGCAATGTTGCAGTGAATAGGGTGAACGAGCTGTCGGGCCAGATCGCCGACACTTATCGTTCTCTGATATGTAAAATTTCCCGACTGACTGATCTTTAAATTTGTTCTGATGTTCTGGAGGATACTCGGATTTCCTAACTTTGGATGTTTCTGCTTTTCTGCAGGGTCGGATGAGGAAATTCCGGATGTGGATGAAGTAGTTCTGTTGAAGAAGATAAAGAGCACCATCCGGCAGCTCTGTGCTGGGACTAAGTGTGCCTTGAAAGCTGTGAGGTGTCCAAGCGCTGGGGATGGTGGTTTGAACACGCAGCTTAATGCGTGTTCTACCATCCCAGAGTGGATTGAACACTGGAAGCGTTCATCCTGCCAGGTTGGGGTGACCCGGGGTCTTGCCTTGGCGAAAGCATACTTTCCCAAGCTTGACCCGGCGAAGCTTGTTGGCGGGTTTCCAGAGTTCAACCACGATGGCTCCCCATTTTTACCTAAACATTACAAGGCCATTCAGACAGAGGTTCGTAACGCAGCCAGCCTGATTGCCGGAAATTTGGATGTCAGCCGGATGGTGCCGCCATACGATGCACAAGATAGGGCAATGAAGTCGGATCTTGCGAAGCCCTTTGATATGCTGGCACGGTGGAAGGAGGAATCTGCCCAGCTGAGGGAAGAGGCTGCGAAGAAAAAAGCTGAAGCCGATACTGCGCCTGCTAGCTCCACGCCAGTTGTCCCTCCTCCTTCGCGTGTCAGTGCCGCTGCTAACCCGGATGCTGCTGCTACCGAGACTGCTGACGAACAAGTCAAGGAACAGGACCCGGCTGGTAAGGGCAAGGACAAGATGGATGCCTCAACCCAAGAAGCCGAGTGATCTTTGCTATCCGCTGTCATCAGATGCGTCATTCGGCCAATGGGCTTGTTAAACGGTTATTTTTTTGATGGTGCGCCTGTGCACCTTTGATACTACTATCGCGGCATGTAATACATTTTGAAACTTAATAGCTTTCGTGGCCCTTCTGGCCTTTGGATGAATTTAATATCTATCTTCCTTTGAGCTTATTTACTCTTGATATTCCGACTTTCTTTATGGTTCCTTTTGTGAGACTCGGTTTCTGGGTTTCGTGAGTTTTGACAGGGACTTTTCCCCAAGTCCCCAAGTCCCCAAGACTCGGATTTTTGGGTTTTTGAGCTTAATAGCTAAATGATTTGTTTCTTGTTTCAAATTCCCCAGTCCCCAAGGACCGAATGTGACGCCCCGAGATCGGGCACTATGCAGATTTCAGCATTCCTGCCAAAATCCACATAATAACCGATTCCAGGTTGCCACTTGTGATAACATTACAACAGTTCACGAATAATCCACAACAATATAACAGATATATACAAGATGACTCAAACGAGCCAAGGATACAACTGATACAATACAAAGATTCCAAATAACATCGGAAGAAACAACATAGCGTCCGGCTACGGACAAGATACAAATTGGACTAAGAGTCCTGAAGATAACCGAGAGCGTCCAATCCCTGCCCAGGCCAAGCCGGTGGGATTCCCAAGCTAACGTCGTTAGACTTCAAACCTGCTGACTGCAATATTGAATATGCAGCCACGAAAGAGATTCGTGGGTCAGTACGGTTAAGTACTGGCAAGTGGATAAACCATACTCACAAGATACCGGCGTAGCCAGTCATCACAAGATACAAATACTTTGGGTTCAACGGAAAGGAAAATGGATTATTGCAAATAAGCGGCAGCGGGCTGCACTAACCAACTACAGAGACTCGATACAACATCCGGCTAAAAGAGGGGGATAAGATAGCGTATCGGAACCAACTACAACTACTCACCCCCTACTAAGGAGGCAACCCAAGGATAACTCACACTGTTGGACTAATGATGGATCAAGTTATCGTGTCAATAAGACTATTACTAGTCAAGTATCATTAGTTAGGTGTAAGTTGTTCTGGGTACTTGTTAGCCAGTACTTTCACCAAGTCAACCATAACCGCGGAAAACACGGCTTCTCGAGAAGATTTAACCCTGCAGGGATGCACCAATTTGGCCGTACACGTAAGAATCACCCGCCAGACGGGGGATCAACCCACCAAGCTAGGTACTCAACACAACCCAACTCTTCTTCGCATCAAGCCCAAAGCACCACGTGCTGTGCGTGCGCGGCTAATCGAGCCCCCACGAAGAAAAGGGGGACCCTCATAGCACTGGAAGACCACGCCGCCCTAAATGCCGACTACAAAAGTTCCACCCTGGCCTCGGGTTCGCACCTGCATATGCATGCATCAAATGGAAAGCCCGAACAAAGTGTGGCGATTTGGACGAGGTGCGAATCGAATCAAGTTGAGGGGGGCGCCCATACTCGCTTCCCACATGCGGATAGTGCGCTCATCATGGATCAGTAGACAAGACCCTTTTCCTAATTAGGGTCGACACTAGCAGGCTTCAAAACCACGCCGGGCCTCCTGCCGGTGCCTTATCATCAAATTATTATTACCCAAAACATTAACATGTTGTTGATTGAATGGAAAACCCAGCTATCAACTAAACAGGTGATATGAAAGGAACAACAAGACTTGAGCGCAAACAACACTAAGCATGCAACTACGACACGAGGGCCAACAAGGTAAACAAACAACAGTTGATAGGAAGTGGAAGGTAGGTTATATCATGGCTGCAAGGTAACATATAATAGGATCGAGACACAAGCATCGAATCAACAGGCTAGAATAAGAACAACGAAAAGAATCGGTAACAAGTGATGAAAGGCAGCCATTTGGCAGCAAGTGAGTATACTTGCCTGGAATCCAGCAAGTAGAGGTACATCCGAAGAACTTGTCGTTGCTCACAGCATCTCAACGTCCTATCCGGGAAGAAGCAACGACCCTCGAACAAACACCGGATGCAACAATTACTACTACGGCAAAAGATCCAGCATGATCAAGATATGGATGCATGACAATTTAATGGATGCATAGAAATAACTAGTTGACATGATAACATGTTTAAATGGACCCATATGCAAGTTGAGTTGCATATGAACAGCCCATGAATTATGGTTGAAACAATTGTTTTACAACTAACCAACAGGTGAAAGTGGTTTAGTAGGATGCATGGATGAGGAAAACAACAAAATAACAACAATAGAACCAATTGGAAATAAGGTTTACCCATTTTGAAATTCACTTATTAAGTTTTGGGAATTTTGGTTACTTAAAGGTGTCACACAAGCATTTGTTGTTTTCATCAAGTTAAATTGTTCAAAACAGATAACAAAGTTCATATTTGATTAGAACATAAAATTTTAGGTGGATTGCATGTTTCAATTATTGAAAAAGGAATTACAATGATTTAATTATGAATTAAACAAGATTTAATTGAATTTAATTCAAGTGTGAATATTATTTGAATTTTATTTGTTCAAAACATAAATTCAAATTCATATTTAAAAAGGTTATGTTTTTCTGGTTTGAAAACATATTTTATTAGTTCAAAAATAATTTAATTTGAGCAAGTTATTAATTTAGCAATTTTAAATGAGTTAAACAAGGTTTAAATTATTTAACCACTTTTAATTATTCAAAACAGGAAACAAAGTTTATATTTGAAAAGGTGGTTCAATTTGGCATGGAAAACATATTTCATTTGTGTTATTTGAAATAAGTATGAATTATTTGTGAAATTACTCAAATTTTAAATGACTTGTTAAATTTGAAATTTGAATGCATTTGAATTATTCAAAACAGAATACAAATGTTATATTTGGAAAGAGCATGAAATTTTGGTTGGAAAACATATTTTATATGGGCCAGTTGAAAGATATTTAAATTTGTTATGGATTTAATCAAATTCATAAGGGTTATTTGAATTTGGTGTTTCAAAATATTTGGGATGTTCAAAACAGCAAACAGAATACATATTTGAAAGGTTCATGGAATTTTGATTGGAATACATATAAAATTTGTGTTATTTGGATTTGTGGTTTGAAAGTTTTTGCCATTTGAAATTTTAGGGTTCAAGTTGTAAAAGGCAGGGGCTGTGTTGTGAAGAAAAACAGAGGGACAGGGGCTCTATGTTAAACAGAGGACACGCAGGGGGCTTGGTGCAAAACTAGCCAGATCCAGATCTGGATCTGGTTGTACACCGAAGCGCACCCCAGCCACAGAGGCTGCCGCGCGGGCCCGGTGCCACGCGGGGTGCCAACGAGGCTGGTGCGGCTGAGGTGGCACGTCAGGTCCCTGACCAGTGGGCCCTGTTGCGCGCGGAAGAATTCCAAAAAAGGGATGGGCAAACTGCCCTGGGCGGGACTCGAACCTGCGGTGGCTCGCGGCGCGCAAGGGAACAGGGCCAGTGCGCTATCGCTGCTGCTTTGTTCAGATACCGCCGTGTTGGTTTTTCAGGTAAAGGCCACGCCTTGAGCCACTGACGAAACTGAAGCTGACGGACGGAACGATCTGCAACGACACGGCGGACAGAAACGACCACGGCGACCTCGACTGGCGACGATTCCGGCGAACATGAGGCAGTGGACACGCGCGGTACTCACGCACGCAAGCAGGGAGCAGGGGGAGAGGGGAAGAAGGAAGGGTGGGCGCTCACCCACGCTGTAGACGTCGCTGAAACTCGGGGCGGCCAACGGAGACGCAGTCGGCGGCAGCTCGACGCCGCGGTCTCCCTGGAGCCTCCTAGCATGCGGTGAGGGGGCGAGTGGCGAGGGTGAACCACCACGGTTCCATTCCCGTGGTGGGTTTAGCCCTAGGATGGCCGTGGTGGCGGTGATCGGCGAGCCTCTGACGGCGGAGTTCGGGTGATCGGCTAAGGTTCAGAAGGAAAAAAATACAGAGGGGAAGGTGGTGCAGAAGGGAGGCGCCGCGGCGGGGAGAGGGGGTAGTGGCTAGGGCTAGGGCAAGGAGGAGGGGTAGGTGGTTTTAAGGAGGAGCTGAGCTCGTACGGCAAGCAATCAGAGGAGGGGGGAGGTGATCGTGTGGTGCAGAGGGAGTCGTATTGTCGTGACGACAGTGAGGAAGAAGACAACGAGCGAAATGGTATTGGGCCAGAGAGGGGGGGTTGGGTGGTGATGGGCTGAGGAGAAAAAGGCTGGGGTGGGCTGTCTCCCTCCGTTTGGATTTTTTTTCCTTTTCCTCTGTTTTTTTTTTTGCTTGTAAGAAAAGAAAAGGGAAGAGAGAAAGAATAGGTTGGGGTTTTGGGGTTTTTTTTATTTTTATGCAATTTTTTTTGTATTAATTTTCAAAACAGAAAAAATAAAAGCAAATGTTAGCATTGATTTCAAACTTTGAATTATTAGTTTGATTTTTTAAATTGTGAGTTGAATTTCAAATAGGGTTTGGGGGTTTTTATTTTATAATTAAATGTTATTAATTTGCAAAACAATGAGTAGAAGCAATTGTGCACATTAATTCCAAAAATTTGAATTATTAATTGGAGTTTTAAGTTGGTATTTGAAATTCCATTAGTTTTCCATAAATATTGGTATTTAAACAATTTATTCAATAACCCCAAACAATTTATGAGACCTTATCGAATTTAATTGTTTGCAAGAATTTGATTGTTTTTAAACCCACAATTTGATCATGCCCATTATGATTGATGTTGAAATGAATTTGAAATTATCATTTGGGTGTTAACAAAAGGGCATTTTTAGTTAACAAGCAATTCAAATAACTTCAAACTATTGAAAAACAATTGAGTTGTTTTAGTGTGCAATTTTTAAATTGAAACTTTGGACAATGTTTGAAAGTTTAAATTGGTTTGAATTTTCCAGTTGTTTTGAAAACATGGTGCAATGCTTATGATGCATGTGATGCAATGCAAAAAGAAAACAACCAACTCTACTTAGCGTAACACCCCAGGTGTTACAGACGACACCACTAACAAGGGATTGCGCCCTCGCAATCCACCTGCTAACCCGGGAGGGGAAAGAAGTTCGACTATCGATTCTTCGTGCTTCCAGCTGATCTCCTCGACACCACTAACAAGGGTTTCTCGACACCACTAACAAGAGATTCTTGCTCGGAGTGACGACGATGTTCTTCCACCAGGAATCTTCCGATGATCGAACCTATTAGGTTAAAGGCTCAGAAAACGTCCACCCACGTAGGATCCTAACACTTTGAAAGATAGACAAGGGGGGAGACTCCAAAACAAATAAGATGGGAGGGGAAATAGAATAGAGATAAGGAGAAAACAAGAATCCTATTGAGATGTTTCCAAAATGGTTTAGCAGAAATAGTTTTTGACACTCTAGAAACAACGACCGTTAGCAAAGTTAACCTACAGGCTTTGCGGACCCGTTGCTTCGATAACCATTCGTATCGAAACAATATCGGGAATCGGAACCAAGGCTCTTATACCATTTGTGACGCCCCGAGATCGGGCACTATGCAGATTTCAGCATTCCCGCCAAAATCCACATAATAACCGATTCCAGGTTGCCACTTGTGATAACATTACAACAGTTCACGAATAATCCACAACAACAACAGAACAGATATATACAAGATGACTCAAACGAGCCAAGGATACAACTGATACAATACAAAGATCCAAATAACAGCGGAAGAAACAACATAGCGTCCGGCTACGGACAAGATACAAATTGGACTAAGAGTCCTGAAGATAACCGAGAGCGTCCAATCCCTGCCCAGGCCAAGCCGGTGGGATTCCCAAGCTAACGTCGTCAGACTTTAAACCTGCTGACTGCAATATTGAATATGCAGCCACGAAAGAGATTCGTGGGTCAGTACGGTTAAGTACTGGCAAGTGGATAAACCATACTCACAAGATACCGGCGTAGCCAGTCATCACAAGATACAAATACTTTGGGTTCAATGGAAAGGAAAATGGATTATTGCAAATAAGCGGCAGCGGGCTGCACTAACCAACTACAGAGACTCGATACAACATCCGGCTAAAATAGGGGGATAAGATAGCGTATCGGAACCAACTACAACAACTCACCAAACAAACCCATCCAATGTTACCTCCTACTAAGGAGGCAACCCAAGGATAACTCACACTGTTGGACTAATGATGGATCAAGTTATCGTGTCAATAAGACTATTACTAGTCAAGTATCATTAGTTAGGTGTAAGTTGTTCTGGGTACTTGTTAGCCAGTACTTTCACCAAGTCAACCATAACCGCGGAAAACACGGCTTCTCGAGAAGATTTAACCCTGCAGGGATGCACCAATTTGGCCGTACACGTAAGAATAACCCGCCAGACGGGGGATCAGCCCACCAAGCGAGGTACTCAACACAATCCAACTCTTCTTCGCATCAAGCCCAAAGCACCACGTGCTGTGCGTGCGCGGCTAATCGAGCCCCCACGAAGAAAAGGGGGACCCTCATAGCACTGGAAGACCACGCCGCCCTAAATGCCGACTACAAAAGTTCCACCCTGGCCTCGGGTTCGCACCTCATATGCATGCATCAAATGGAAAGCCCGAACTAAGTGTGGCGATTTGGACGAGATGCGAACCGAATCAAGTTGAGGGGGGCGCCCATACTCGCTTCCCACATGCGGATAGTGCGCTCATCATGGATCAGTAGACAAGACCCTTTTCCTAATTAGGGTCGACACTAGCAGGCTTCAAAACCACGTCGGGCCTCCTGCCGGTGCCTTATCATCAAATTATTATTACCCAAAACATTAACATGTTGTTGATTGAATGGAAAACCCAGCTATCAACTAAACAGGTGATATGAAAGGAACAACAAGACTTGAGCGCAAACAACACTAAGCATGCAACTACTACACGAGGGCCAACAAGGTAAACAAACAACAGTTGATAGGAAGTGGAAGGTAGGTTATATCATGGCTGCAAGGTAACATATAATAGGATCGAGACACAAGCATCGAATCAACAGGCTAGAATAAGAACAACGGAAAGAATCGGTAACAAGTGATGAAAGGCAGCCATTTGGCAGCAAGTGAGTATACTTGCCTGGAATCCAGCAAGTAGAGGTACATCCGAAGAACTTGTCGTTGCTCACAGCATCTCAACGTCCTATCCGGGAAGAAGCAACGACCCTCGAACAAACACCGGATGCAACAATTACTACTACGGCAAAAGATCCAGCATGATCAAGATATGGATGCATGACAATTTAATGGATGCATAGAAATAACTAGTTGACATGATAACATGTTTAAATGGACCCATATGCAAGTTGAGTTGCATATGAACAGCCCATGAATTATGGTTGAAACAATTGTTTTACAACTAACCAACAGGTGAAAGTGGTTTAGTAGAATGCACGGATGAGGAAAACAACAAAATAACAACAATAGAACCAATTGGAAATATGGTTTACCCATTTTGAAATTCACTTATTAAGTTTTGGGAATTTTGGTTACTTAAAGGTGTCACACAAGCATTTGTTGTTTTCATCAAGTTAAATTGTTCAAAACAGATAACAAAGTTCATATTTGATTAGAACACAAAATTTTAGGTGGATTGCATGTTTCAATTATTGAAAAAGGAATTACAATGATTTAATTATGAATTAAACAAGATTAAACAAGTTTTAATTGAATTTAATTCAAGTGTGAATATTATTTGAATTTTATTTGTTCAAAACATAAATTCAAATTCATATTTGAAAAGGTTATGTTTTTCTGGTTTGAAAACATATTTTATTAGTTCAAAAATAATTTAATTTGAGCAAGTTATTAATTTAGCAATTTTAAATGAGTTAAACAAGGTTTAAATTATTTAACCACTTTTAATTATTCAAAACAGGAAACAAAGTTTATATTTGAAAAGGTGGTTCAATTTGGCATGGAAAACATATTTCATTTGTGTTATTTGAAATAAGTATGAATTATTTGTGAAATTACTCAAATTTTAAATGACTTGTTAAATTTGAAATTTGAATGCATTTGAATTATTCAAAACAGAATACAAATGTTATATTTGGAAAGAGCATGAAATTTTGGTTGGAAAACATATTTTATATGGGCCAGTAGAAAGATATTTAAATTTGTTATGGATTTAATCAAATTCATAAGGGTTATTTGAATTTGGAGTTTGAAAATATTTGGGATGTTCAAAACATCAAACAGAATACATATTTGAAAGGTTCATGGAATTTTGATTGGAATACATATAAAATTTGTGTTGGATTTGTGGTTTGAAAGTTTTTTCCATTTGAAATTTTAGGGTTCAAGTTGTAAAAGGCAGGGGCTGTGTTGTGAAGAAAAACAGAGGGACAGGGGCTCTATGTTAAACAGAGGACACGCAGGGGGCTTGGTGCAAAACTAGCCAGATCCAGATCTGGATCTGGTTGTACACCGAAGCGCACCCCAGCCACAGAGGCTGCCACGCGGGCCCGGTGCCACGCGGGGTGCCAACGAGGCTGGTGCGGCTGAGGTGGCACGTCAGGTCCCTGACCAGTGGGCCCTGCTGCGCACGGAAGAATTCCAAAAAAGGGATGGGCAAACTGCCCTGGGCGGGACTCGAACCCGCGGTGGCTCGCGGCGCGCAAGGGAACAGGGCTAGTGCGCTATCGCTGCTGCTTTGTTCAGATACCGCCGTGTTGGTTTTTCAGGTAAAGGCCATGCCTTGAGCCACTGACGAAACTGAAGCTGACGTACGGAACGATCTGCAACGACACGGCGGACAGAAACGACCACGGCGACCTCGACTGGCGACGATTCCGGCGAACAGGAAGCAGTGGACACGCGCGGTACTCACGCACGCAAGCAGGGAGCAGGGGGAGAGGGGGAGAAGGAAGGGTGGGCGCTCACCCACGCTGTAGACGTCGCTGAAACTCGGGGCGGCCAACGGAGACGCAGTCGGCGGCAGCTCGACGCCGCGGTCTCCCTGGAGCCTCCTAGCATGCGGTGAGGGGGCGAGTGGCGAGGGTGAACCAGCACGGTTCCATTCCCGTGGTGGGTTTAGCCCTAGGATGGCCGTGGTGGCGGTGATCGGCGAGCCTCTGACGGAGGAGTTCGGGTGATCGGCTGAGGTACAGAAGGAAAAAAAATACAGAGGGGAAGGTGGTGCAGAAGGGAGGCGCCGCGGCGGGGAGAGGGGGTAGTGGCTAGGGCTAGGGCAAGGAGGAGGGGTAGGTGGTTTTAAGGAGGAGCTGAGCTCGTACGGCAAGCAATCAGAGGAGGGGGGGAGGTGATCGTGTGGTGCAGAGGGAGTCGTACTGTCGTGACGACAGCGAGGAAGAAGACAACGAGCGAAACGGTATTGGGCCAGAGAGGGGGTGGGTTGGGTGGTGATGGGCTGAGGAGAAAAAGGCTGGGGTGGGCTGTCTCCCTCCGTTTGGATTTTTTTTTCCTTTTCCTCTGTTTTTTTTTGCTTGTAAGAAAAGAAAAGGGAAGAGAGAAAGAATAGGTTGGGGTTTTGGGGTTTTTTTATTTTTATGCAATTTTTTTTTGTATTAATTTTCAAAACAGAAAAAATAAAAGCAAATGTTAGCATTGATTTCAAACTTTGAATTATTAGTTTGATTTTTTAAATTGTGAGTTGAATTTCAAATAGGGTTTGGGGGTTTTTTATTTTATAATTAAATGTTATTAATTTGCAAAACAATGAGTAGAAGCAATTGTGCACATTAATTCCAAAAATTTGAATTATTAATTGGAGTTTTAAGTTGGTATTTGAAATTCCATTAGTTTTCCATAAATATTGGTATTTAAACAATTTATTCAATAACCCCAAACAATTTATGAGACCTTATTGAATTTAATTGTTTGCAAGAATTTGATTGTTTTTAAACCCACAATTTGATCATGCCCATTATGATTGATGTTGAAATGAATTTGAAATTATCATTTGGGTGTTAACAAAAGGGCATTTTTAGTTAACAAGCAATTCAAATAACTTCAAACTATTGAAAAACAATTGAGTTGTTTTAGTGTGCAATTTTTAAATTGAAACTTTGGACAATGTTTGAAAGTTTAAATTGGTTTGAATTTTCCAGTTGTTTTGAAAACATGGTGCAATGCTTATGATGCATGTGATGCAATGCAAAAAGAAAACAACCAACTCTACTTAGGGTAACACCCCAGGTGTTACACCAAACTTCCGAGTCTAGGGTGTTGGGTCTTTCAAAGAGAACAAATCTTTTTAGCTAATAAACTGTGAGTTTCCGATTATTAACCTTGTACTCTGCATAACTTGTGGTTTAGATGACCCTTTTGGCTCTCTTGTACCGTAAGCCGGCTTTCGCGTGGATAATCATGTTGCTACATCTATACGAAGACAGGGTCAGGCAAGTCCCATTAGGCATCATGACTGATTGTGATCATATGCGAGCAAATCATGCCACTTTAGTGCGAGTCACATCGAGCTTAAGTAAGAAAAGTCAAGAAAGTTTGGCTCCTTTGTCCGGTTATAAGCTTGCAGCCGTACTCGTTTGCGAGTAATCGGCCCTTATAACTCATAGGCATCATGGTCGGGTCTTTGAGTTTGTAACTGTGCTATTCAAGCAATCAGCCCCCAAGACCTAAATATATGCAAACTGCTAAAGAAACTAATGTACTAAAAACAGTAAATAATACTTACCTGGAAGAAGGATAAAAACATAACAGAAATAAAAACTTGATAAAAACATATGAAAAGGAAATACTATATTGCTTTAACCATCTCTTTATTGATATGAGAAAAGTTAGGTCAGCAAGCCGCCTCATTAAAAACCCTCCAGTCCCCTTAGGTACCCTGGATAGGAAAAGAGTGCGTCTGAAACCCGCTGCCTGTTACATCGTGTAATTCCACTTGCAAATCTAGCCTATACTAAGTATAGTAGGGACGTAGCTGAGCCACGTTCCATGGTATTTCTTTCTCTTGCATAGATGAAGTGGTATGAGCGGTGTCATTAACCGTAGCCGACTCTTCCCTTGCATCTATCAAGTAATATAATCCATTGTGCAGACTCCAGCTTATGATGAACGGTCCTTCCCATGGCGGTGATAACTTGTGTTTTCCTTCCTTTGATTGTACCAGGCGCAGAACCAGGTCTCCTTCCTGGAAGACCCGGGTTTTCACGCGCCGGCTATGATATCTTCGCAGATCTTGCTGATATATGGCTGATCTCTCCAAAGCTTGTTCCCTTTCTTCTTCTAGCATATCCACGGCGTCTTGCCGGGTCTTCTCGTTCTCCACCTCGACATAAGCCGATACTCGAGGCGAATCATGAATAATATCACTCGGCAACACTGCTTCTGCGCCATAAACCATAAAGAACTGTGTCATCTGAGTAGATCTGTTAGGTGTGGTGTTGATACCCCAAACCACTGAAGGTAACTCCTCAACCCATGCACCAGCAGCTCTGATACACGGGACTCGCAACCGTGGCTTTAATCCACGAAGCAACTCCTGATTTGCTCTCTCCACTTGTCCATTAGCCTGTGGGTGGGCCACTGAGGCTATGTCCAAACGGATGCCATTGTTTCCACAAAACTTTTCCATCTCGCCAAGGGACATGTTGGTTCCATTGTCGGTAATTATGCTGTGGGGATATCCGAACCGATAGATAATCCTTTTCAGGAACTTGACAGCTGTAATTGCTTCACAATTGGTAACTGGCATGACCTCAACCCACTTGGTGAACTTATCAACAGCCACTAAAAGATGTGTCTTTTTGTAAGGTGACATGTGGAAGGGGCCAACCATATCCATACCCCAAACCGCAAACGGCCAAGTTAACGGGATAGTCCGCAATTCCATAGCCGGCACATGGGTTTGGCGAGCGTACCTTTGACACCCGTCACACCTTGCCACCAAGCGCTCCGCGTCTGCTAGGGTCGTGAGCCAGAAGAAACCATGTCGATAAGCTTTGGCCACAAGGGATCTTGTGGATGCATGATGCCCACAATCACCTTCATGGATCTCCTTGAGGATCTGTCGGCCTTCTTCTGGTGCTACACATCGCAAAAAGACTCCTGCTGCACTTCTTTTGTACAACTCCCCATTGATGATAGAATATCCTTTTGCTCGCCTCAGAATTTGTCTTGCCAATACCTCCTGCTGTGGTAACTCGCCCCGTGATAGGTAGGACAGGAACGGCTCTGTCCACTCGGGAACAGCACGTACTGTGGCCACGAGCTCCAAATCCGGGTCTTGATTTGCCAGTTCTTCCTCAGACTCGGTTTTAACTGATGGTCGCCATAGCTCATCCAGGAAAACATTAGGTGGAACCGGCTCTCTGCGCGAGCGGAGTCTGGCGAGTGCGTCTGTTGCCTCGTTTTTTCTTCTGTCTATGTGCTCTACTTCATACCCGGAAAAACATCCGACAACCCTGTCCACCTCTCTGCGGTATGCTGCCATACTTGCATCTTTTCTATCCCAAGTTCCTGAGACCTGCCGTACCACGAGGTCCGAATCTCCAAAGCATCGTATCCTCTTAATGTTCATCTCCTTGGCTACCTTTAAGCCGTGCAATAGGGCCTCATACTCGGCCACGTTATTGGAACAAACAAAGTGAATCTGCAACACGTAACTTAACTTGTCTGCTTTGGGTGATGTTAGCACCACTCCGGCTCCTGATCCTTCGTATTGCTTGGAACCGTCAAAGTGCATTATCCAAGACTCGGAGTTTGGATCCATGGTGGGCATGCCTGTGTGAGTCCAATCGTTAATGAAATCAACTAGAGCTTGAGATTTGATTGCTGACCTGGGCTCGTAGTTGATGTGATAATCTCCCATCTCGATCAACCACTTTGCTATTCTACCTGTTGCATCCGAGTTTCTGATAATATCCGACATTGGTATAGAACTAACCACTGTTATGGGGTGTTCCTGAAAGTACGGCTTCAGTTTCCGGCAGGCCATGAAGACCCCGAAAACCAACTTCTGCCAATGCGGGTAGCGCTGCTTTGCTTCTGATAACACCTCACTGACGTAATAAACCGGCCTCTGGACCGGGTGATCTTTTCCATCCTCCTTGCGCTCAACGACAACCACTGCGCTAACCGCCCAGGGCCCTGCTGCAACGTATAGTAACATAGGCTCTTTAGGACCCGGAGCTGCTAGGACTGGTGCCTCGGATAGTTGCTTTTTTAGTGCCTCGAACGCCTCGTCCGCCTCTTGGTCCCATACGAATTTATCAGACTTCTTCAAGAGCCAGTACAAGGGTATTGCCTTCTCTCCGAGTCTGGATATAAACCGGCTAAGCGCTGCTATGCACCCTGTGAGCTTCTGAACGTGCTTCAAATTTTCCGGCTTTTTCAGACTCTGGATAGCTTTGATTTTATCCGGATTTTCCTCAATTCCTCTCTCAGAAACGATAAAGCCGAGTAATTTCCCGGGTTGGGACTCCAAAGACACACTTTGTCGGGTTAAGTTTCATCTGGTACCTTCTCAGGTTCTTGACCGTTTCCTTTAGATCATCAATAAATTCTCCGCTTTTCTGGTCTTGATTACCACATCATCCACGTATGCGTGAACATTGCGTCCGATTTGGTCCTCAAAGCACTTCTGAATACACCGTTGATAGGTTGCGCCAGCGTTCTTCAATCCAAATGTCATGGTCTTGTAATAAAAGGCCCCGAAAGGGGTTATGAACGATGTTTTCTCCCAATCTTCCTTCTTGAGCTTGATCTGGTGATACCCGGAATATGCGTCCAGGAAACATAATAGGTCACTTCCAGCCACTGCGTCTATGATCTGATCTATCCTTGGTAGTGCAAACGGATCCTTTGGGCAATGCTTGTTGAGACTTGTATAATCAATGCACATTCTCCACTCATTGGTCTTTTTCATCACGAGAACCGGGTTTGCTAGCCACTCCGGGTGAAATACTTCCATGATAAAGCCGGCTGTAAGCAGCCGTGCAATTTCTTCTCGTATAGCTTTCCTTCTTTCTTCATTCATTTTTTTCAGGCCCTGTTTCACAGGCCTGGACTTGGGATCAACGTGCAAACTGTGCTCTGCCAGTTCTGTAGGGATACCCGGCATGTCGCTAGGCGTCCAGGCAAACACATCTTGATTCGAACGAATGAACTCCACAAGTGCTTTCTCCTGCTCGTTGTCCAAGTTAGATCCTATAGCAAATTGCTTGGAGGGATTACCCTCGACAAAAGCCACCATCTTGGTGTCCTGCGCTGCCTTGAACTTCGCTCTCTCATCTTCAGTATTCGGCCTTTTTAACGTTGTTCTGTCATCCGGGTCTACTTGAGACCGGTAATACTTGAGTTCCTCTTTTCTGCAAGCTTGTTCGGCCATTGCTACATCTCCTTCATCGCACTCAACCGCTATATCCCGGCTCCCATGTATGGTGATGGTCTGCTTGGGACCCGGGATTTTTAGCTCTAGATACACATAACACGGCCTGGCCATGAATTTAGCATAAGCCGGCCTTCCGAATAGCGCATGATAAGGGCTGCGCAACTTGACTACCGCGAAGGTGAGCCACTCAACCCGGAAATTGTCCTTCAATTCTCCAAAAGCCACCTCCAATGTGATTTTTCCCTCGGGGCACGCTGAATGACCCGGTACTATCCCGTGAAAAACTGTTGAACTCTTCTGTAGCTGGGACTCCTTGAGACCCATGCGTAGAAAGGTTTCCCAATATAAGATGTTGAGGCTACTACCGCCGTCCATTAAGACCTTTTTCAGCTCGTAACCATTAACCTGCGGCGCAACCACCAATGCTAAGACTCCCGGGTGTTCTATCCTTTCCGGGTGATCTTTTCTGCTCCATGTTACGTCCTGCTCCGACCATCTCAGGTATCTCGGAACGGCTGAGGCAACTGAGTTTACCGCCTTTTTCAGTATCTTTTTATCCTTGTTAGAAATTCCTGTAGTATGCACGTGATATTGTCCTAACTGCTTGGGGTTGGCCTGGAAACCTCCAGCTACCCCCTAGTTATTACCCGGATTTCCGCCTGCCGGGTTGCCGGCTGGGGGTGGGCCGGCCCGGGTTTCCACCCGGACCCGGTCCTCCTCCCCGACCTGCACCTCGCATAGCCTTGTTTATTTCCTCGTTCTTCCATCTCTGTAGGTCCGCACATTGCTCCAATGAGTGGTTAGCCGGCCTACCGTTCCTGCTGTGCTTTGGGCACGCCATTCTGAAGATATCCCAGTTGTTACCCGGCCTTGGCGGTCCTTGATAATTCCCTCCGTTGTGGTTTCTTCCATTGAAGTTTCCTTCTGCCCTAGGTCTCGAAGACCCCGCCTCTGTGCTAGCGACAAACTCGGAGTTTCCCTCAAACGGGCGCTTCTTCTGGTTGTTCCCATTATTACCTCCATTGTTACCCGACGTTGATCCACTGTCGGTTCTTCCATTGTTACTTGTGTTCGCTTTTGCTTTCTTGTCATCGACGTCCTCTTCTGTGGTATCCGTTGCAGCGTGTTTGTTGCATGCGTCCATTAGCTCTCCCATCGTAACCTCTGAATGTCATGCGAGTCAACTTTTGCACTAAAGGTATGTACTTGCATGTCTTTGCCATAGCTTGTAACGCATCCTTGGGCTGGATATCTGTAGATGAGTGAAGTATCTCCATAACTCGGCGCCCCCAGCTGCGCGCCGATTCTCCCTTCTTCTGGACGCACCGCTCTAAGTCATCAATAGTAAATAGTTTTCTGCACGTCCCATGAAAGTGCTTGATAAACGCAGTCTTCAAATCCTCCCATGACTTGATAGATCCTTCCGGTAGGTTATTGAACCATAACTTTGCCGCTCCTTCTGACATCATCAAATACATGAACTTGGCTTGAAGATTTTCGGATGCGTTGCGGATTGACATAGCCATCTCATAACTGCTCAACCATGTTTCTGGATCCATAGTCGGCTCATAATTTACTACTTTACCCGGTTCCTTGAATTTATCCGGGTAAGGCTCTGCCCTGATGTTATCCGACAAACACTTAGGCCCAGCGAGATTAGTCGGAACTGGCCTTACTCGGGATATGTGTGATCCTGCGGGGGGTGCGGCTGGGCGCGGCGCTGCTGCTGGTCCGTGCACCGCAGACCCAGCCGCGGCTCTCCTGGCTCTGGAACTGTCCATAATAGCTTGCGCTGCTGATGCCGCTGGTATTGCTTGAACGCGGGGAGGAGGCGGCATTTGCTGCTGCTCTGCCCTCCGTCGCGCTGAGCTTGTCTGAATATTGCCGGTATTGGCTCGTTGCTGGCTGATATACGGTGTCCCATGCATTCCACTTCTGTTATCCGGGTAATTAACTTGCTGTGCCACCGCAGTGCGCAATAGATCTATCGCCCGCCGGGTCTCCTCTGCGTGGGGTGACTCTCTCACGGGGATCTGATTCAATGCGAGTGTTGCTGCGTACACATTATCCATGGGGTTGTTGTAATGACCTGCTGGCGTGCGAAACCGTGATGGTGGTGGTGGTGGTAATGTATTGCCGGTAGTAACTCCAGTCTGTAATATGGGTAACCCGGCCTGCGTGTTTACCGGTTGTGCTCCTCCAGTTGCGGGTTGATGTACAGTTCCTTGGTTCGCCGCTGGAATCGGTTGATCCTGAGGTGTGATGAATAGTGTGGCCGGGTTTATGACTCCATCCATTGCCGGTAATCTTGTCTGGTGCCTTTGACGCACCCTGGTTGTCTCTTCTCGGAGCCGGTTCTCCAATGCATCTAGATCGCGCTGGCGCGCAGCTACCCCTTGTTTTTCTGCTTCCACTTGGCTTCTCTGTTGTTCCAATGCACGACGGGCTACATCCAGATCCCTAACACGTTCCAACGTGTTTTCCAGGGTTATGACTGTGGCTAGAACGGTGGGATCCAGGATCAGGTTGTTGTTGAACAGGGCCGGGTGTTGCGGATTCGAAGGACCCGCCCCTGGCGTCCGGTTTGCCAGGTATCCGAACGTGTTTGCCTCCAACTCACTATCCGTCGCATGGCTGGTAACTGATGCCGATTCTCCGTCAACCTGGGTTAAAACCGGGTTTCCGTCAACCGGATTTTGCTGCTGGGCCAATGCTTGTGATGCTCCAACGGCGGCCGCGGTCACGTTCCCCTGATTAAGATTGGTTGCAGGGGCCGTGTAGACCGCGACCTGGCGCACAATGCTTGGTGCAGACTCATATTCTTCTTCATCATCGCTATCTTCCTCGTACCGGTCCTCCAGCAGGTGCAAGATAGACTCGGTGTCATCTTCTCTCATAACCCGGCCACGCGGGGTCCATACCGGCTCCTCCGGCTGTTCCCTCTTCGTGGTGGGCTCTTCTGTCGGATCTATCGTCCCGACCGATTCCTCTCTGTCAGACTGAACGCAGGTGGCCTCCCCTGACACAGAATCAAATCCAAAATCGTCAGGGATTGAACCGGACGTACGTACCATGCCAATGAAGACGTTGATCCGGCCGATTGTCACGACAGATCCGGATTCGAGCAGATCCGACTCTGGCCCCCAGCCAAAATCGTCCACCATCTTCTCTCCTTCGGGGTTGGTGCAGATCTCGCCGATGAAGAGGTTCTTCATGTTCTCCTGAGCTTCTCCCGTGATGTAAACAACCTTGGACGTAGGCCCCACGGTGGGCGCCAACTGTCGTGGGATAATCACGGCAGACGTTACCGGGGGTAACTTGTCTTGGGGCAAATCGACTCTGGTGTTTGGGAGAGGGTTTAGCTCAAAGGAAACCATGGTGATATGCGATCCGGTAGCCGGCAATCGAGTCGCCGAGTCTCCGATCTGAATATATTATCTCAACTCTCGTGTTACAATGGATACTCGATACCTCTCAATCCGGCGATTGTGTTCTTACTCACGATACAGCTTGTCTAACCCTAACCTAGAGGCCGGCTTATATAACATCCGGACCCCCTGGCTTACTCTCCAAGGCGTACTCTGAATCCTACCCGGACACTGCTTACAATCCCTAAACTTCCTTACCAGAACCCACAATCCGGGTTACGAGGCCTATGTTCCTGGGCCTTCTAGAAGCTCCTTTATCCTAAGCCGGGTCTTGCGCAGCGTCCTTTGGGCCGAGTTACTCCTTGGCGTTAGCCTACCGGGTTATCATCCCTCCATCAGGATCCATCCCTTCGTCATACATGGTATGGCATAACATGGGATTTGGTGGCATTCATACGATCTGGAGGCCTCTCTCCGGAGAAACCATGGCCCCGCTGGGGAAAAGGACGGAACTGTCGTTCTGGCCCCTCTACGTTAGGCGGAAGGTGGTAGCAAAGTGGAACCAACCGCTTGGTTGTATCAAGTTAGGCCCAAGGAACACCCAAGACAATGGTAGGGCCCACCTCCTGGCAAGATTCCCTGAGTTCCGTCAGTTTCGGGAGTTTCGGGCTCGAAGTAGTCCTGGAACCCGCAGAGAGAATCTGACGCCGGTGAAGCCCTAACACAGAGAGAGGGAATATTCGGCATCCAAGACCCACGACACACTATAACACACATGGTATGGAATACCATGGGATTTTGTGGCATTCAGATGATCTGGACGCCCCTCTCCGGAGAAACCGTAGCCCTGCTGGGGAAAAAGACGGAACTGTCGTTCTGGCCCCTCTACGTTGGGTGGAAGGGGGTAGCAAAGTGGAACCAACTACTTGGTTGTATTAGGTTAGGCCCAAGGAACACCCAAGACAATGGTAGGGCCCACCTCTTGGCAAGATTCCCCCAGTTCCTTTAGTTCCGGGAGTTTCGGGCTCTAAGTAGTCCTGGAACCCGCCAGATAGAATCCGACGGTGAAGCCCTAACACAGAGATAGAGGGAATATTTGGCATCCAAGACCCATGACACACTATAAAACACATGGTATGGAATACCATGGGATTTGGTGGCATTCAGACGATCTGGAGGCCCCTGATCCGGAGAAACCATAGCCCCGCTGGGGAAAAAGACAAAACTGCCGTTCTGGCCCCTCTACGTTAGGAGGAAGGGGGTAGCAAAGTGGAACCAACTGCTTGGTTGTATTAGGTTAGACCCAAGGAACACCCAAGAAAATGGTAGGGCCCACCTCTTCGCAAGATTCCCCCAGTTCCGTCAGATCCGAGAATTTCGGGCTCTAAGTAGTCCTAGAACCCGCCAGGGAGAATCTGACGCCGGTGAAGCCCTAACACAGAGAGAGCGAGTGAATCTTGGGAATACATGACCCATGACACACTCTAACACACATGGTATGGCATACAATGGGATTTGGTGGAATTTTGGCCCCTCTACGGCATACCATGTAGAGACGATCCGGATTCCCCTCTCTAGAGAAAGACCATAACCCCATTGCGAAAAAGACGGAACTGCCGTTTTGGCCCCTCTACGTGAGCCGGAAGGGGGTAGCAAAGCGGAACCAATTGCTTGGTTGTGTAATGTTAGGCCCAAGTAACATCAAGACAATTTTAGGTCCTACCTATTGGATAGATTCCCCCAGTTCCGTCAGATCCGTGAGTTTCAGGTTCTAAGTAGTCCTGGAACCCGCCAGAGAGAATCTAACGCCGATGAAACCCTAATACAGAGAGCGAGGAAATATTTAGCATCCAATACCCATGCCACACTGTAACACACATGGTATGGAATAACCTAGCCTTGGGTGGGATTTAGACGCTCTTGTGCCCCTCTCCGGAGAAACCCTATGCCCGCAGGAGAAAAAGGACGGAACTGCCGTTCTGGACCCTCTACATGAGCCGGAAGGGGTAGCAAAGTCGAACTAATTGCTTGGTTGTGTTAGGTCAGGACCAGGGAACACCAAATACAATGGTAGGTCCCACCTATTGGCAATATTTCCCCCGTTGTGTCATATCCGGTAATTTCGGGCTCTGAGTATAGTCCTCGAACCCGCCAGAGAGAATCTGACGCCGGTGAAGTTATAACAAAGAGAGTGAGGGAATCTAGGGCGTCCAAGAACCATGCCACACTCTAACACACACGGTGTATCATATCACGGGATTTTGTGGCATTCAGACGATCCGGAGTAACACCCCCTCCCCCCCCTCTAGAGAAATCATAGCCCTGATGGGGGAAAAGACGAAACTGTCGTTCTGGCCCCTCTACGTGAGCCGGAAGGGGGAAGAAAATTGGAACCAATTTATTGGTTTTGTTAGGTTAGGCACAAGGAACACCCAAGCCAATGGTAGTTCCCACCTCTTGGCAAGATTTCCCCAGTTCCGTCAGATCCGTGAGTTTCGGGCTCTAAGTAGTCCTCGAACATCCAGAGAAAGTTCGACGCCAGTGAAGCGCTCCCTAACACAGAGAGCGAGGGAATCTTGGGAATCCAAGACCCATGCCACACTAACAGACATGGTATGGCATACACTGGGATTTGGTGGCATTCGGATGATCTGGAGCCCCCTCTCCGGAGAAACCACTGGGAAAAAAGACAAAACTGTCGTTCTGGCCCCTCTACGTGAGCCGGAAGGGGATAGCAAAGTGGAAACAATTGCTTGGTTGTGTTAGGTTAGGACCAATGAACACCCAATAAAATAATAGGTCCTACGTCTTGGCAAGATTCCCCAGTTCTGTCAGATCCGGGAGTTTCGGGCTCTAAGTAGTCCTCGAACTCGCAAGAGTGAATCCGACGCTGGTGAATCCCAAACACTGGGAGTGAGGGAATCTTGGGCATCCAAGACCCATGCCACACTATAACACACGTGGTATGGCAGACGCTGGGATTTGGTGGCATTCGGATGATCCGGAGCCCCTTCTCCGGAGAAACCATAGCCCCGCTGGGAAAAAGATGATACTGCCATTTTGGCCTCTCTACGTGAGGCGGAAGGGGGTAGCAAAGTGGAACCAATTTCTTGGTTGTGTTAGGTTAGGCCCAATGAACACCGAAGAAAATTTTAGGTCCTACCTCTTGTCAACATCCCCCCAGTTCCGTCAGATCCTGGAGTTTCGGGATCTAAGTAGTCCTCGAACTCGCTAGAGAGAATCCGATGATAGTGAATCCCTAACACTGGGAGCGAGGGAATCTTGGGAATCCAAGACCCATGCCACACTATAACACACATGGTATGACATACCATGGGATTTGGTGGCATTCAGACGATCTAGAGCCCCCTCTCTGGAGAAACCATAGCCACGATGGGGAAAAGGACGGAATTGTCATTCTGGCCCCTCTACGCGAGCTGGAAGGGGTAGCAAAGTGGAACCAATTGCTTGGTTGTGTTAGGTTAGTCCCAAGGAATACCCAAGACAATGGTTGGGCCCACCGTTTGGCAAGATTCCCCTAGTTCCGGGAGTTTCGGGCTCTAAGTAATCTTGGAACCCGTAGAGAGAATCTGACGCTGGTGAAGCCCTAACACAGAGAGAGAGGGAATGTTGGACATACACAACCTATGACACACTCTAACAAAAATGGTATGGCATAACATGGGACTTGGTGGCATTCAGACGATCCGGAGCCCCCTATCCGGAGAAACCATAGCCCCGATGTAGAAAAGACGGAACTACCGTTCTAGCCACTCTACGTGAGCCGGAAAGGGGTAGCAAAGTGGAAAAATTGCTTGTTTTTGTTAGGTTAGGCCCAAGGAACACCCAAGAAAATTGTTAGTCCCACCTGTTGGCAAGATTCCTCGAGTTCCGTCAGTTTCGGGAGTTTCGGGCTCTAAGTAGTCCTCGAACTGCTAGAGAGAATCCGACGCTGGTGAATCCCTAACAGAGAGAGAGAGGGAATCTTGGGAAACCAAGACCCATGACACACTATAACACATATGGTATGGCATACCACAGGATTTGGTGGCATTCAGACAATCTGGAGGGCCCCCTCCGGAGAAACCATAGCTCCGCTGAGGAAAAAGACGGAACTGTCGTTCTGGCCCGTCTACGTGAGCCGGAAGGGGGTAGCAAAGTGGAACCAACTGCTTGGTTGTATTAGGTTAGGACCAAGGAACACCTAAGAAAATGGTTGGGCCCACAGTTTGGCAAGATTCCCCCAGTTCCGTAAGTTCTGGGAGTTTCGAGCTCTAAGTAATCCTGGAACCCGCAGAGAGAATCTGACGCTGGTGAAGCCCTAACACAGAGAGCGAGGGAATGCTGGCCATCCAAGACCTATGACACACTCTAACACACATGGTATGGAATAACGTGGGATTTGGTGTCATTCAGACGATCCGGAGCCCCCTCTCCGGAGAAACCATAGCCCCGATATGGAAAAAGACGGAACTGTCGTTCTGGCCACTCTACGTGAGCCGGAAAGGGGTAGCAAAGTGGAGCCAACTGCTTGTTTGTGTTAGGTTAGGCCCAAGGAACACCCAAGACAATGGTTGGGCCCACAGTTTGGCAAGATTCCCATGCCACAGTCTAACACACATGGTATGCTATACCATGGGATTTGGTGGCATTCAGACGATCCGGAGCCCCCTCTCAAGAGAAACCATAGCCCCGCTGGTTAAAAGACGGAACTACCGTTTTGGCCCCTCTACGTGAGCCGGAAAGGGGTAGCAAAGTGGAACCAATTACATGGTTCTGTTAGGTTAGGCACAAGTAACACCCAATAAAATGGTAGGTCCCACCTCTTGGCAAGATTCCCCCCGTTCCGTGAAATCTGGGAGTTTTAGGCTCTAAGTAGATCCCGCGAAAGAGAATCTGATAAGGGGTGGCCCAATCTTCTCAGTAAACTCATAGACAACTCCAGTATGATAACTAGTGCGCCACTAAGAACTCTCTCGGCTGATCCCTGATGCCAATGCAAAAGGTAGCAACCCCAAGAATATTCTCAACTCCACACTCTTGCACAAGTAATCCACCGACTACAAGTGGTCCTGTACCGTCTTATTCCTAGTGAAACAACAGGTATCACGTAAAGTTTGCAGATGAACTTCCAGATGAAAGGCTTACAAGCAGTTTCAATCTAGAGGTCTAGGGTTTTTGGTTTTAACGTAGTCTAACCTCTCCTATGCGCCCAATGGGGAATATAAGAGAGGGGTGCGGCCACAAGGGGATCCCCTGCGCAAGCACAAACCCTAATTGGACTAGGACTCCTATACCTAACACAAATAGATACAAACCGACCCCACACACAAGGGGTGCGGCCATATTGGTATACAAACCCATCCTACAACTACTAGGACTCCTTATGGCGCATAGATGCTTCCTTGTGGGCACCCTCCTCTTGCCTTGTCCATCCATGAGTGTGGAATAACACAATAGCATTGTTTTCCACACTTAGTGCATTTGACCTTGTGGAGGAACCATCCCCTTGTCATCATAACATTTGTTATTTGTTGTTTTCATCATTTTATTGCTTGTTCTCCATCTCCTCTTCTAATCAATGCTCATCCTTGTGTATCTCCTCTCCATGATCTCCATTCATGCTTGTGTTATCAACAAACCTAAGAATACACAAATGCAAGGATTTAGGTAGTATAAAGCTCTCACAATTATAAACATTATATTCAAGTAGGAGTGAATTCACCTGTTGTTGTAATAGCTTGGTTCTTGATCTTGTCATTGGTCCAATCCTTACTTCATTAGCTTGTATTGGAGCATCCTCATGTGTAACAATAGGTGAAGAGCTAGGGATGTCCTCATCATCCTCCCCCTCTTGAAAAGGCATCGACCTTGATGCTAAATCATCTCCATGGTAAGGTGTCAAATCAGCCACATTAAAAGAATTACTAACACCAAACTCATCAATTGGGAGGTCAATCTTGTATGCATTATCATTGATCCTTGAAATAACTTTATAAGGACCAGCCCTCTAGGCATCAATTTGTATTTTCTCAATGTGGGAAATCTATCTTTTCTAAAGTGCACCCACACCATATCTCCTGGCCGAAAAATCACTTCTTTCCTCTTCTTGTTCACCCTCTCGGCCACATGCTTTCCTCTCTTCTCTATAGCCTCTTTTGTTTTCTCATGTATCCTCTTAACAAAATCAGCCCTCTTTGATGCCTCCATATTAATTCTCTCATGTAAAGGAAGTGGTAATAAATCAAGAGGAGTAATAGGCTTGAAACCATAAACCACCTCAAAAGGACATAATTGAGTAGTTGAATGCACAGCTCTATTATATGCAAATTCCACATGGGGCAAACACTCCTCCCACTCATTCAATTTTTTCTTGATCATGCCTCTCAACAATGTGGACAATGTTCTATTAACCACCTCGGTTTGTCCATCAGTTTGGGGGTGGCAAGTAGTAGAAAATAATAGCTTAGTGCCAAGCTTACCCCAAAGTGTCTTCCAAAAGTAACTCATGAACTTGACATCTCTATCTGAAACAATAGTTCTTGGCACTCCATGTAATCTCACAATTTCTCTAAAGAATAAATTTGCAATGTGAGAAGCATCATAACTCTTGTGGCAAGCAATGAAGTGAGCCATCTTTGAAAATCTGTCCACAACCACAAAGATAGAGTCATGTCCTCTTTTTGTCCTTGACAAGCCCAAAACAAAATCCATACTTATATCCTCCCATGGTGTACTAGGTGATGGCAATGGTGTGTACAACCCGTGGGGTTTTAGCTTTGATTTGGACTTGTTGCAAGTAATGCATCTTTGCACAAATCTATACACATCTCTCCTCATATGTGCCCAATAGAAATTTTCAGCCAACATAAGCAATGTCTTCTCTCTTCCAAAGTGTCCCATCAAACCTCCACTATGAGATTCCTGTATTAAGAACAAACGCAAAGAACACTCGGGAATACATAATTTGTTAGCTCTAAACAAGTACCCATCATGTATATGAAATTTTTCCCATGCTTTCACATTAGTACACTTATTAAATGGCATAGAAAACTCATTATCTTCATCATATAAATCTCTAATACCCTCCAAACCCGAAACCTTAATTTCTAAATTTGAGAGTAACATATTCTTTCTTGATAAAGCATCAGCAACTACATTATCCAATCCCTTCTTATGCTTAATGATGTATGGAAAAGATTCAATAAACTCAACCCATTTAGCATGTATCTTATTCAAATTGGATTGGCACTTTAAAAATTTCAATGCTTCATGATCACTATGTATAATAAATTCTTTAGGCCACAAATAATGTTTCCACACCTCTAAAACTCTCAAAAGTGCATATAATTCCTTGTCATAAACAGAATAATTCAATTGTGCACCATTCAATTTTTCAGAAAAATAGGCAATAGGTTGTTTATTTTGCATGAGCACACCTCCAATACCTATGCCACTAGCATCACACTCAATCTCAAATTGTTTATCAAAATTTGGAAGCATAAGAAGTGGGGCCTAAATCAACTTTTCTTTCAATGTATGAAAAGCAATATCTTGAGCAACACCCCATTCGAAATTACACCCTTTTTTCTTAGATCATTTAAAGGGGCAGCAATTGTACTAAAATTAGGCACAAATCTTCTATAGAAACTAGCAAGCCCATTAAAACTTCTAACTTTACTCACATTAGTTGGAATTGGCCAATTTCGAATAGCTTCAATTTTTGATGTATCAACTTCAATTCCATGCTTAGAAACAACATAACCAAGAAATATGACCTTATCTTTGCAAAAAGTGCACTTCTCAAGATTACCATACAATTTATTTTCTCTTAGCACTTGCAAAACTTGTCAATATGATCAATGTGTTCATGTTCATTGTGGCTATATATGAGAATATCATCAAAATAAACTACCACAAATCTACCAATAAAGTCTCTCAAAATATGGTTCATTAATCTCATGAAAGTACTAGGTGCATTAGCTAAACCAAAAGGCATCACTAACCACTCATATAAACCAAATTTTGTCTTAAAAGCAGTTTTCCATTCATCTCCCTCTTTCATTCTTATTTGATGGTATCCACTACGCAAATCAATTTTAGAGAAAAGAGTAGCACCACTTAATTCATCTAACATGTCATCTAAACGTGGTATAGGATGACGATAACGAATAGTGATGTTATTAATTGCTCTACAATCTACACACATGCGCCAAGTACCATCTTTCTTAGGAACCAAAATAACGGGGACAGCACAAGGAGAAATACTAACTCGAATATAACCTTTATCTAGTAGCTCTTGTACTTGCCTTTGTATCTCCTTTGTTTCTTGTGGATTGGTTCTATAAGGTGCTCGGTTTGGAAGAGATGCTCCACGAATTAAATCAATTTGATGTTCTATCCGTCTCAATGGTGGCAATCCCGAGGGAATATCTTCTGGAAAAACATCCTCAAAATCCTGCAAAACATGAGAAACACCAAGAGGAATAGGGGTCATATCATTAGAAACCAAAATCTCTCCCTTGTGAATAAGCACAATAGGTACTAGTGTAGGATCATCCCTAAATTCCCTCAAATCCTCTTTAGTGGCTAACATGCAAAGTAGGTTCTCTCTCTTTTTACCACTCGAATTGGTTTTACTATCACTCCCCAAGGCTTGTGAATTTTTTGATCCCTCATCCCTCTCTCTTTCTTTTTCCACTTTCATATCAATTTTGGATTAGGACTCATTTACAATTTGTTGTGGAGTCATAGGCCTCAAAATAATAGTCTTCCCATAGTGATGTAGCTCATAAGTATTATCTCTTCCTTCATGCTTCACACTTCTATCAAATTGCCATGGTCTCCCCAATAATAAGTGGCAAACTGTCATAGGAACCACATCAAACTCAATAGTATCCTTGTAAGGTCCATTTGAAACTCCACTCTCACCATATGAGATACCTTCATTTGTCCCGTGCTACTCAACCATTGTATATGATAAGGAGAAGGATGTGGCAAATATTTCAAATTAAGCTTTGCACATAGATCTTTGCTAGCCAAATTCCTGCAACTCCCTCCATCAATAATGACTTTGCAAGCCATATTAGGACCAATAATAGCCTTTGTTTGAAACAAATTGCACCTTTGATTTTCAGGACTAGGCACCACACTCAAAGAATTTTGTGTGCAAATAATAGTTGGCATGTTTGTAGCATATGCATCGAATGGAGTATCACTCAAATAACCATCATCATCATCAATATCATTAGGATCAACATCATAACCTGTCTCATACTCATTGTTCTCATTGATAATCATCACCTTTGTATTTGGACAATCCCTCTTGAAGTGCCCTTTTCCTCCACATGTGTGACATGTAATATCTCTATTCCTTGTAGTAGGAGCACTAGAACCCGAGGCACTTGTTGTTGGTTGTGGTGATTTCTTTGAAATAGAAGCACTAGGCTCGGGTTTAGATGATGTAGCACCTCGAAAACTAGAAGATGGAGGTGGTGGAGTAGGTGCACTAGGCATAGAAGATGATCTCATGGGAAATCTAGCCCTTGTCCTTGTAGTAATTTTAGCCTCCTCCATAAGATGTGCTTTGGCCTCCCTTGCATGATGTAGCAACTCATGTATATCATGATATTGGTGATGCCTAACAATTCCCTTGATTTTGTAGTTCAAACCCGAAAGGAACCTTTGCATTGTTTGCTCCAATTGCTCTCTCACACGTGCCATTTGCATGATTAGCTCCATCTCTTGATAATAAGCATCAACACTCATAGTACCTTGCCTCAATTGTTGCAATTGATCAAATTGTTGCCTTATGTAATTTGGTGGAACAAATCTATCCCTCATGACTCTCTTCATGGTGTTCCAAGTGACAATGGGTAACTCACCATATTCTTGCCTCTTTCTCACAAGATTATCCCACCATCTAAGAGCATATCCATCAAACTCAGAAGATGCCAACTTGATTTTTCTATCCTCATTATACTCATGCATTCTCCATAGCTTCAAAATTTTTAACTCCCATAGCAAGTATTCTTCCACATCCATAGTATCAAAGCTGAAAGAAGGAATTGAGAATTTTGGCTTACTCAAACCATCCTCTCTTGGATTTTCTTGAATCACATTATTGGGCACTCTCCTTGGTACAAAATTATTAGCTCGGCCTTGATGTCCTTCATGGCCTCTCTCTCCTCTAGCACGGCCATGATTGTTATTCCTTGCACCAAAAGCTTCCAAACCATTATTAGCATCACTATGGATACTAGCATTGTCATCATCCACAAGAGGCAATCTTTCTTGAATCATGGTTTGAAGTCCAGCAAGGGTAGTAGTCATTTGAGCAATTGAATCATTGATTGATCTCACTTCCCCCTCTATTAGTCTCGGCCAATTTATGAGTGGCCTCCATCTTGGTCTCCATAGCTTGGAGAGCCTCATATAAGGGATCACATGCATCTTGTACAAATTGTTTGAGTCCATTATGATTGTCCAGTATTTCTTTCGCCAAAACATCCCTAAGAGCCTCATACTCCCTCCAATTAACTCCCTCCTTATGGTCCTTCTTTTTCTGCACAAGATCACCACTAGAAAGATCCATTAGTAGGTTAGTGTAATAGAAACAAGTATAGGTTGTGGTGCTCTCTCACGACTCACTCAAAAATCTAGCAAGACAATAGGATATCTTACCCTTCCAAAGTGAATAGAGATACTTACCACAAGTAGAGGCAAATAAAGTACTTTGGTGTGAAGAAAAGAATACCCAGGTTTTCAACTCTCACAAAAGAAAACAAGGTTATTTAGTGGGGCTTGGTATGGATACCTAACAATCACCAAAGTAACAATCCTATTTGCTGTCTTTGTGAAGATATAAAAATACCCAAGGAAACTCACACAATAATGGAGACAAATGTGTCAATGCAAATATATGGATGAGTTTTTGCAATGCACTAGAAAGTCACTAGCTAGGCTCTTAATTGACAGGCACAAGATTGCTCAAATGAAAAACCAAGTGTCACAATGGCAAGCTCAACTAGTAAACAATAGCAATGATATGGCCTCTTTGCACTTTTCTCTTTTTCTCTTTTCTTTTTTTTATATACTTTTGCTTTTTTCTATATTTTTTTGTATTTTTCCAATGGCCTTACACTAAGCTAGGAGCAATATGAACCAATAAACAAGTGAACACAATGGTGGTGATGAAAATGAGCAACCTGTCAGAGCACAAAAATAGCTATACTTGTGGGCAAGTTCCTATTAAAATGCTGTATAAAGGCTGTGGCTAAGGTTCACAAGATATGGATATAGTGGTCCTAGTGAGAAAACAGGAAATAACAAGGAAAACAGGAAAAAAAAATCTAGGTGAAAACTATTTAAAACAGCTCACGACAGCACTTAACCCTCACGGCAGCAAAACAGATGAAATTTGTACCGTACGGCAGCAAAACGGCTCCAAAACTGTGCCACGGCAGAACTACACAAGTTCACGGCAAGCAACACAGCGCACGGCAGCAAAACTGCGCAAAACTCTGTCGCGGCAGCGCGCGCGCGAGCGATGTGGGCAGTGATAAGCGCGTTACGGCCGAAAAACCAGCGCGCGCGTGTAACGAGTTGGCGGCAGCGGTGGGAAACACACGGCATCGTTTTGGCGCAAACGCATACCGCGGCAGCGCGCAGGTGGGCGGTTGGTGTGGTGCGCTGCGTGTTGCGGGTGGGATTTTGTAAGCGATGGGCGGTAGGAATCCGAGTTTTAGTAGGGATCGGTGGGGTGGGGCGGTACGGCAGCAAAACGAACAGAAACGCTACCGCGGCAGGATTTCGAGGGGAACTCGGATTAGGGTGATAAAAGGCAAGCTGCAGCGGATTTTTTTGTGGTTTTTTTATATGAAATCGACCAGGTGAACAAGAACCCTATCCCTAGCCGAAAAGAACAAATCTAAAAAAGAGAAAAAGTGACACGAAATCAAACACAAAAACAGCTATAGTAATGAAACTAAGGTGATTATCTAAGGCTAAGACAGTGAACTAGACTATTTTTGTGGGGCAATTTTCTGGATAGGTAATAAAAACACTCAAACTAAAGGGAAATTGAGAGCTCACCGAGGCAACCTGTAAATCTGATACCAAGATGATAAGGGGTGGCCCAATCTTCTCAGTGAACTCACAGACAACTCTAGTATGATAACTAGTGCGCCACTAAGAACTCTGCCGGCTGATCCCTGATGCCAATGCAAAAGATAGCAACCCCAAGGATATTCTCAAATCCACACTCTTGCACAAGTAATCCACCGACTACAAGTAGTCCTGTACCGTCTTATTCCCAGTGGAACAGCAGGTATCACGTAAAGTTTGCAGATGAACTTCCAGATGAAAGGCTTACAAACAGTTTCAATCTAGAGGTCTAGGGTTTTGGGGTTTAACGTAGTCTAACCTCTCCTATGCGCCCAAGGGGGGATATAAGAGAGGGGTGCGGCCACAAGGGGATCCCCTGCGCAAGCACCAACCCTAATTTGACTAGGACTCCTATACCTAACACAAATAGATACAAACCGACCCCACACAAAAGGGGTGCGGCCATACTGGTATACAAACCAATCCTACAACTACTAGGACTCCTTATGGCGCATAGATGCTTCCTTGTGGGCGCCCTCCTCTTGCCTTGTCCATCCATGAGTGTGGAATAACACAATAGCATTGTTTTCCACACTTAGTGCATTTGACCTTGTGGAGGCACCATCCCCTTGTCATCATAACATTTGTTATTTGTTGTTTTCATCATGTTATTGCTTGTTCTCCATCTCCTCTTCTAATCCATGCTCATCCTTGTGTATCTCCTCTCCATGATCTCCATTCATGCTTGTGTTATTAACAAACCTAAGAATACACAAATGCAAGGATTTAGGTAGTATAAAGCTCTCACAATTATAAACATTATATTCAAGTAGGAGTGAATTCACCTGTTGTTGTAATAGCTTGGTTCTTGATCTTTTCATTGGTCCAATCCTTACTTCATTAGCTTGTATTGGAGCATCCTCATGTGTAACAATAGGTGAAGAGCTAGGGATGTCCTCATCAGAATCTGACGCCGGTGAAGCCATAACACAGGGAGTAAGGGAATATTGGGCATACAATACCCATGCCACACTCTAACACACAAGTTATGGCATACCATGGGATTTGGTGTCATTCAGACGATCCGGAGGCCCCTCTCTAGAGAAACCATAGCCCCGCTGAGAAAAAGATGGAACTCCCGTTCTGGCCCCTCTACATGAGCCGGAATGGGGTAGCAAAGCGAAACCAATTGCTTGGTTGTGTTAGGTTAGGCCCAAGTAACACCCAAGACAATGGTAGGTCCTACCTCTTGGCAAGATTCCCCCCATTCCATGAGATCTGGGAGTTTTGGGCTCTGAGTAGTCCTGGAACCCGCGAAAGAGAATGCGGCGCCGGTGAAGCCATAACACAAAGAGTGAGGGAATCTTGGGCATCCAATACCCATTCCACAATCTAACACACATAGTTTTGCATACCCTAGGATTGGGTGGGAATTCAGACGCTCCGGAGCCCCTCCCCGGAGAAATCCTAGGTCTGCTGGAGAAAAAGAAGAAACTGCTGCTCTGGCCCCTCTACGTGAGCCGGAAAGGGGTAGCAAAGTGGAACTAATTGATTGGTCGTGTTATTTTAGGCCCAAGTAACACCAAATAAAACGGTAGGACACAACTCTTGGCAATATTCCCACTGTTCCGTCAGATCCGGGAGTTTCGGGCTCTAAATAGTTTTGGAACCCGCTAGAGAGAATCTGACGGCGGCGAAGGCCTAACACACAAAGAGAGGGAATATTGGGCATCCAAGACCCATGACACACTATAACAGACATGGTATGGCGTACCATGGGATTTGGTGGTATTCATACGATCCAGAGCCCCTCTCCGGAGAAACCCTAGCCCCGTTGGGAAAACATACGGAACTTCTGTTCTGGCCCGTCTACGTAGCCAGAAGGGGGTAGTAAAGTGGAAGTAATTGCTTCGTTGTGTTAGGTTAGGCCCAAGTAACACCCAATACAATGCTTGGGCCCACATGTTGGAAGGATTCCCCGAGTTCCGTCACATCCGTGAGTTTCGGGCTCTGAGTAGTCCTTGAACCCGCCAGAGAGAATCCGACGCCGGTGAAGCCATAACACACCGAGTGAGGGAATCTTGGGCATCCAAGACCCATGAAACACTCTAACACACATGGTATTTCATACCATGGGATTTGGTGGCATTCAGACTATCCGGAGGCCCCTCTCCGGAGAAACCAATGCCCCGCTGGGGAAAAAGACGGAACTGTCGTTCTGGCCCCTCTACGTGAGCCGGAAGGGGTAGCAAAGTGGAACCAACTGCTTGGTTGTGTTATTTTATTCCCAATGAACACCCAAGACAATGGTAGGGCCGACCTCTTGGAAATATTCCCCGAGTTCCGACAGTTCCGGGAGTTTCGGGCTCTAAGTAGTCCTGGAACCCGCTAGAGAGAATCGGACGCCGGTGAAGCGCTAACATGGAGAGAGAGGGAATCTTGGGCATCCAAGACCCACGACACACTATAAAACACATGGTATGGAATACCATGGGATTTGGTGGCATTCAGACGATCTGGAGGCCCCTCTCCGGAGAAACCATAGACCCGCTGGGAAAAAAGACGGAAGTGCCGTTCTGGCCCCTCTACGTTAGGCGGAAGGGGTAGCAAAGTGGAACCAACTACTTGGTCGTATTAGGTTAGGCCCAAGGAACACCCAAAAAAATGGTAGGGCTCACCACTTGGCAAGATTCCCCCAGTTTCGTCAGATCCGGGAGTTTAAGGCTCTAAGTAATCCTGGAACCCGACAGAGAGAATCTGACGCCGGTGAAGCCCTAACACAGAGAGA